>LR738715.1:174771479-174843113 GCA_902687465.1 Secale cereale | reverse complement strand
GGGAATCAGCCGTGTCTTTCTTACAAAGGAGTATCACATGGGAGTTTCGCCAAAAACTCACCATGGCCTCCTAGACCGGCGCCCCTGATAGCTACAGGGAATCAGTCGTGTCTTTCTTATAAAGGAGTATCACATGGGAGTTTCACCGAAAACTCACCATGGCCTCCTAAACCGGCGCCCCTGATAGCTATAGGGAATCAGCCGTATTTTTCAAAGGAGTATCACATGGGGGTTTCTCCGAAAACTCACCATGGCCTCCTAAACTGGCGCCCTTGATGCATCAAGGAATCAGCCAGTGACGATCATCGAGTCGATCACCTAAAGACAAGATCCTTCAAAGGTTTTGAAACATTGGGTGGCGTGTCATCGATGAAACCTTGAATTTAGAGCCCGGCAGCTCACAAAAAGCCTCGATTTTGGAGCCTGGCAACTCGTAAAAAGCCTCAACTACGTGGTCTTATTTGCCGAAAAACTTTATTTCTATGATTTCACAAATTCTGGTTGTCATGATCATTGGTTTTTTTTCAACCAAGTCTATTGAAGCGGGACTGGACAACTATAAGGTTAACCATATATTTACAAAGTTAAAAAGTATGGGTCATGAACACCAGCGTGAGTTAAACCGGCGTTCATTGTAATCCGGATCGGCCATCAGGTAAAGCCAAACAAGAGAGCCAAGAGCCTCATCAGCGCCTGCGCTTTCAATCACTCCTAACGGGTTAAGGTCAAACAAGCACACTTAATCAAAGGTAGGGTAAATATTTGTGATCAACAGCTATTCCTTTGATTTATATATCAGAACAGTATAATCCGTCTAGTGGTAAACCGCCAGGACGCCTTTTTAGCTTTGTTCATGCAGGCACAGATAATATAAATGGATCACGCATGGCAAAACAGAGGATTAAATTGACAGATGCCAAGTCGAGCAGTGCCATAAATATTGGGACAAAGGCAGTGTTTCAACTATCCTATTACAAGGCACCTGCAGGCCCGAATAGATCAAAGTTTTTGGCAAAATATTCAGCAATTACAAATTAAACCGGACGGTTACGACTCCTCTTCACGCTGCGAAGGCTGAGGATCAACTAGTTCCGGGTCTTCATGAACTCAGGCAATGGCTGGAAACCCGGAGCGCGCCAGTCAATCTTGGAGAGTGCACGGAAATACATTTCGTCATCAATAAGATCTGAAGGGTCAATATCTGGAGCGAAAGTATGGCCACGAACTGGTGGGATCAGATTTTCAGTATCGTAAACCGGCCGCTCCACCCGTGAATTTTCTAAGTCATAGGCCGGATGATACCTTGTCAAATCCGCCTCATCGGCAAGCTTACTGGCAAGCGAGCGCATGTCCTTAGTCAAAGCACGGAGATCTTCGGCAGAGAAGACTGACCCGTCTTCTTTGTTGCTGGGATAGCCGTTCATAGCTTCAGTCGGGTCAAAATCAGGGATCCATGCTTTGGCCCGGGTCAGCGCCATAAGGGAGCCAACCCGTGCAGCATACTTCTCCACCTCCACCAAATGCACAGGCAGGACAGATAGTTTCTCCAAAGTGGCTTGGATGGTAGTCGGTGCCGGTTTATTATGGGACATGGCACTGATAGTGTCACATCCCTAGTTAGCACTTGCTTTAGTACCTAGCTAGAGTGTGCATCATGTCTACTTTCAAAGAAACTTGAAATGGGATTAATAGAAACCCCAGCACCCCTCTCCTAACAACTAGGGTTTGCTAAAATAATTTCCAATGTACCCAAAATGCCCTTCAAAAATGTTCATCATTTCTGCCTTGGTCTTAAACCTCTGCCAAAAGTGGTGCACATATTTCTAGGACACCCAAGGGCTTTGGATTAAATCATATGGTATTTGTATTTGGGCATTTAAATACTTTAAAATATTTTAAATGCTCAAATAATCATGAACTATAATGTTTCCTACTGTTCATATTATATACAGTGGGCATGACAAGTTTCATGAGTTATAAAAATATTTTGGCATTTTTATTAATTGAACAAAGCTGCAAAAGAAATGAAACAGAAAAGAAAATAGGAAAAAGAGAGAGAGAAGAAGCTTACCTGGCGCCCCACCCGGCCCACCTGCCGGCCCAGCCCAGCTGCCGCTCCAGCGAGCTGCTTGGCTCGGCCAGGCAGGCAGGCAGGTGCTCGACGGCGACCGCACGGCGCGCCACGCAGTTGCCCGCCGCCCTGCTTCCTCCCCTCGCCGTCCTGCAGGGCTGGAACGGTCGTACACGTCGCCCCCGACCTCGCAGACACCTCCCCCTCTCCCCAGCTCCTCTCCCTCGCTCTCCACGCGCCATGGCCGACGCCGTCGTGCTCGCACCATCGTAGAAGCCGCGCCCACCGTCGTCCCTGAGCCCCGCCTTGGTGTCCGTCGTCTCCGCCGTCCTCGGCTACTTCGAACAGGCCGAGCCCCGAGCGCTCGCCCGCCCTGGAGACGCCCCCGACCTCTTCTTCCCCAACTCCGGCCGCGGAGATCCCCCTCGCCGTCCCGCTCAGCTCCGACCACCCCCGAGCTCGCTCCGGCGCCTGCTGCAACCCCTGTGAGCCCAGCTTCGTCCTCCCCCTCTCCGTTGGCTCTCTTCTGCCCTGGAACGCACCGCACGAAGCTCACCTGCACGCACCGCCGCCGTGCTCGCCGCCGGTGATGCTCCGGTGACCATTTGGTCACTGGCACCCGTCCATCACACTCACCGCAGCGTGTAGATGCGATAGGTGCTACGCATGCATCGCCTAGGCCCCTGCAGCCGCATCTCCACACACGCCCGACGCCGGTCGCCGCCGTCGAGCTTGTTGCCGTCGTCTCCGGCCACCCCAGGTCCGGCGACCACCACCATCCGACGCGCAAGGGCAAGAGCTTTCCAACGCGCCTAGCCGCAGCTCGAGCCGTGCCCCGTAGGCGATTTTCGAAGCACGTCGCCGCACTTGGCCTCGCCGGCGTCACGTCGTCGGCGGGTTTGACCTGTTTGACCAGGGGGTTGACTACCCCTGGGTCACTGACGTGTGGGCCACCTTTTGCTAATTAGTTAGTTTAATTAAGTTTCTGTTAATTTAATTAGTTAATTAGTTTAGTTACTGACCCGTGGGCCCAGGCCCCACTGACAGCTAATTAGTTTTAGCTTAACTCTAATTAACTTAGTTAATTAGCTGTGACACTGACATGCAGGGCCCACATGTCATGTTTGACTTGGACTAGCTCCTGTTGACTGACTGACGTCAGCATGATGTCATGCTGACGTAGTAAAGGGTTTTCTGGGATTTTTAGTTTTAAAAATAATTCAGGAAATTCCAGAAAATACCCAAAACTTCTAAAAATCATATAAAATCAACCATAGCTCAGATGGGAAAGATTTATATATGAAAAATGATCAAAAAAATCCAATCTTTCCAATGGCACTGGTTTCATGCATGTTTGAACAAGTTAACTTGCTGTATACATCAAAAACATGATAATGCACTGATTTAAATAATAGTTTGAACTCCAATTTGAATCTTTGATTCAAATAGGTTCAAACCCTTCTGGTTCTAGTTGCATTAGCCAACACACATGCATCTTGCCATGTCATGAGCATGCATCATATTGTTGCATTTGTTTGTTAACGATTGTATCGCCGGTATTCTCTGTGTTAGGTCCTGCTCCCGAGGATACTGTTGCGTATCCAGTTGAAGAGCAGTACCCGACAACTACCTTGTCAGGCAAGCAATCATTGATCATTCCGATACAAACCCAATCTTCTCGCTCCTGCTCTCTTTTACTGCATTAAGGCAACATCGTGTGAACTGCTACTTGCTGCGGTAGTTGAACCCTATCCCTTGCATGACCTGTCATTGCCACAGTAAATAGTTGAAACCCACTAGCATGTGTAGGAGTTGATTGAGCCATGTGATGTGTGATCCACCATGCTATTTGTTTATGTTGCCTGCTATGCCTAGAGTTGTGTCAGGTCTGGTTCATCTGGGTGATGGATCAGAGTGAAATGATCATATCGGTATAGAGAAGGAAGTGTGGAATATGCTTGGTAAAGGTATCGATGAAAGGCCATGTAGGAGTACATGGTGGGTTGTTTCATTGGAATCGTCCATAGGACCTGAGATCTGTATGTGTGGTTCAAGTTGCAGTTACTACCATGCATTGGGCCAGAAACCAATGGACCCTCTCGGCTTATTAATTACCCTCGATCTCTGTCTAGGAGTTGCAACTAGTTTCTGGTGTTTATAGCTTACTGGAGGTCGTGCACAACGCTGACCCTCGGGGTGGGTTGTGATGCGACAGGTACGTGGCACGGTGTACCGGTTGCCCGTTTGGTGACTCGGGAACCCTGTACACATCGTTTGGGGCCGTGAGCGAAACCCCGGCCGGATCTCCCCACGGATGGAACCCAAATAGGCGATAGACCTGGACGAGAGACTTGAGTAGTTAGTCAGGTCGTGGCCGACACCCCCGCTGGGCTTCCGCTTGAAGGTTGCCGAGTACACGTCGAGTAAACGGCGATAAGTGGTGAAAGCGTGTGTGAAGAAGTACACCCCTGCAGGGTTATCAAACTATTCGAATAGCCGTTGTTCGCGGTACGAACTACTTGGTTGCTCTTACAGTTCATAGACAAGTTGATGGATACTACTAAAAGCCTCAAGATAAGCGTGAGTGCCGTGGATGGCCCTTCCGTAGGATGACGGAAGAGGATCCTCGATAGTGTATTGATGTGGTGAGTAGAGGACTCGTGTTTGTAATAGCATCTTGCAATCTGTTGGGAGTTGTAGTATAGGTTAGCCAAGAGTCAAAGCTGGCATTCTGCTATGAACTCCACTACCCCCCCCTTTGATAATGTTGCATGTATGATAGGTTCTGTGGTAAGACTTGCTGAGTACCTTTGTACTCATGTTTGCTTAATAACTGTTGCAGAGGAGAACCCTGCCCCTGCTGATGGGTTCTACATAGACGTTGACGTCGACGAGTAGCTTGACACCCAGACGGAGATCTGGAGCTTGTGAAGGGCCTTGTAGATAGTCAGGCTACACCAAGCCTGTTTTATTTTCTAAGTTGTCTATACTCAGACATGTAGCTTCCGCTTGTGCTTGTATGACTGTATGACTTGAGTGTTGGGTCATGTGACCCCTACCTGTATGGATATGTTATGTATGGCTCTTGGAGCCTTTTAAATAAAGTACTTGAGTCATAGAGTTCTGTTGTGATGCAATGTTGTATTTGCACATATTGAGCATATTGCGTGTATGATTGAAATGCTTGGTATGTGTGGGATCCGACACCTAGTTTTTTTTCCTTTGGTAGCCTATCTTACAGGGAAATGCCTCCTAGTGTCTCCAATGAGCCTTGGTAGCTTGCTACTGCTCGGAACACATAGGCTGGCCGGCATGTGTCCTTCTTCGTTCCTGTGTCTGTCCCTTAGGGGAAATGTCACGCGTTGTTCCTTTAAGTCCATGTAGCTTGCTACGACTTGGGTTCATACGTTGATGACCGACACGTTCGTTGCTGGGTCATGGATGCATGTCTCTGTAATTTAGTGCCACTTTTGGTTTATAACTAGCCATGTCGGCCCGAGTTCTCTGTCATATGGATGCTAGCGACACTGTCATATACGTGTGCCAAAATGCGCAAACGGTCCCAGGCCAGGTAAGGTGGCACCCGTGGGGTTACCGTGCGTGAGGCCGCAAAGTGATATGACGTGTTACAGCTAGATCGGTGTGACTTAGGATCGGGGTCCTGACAGCGTTGGCATCAGAGCTGGACTGCCTGTAGGTTTCTCAAGCCAAACTGGTCGATGTTGAGTCTAGAAAAATTCTTAGTTATATGTAGGGGAATTGATTGTGGAAGGGAACGTAAGGCTCTTTTACTCCTTTACCTTATGCCCTTCTGATCTGAGTCAGTCTATTCTTTCTACGGGGATTTAGGACTAGGCCTCTTATCCTTACTAGGTTCACGTGTTACTAATCCGTAGACTCTTAGGATTGTTGGTTTCAAGCCTCAGTTCAGTTTCTATCATTTTTAGTATGATGATTGTTGGACCGGAACCTTGATATGGATTGTTGAGTGGCTATGCTATCATTTGTATGACGTCTCAAATCTTTGTTTGAGCATTTACAGTTGTTATGCTGCCCGATTTCTTCCAGAAACACTAATGCCCTTGCATTATTCCGTGTTTCAGATGTCTGGCCGCATCCCTCACCAAGTGGTTCGTTTGACTCGGTGCATTAATGTGCCCGGTCACACGGCCATGCTAGACTGTGTGCTGACTGAGACCGGTTATCGCTGGTATCCTGAATACACTGTGGAGGAACAGTACCGGGATTTTAATCAAAGTCAGTATTTCTGCACAGTCCGGATATACCCCTCATATCCTGGAGCTAATGATCCCATCCATTGGTCTTATGGACTCGGGATTACCATCGAGATGGCAGTGCAGGATGCCGCTTATTCGATGATGACCATTCTCCATGCTAGGCATGCCCTGTTGCTGAACACTGAGTTCTGTTACATGCCAGCCTCACTTCCCGGAGAGGAAGGCTACTACACTGGCCTGTATACTGATGCTGCTCATGAAGAGCCACTGCTTCAGACTACTGTTCAGATGTTGGAGGATAGGGACCGTGAGGTCCGTGCCCTCCGAATGGAGCTGTATAACACTCGAGCCGCCCACTGGGCTACTTTGACACGGCTTGCACCTGTTGTGCCGCCGGATATCTGGACATGCGGGATTTGTACCCCGTGCGGACTCGTCTGCCTGATCGCATGGATTGGCGTGACGTTGGGGGTATTACACCTCCACGTGGGCGTCGGTTACCACCAGCATCGGGACCGAGGCCACATCCGTGTCCCTATGGTCCACAGCCTTCGAGTGCTCGCGAGTTCAAGATCCGTCTGTTCCACTTCCAGGCTACGGTGGTAATCTTTACGAGGATTACTACGCGAATGTCTGAGCTAGGCCGTGGTTGTAGTAGTATTGTAGTAGTTGTATTTCCACAGTCCTGCGCGTCTTGTGGAATATGACTTAGTGTGTACTGAGTTCCGGAGGTGTAGTTAAATAATGTATAGGAGCTTGGAATGCCTCTGATGGGATGTATCGTCTTTCACCGCAGTTGTACTTTAGTCTTGGCTTGTACTAAACTTTGTATGGTGCGTATGACCACTGGTGTATATATAGCAGTTCCTATATTACCATGTCGTACGGATGAACATCTTTGCATTCCGTGTCATCCATTACATTCTGCACTTCTATGTCAAATTTTTGCCATCCTTGTCTAAACCGTTGTTTTGTTTTCCTAGGATGGTCAACACTCGCAACACTCCTGCTGCTCAGGAGCAGGGTGAGGCTAGTGGGGCTAGAGATGGGAATCTGCCCCAGCCACCCTCTTTGGCGGAAGTTATGCTTGAAGTAGAACGGAACAAGAGAGAGACCAACCGTCTGCTGGAACGCATAGAGCAGAACACTGGGTTCCGCCAGAGGAATGACGTGGTGTCAATCAATGACTTTATCAAGATGTGTCCCCCGAAGTTCCATCACTCCACCGAACCTCTGGATGCTGATGACTGGCTACGTAGTATCACCCACAAGCTACACTCTGCCCGTGTGGCCGAAGCTGACAAGGTTACCTACGCCGCCTACTATCTTGAGGGCCCTGCCAGTCTTTGGTGGGAAAACTTTGAAGCTATGCGTCCTGCTGGCCAAGTCACTACCTGGGTTGAGTTCAGTGAGGCATTCCGTGAACACCACATTCCGGAAGGTCTCATGGATCGCAAGCGGGAGGAATTCTGTAATTTCACCCAGGGCCGGTTAACTGTGGATGGCTATAGCCGCGAGTTTGGCAACTTGGCACGCTATGCACCTGAAGAAGTATCCACCGATGCCAAGAAGCAGTCGAGGTTCCGCAAGGGACTCAGCCCTGAACTCCGCCGAGATCTACGTCTGCACGAGTGCACTTCCTTCCAGAAGTTGGTAAACAAGGCTATTAGTGCTGAAACATGCCAGACCGACTTTGAGGTCACCCGCAAGCATACTCAAGACTTTGGTTCCTCATACGGCTCTGGCTCTCACAAGCGCCGTGTGTGGGTTCCTAACACTGCTCTGCCACCTAAGTACACACCGAGGCCATCCTATGAGGCGCCTCACCCAACTCAACAGTTTGCACCTGCCAAGACCTATGGAGGACCACCTTCCAACTTTGCTCCACGCACTACCACTGTGGCATGTTTCAAGTGTGGAGAACCGGGACACTACATGCGTGATTGTCCCCAGAACCAGCCAGGAAAAACCGTTGGCCGTGGCAAGCCAACCGGCAAGGTGAATTATGTCAAGCCAATCCCCACTGCACGTGGTCATGTCAACTATGTCTCTGCTGAAGAAGCTTATGAGGATCCTAACGTCGTCCTTGGTACGCTTCTCGTCAACTGCCATCCGGCATCTGTTCTTTTCGATACTGGAGCATCCCATTCGTTCATATCTGAGAGCTATGCTCGATTGCACAACATGACTTTTTGTGACATGCCTACTTCCATGGTTATTCAAACTCCTGGTTCAAAGTGGCAAACCTCTAGGGTAAGCCATGGAAATGAAATCCTTGTCGATAGACTTGTTTTCCTAGCATCTCTAATCGCTCTCAAGTCCTCGGACATAAACATCATTTTGGGTATGGATTGGATGACAACCCATTACGCCAAAATTGATTGCTATACTAGGACCGTTCAACTTACACATCCATCCGGCAAGATAGTCAATGTCTTGACCCGAATGGCTGAGCGTCAGCTCTACTCTCTTAATGCCAGCCCTCTACCAGAACTCAAAGATATCCCGGTAGTCCGTGACTTCCCGGATATTTTTCCAGAAGAACTGCCAGGAATTCCACCTAACAGAGATGTCGAGTTCGTGATAGATCTTATCCCTGGAACTGTCCCAATCTCTAGGAGACCTTATAAGATGGCACCACTAGAATTAGCTGAGCTAAAGAAACAACTCGATGAGTCCTTGCAAAAAGGTTTCATCCGTCCTAGTTCTTCCCCTTGGGCTTGCCGCGTCCTCTTCGTCAAGAAGAAGGATGGAACGGAGCGGATGGTTGTAGATTACCGACCTGTCAATCTGGTCACCATAAAGAATAAGTATCCGCTCCCCAGGATCAACGACCTGTATGATCAGGTCGCTGGATCCTCAGTCTTCTCTAAGATGGATTTGAGGTTGGGCTACCATCAAATCAAAATCAAGAACGGGGACATACCTAAAACGGCTTTTGTTACTCGTTATGGCCAATATGAGTACACCGTTATGTCCTTCGGATTAACCAATGCCCCAGCTACCTTTTCTCGGTTAATGAATTCTATATTCATGGAGTATTTGGATAAATTCCTCGTGGTATACCTCGATGATATACTCATCTATTCCAAGAACAAGGAAGATCATGCCAAGCATTTAAGGCTGGTGTTGACGAAACTTCGAGAGCACCGCCTTTATGCCAAATTCTCTAAATGTGAATTTTGGTTGCCAGAAGTAACCTATCTAGGTCATGTGATCTCTGGCAAGGGTATTGCTGTCAATCCCGAGCGAGTTCAAGCCGTCCTTGATTGGACTCCCCCTGAATCGGTCAAGCAAGTTAGGAGTTTTCTTGGCTTAGCGAGCTATTGCCGACGTTTCGTTGAGAACTTCTCCAAGGTTGCTAAACCTCTAACTGAACTCCTCAAGAAAGATAAAAAGTTTGAGTGGACCCCACAGTGCGAGTCCAGTTTTCAGGAACTGAAAAGACGCCTGACATCTGCACCTGTACTGGTACCACCAGACTTTTCCAAGGATTTTATAATCTATTGCGACACCTCGCGACAAGGACTAGGTTGCATTCTCATGCAAGATCGTCAAGTGATTGCATACGCATCTCGACAGTTGCGTCCACACGAGGATAACTATCCTACTCATGATCTAGAGCTTGCAGCTGTAGTCCATGCACTCAAAACATGGCGACATTACCTTCTTGGTAATCGCTGTGAAATCTTCACTGATCATCAAAGTTTGAAGTATATCTTCACCCAACCGGATTTGAATCTCAGGCAAAGACGTTGGGTTGAGTTGCTCACAGACTACGACTTAGGAATCACTTACACTCCTGGAAAGGCCAATGTCATGGCTGATGCACTAAGTCGTAAGTCATATTGTAACAACTTAATGTTACAACAAGGTCAACCACTTCTCCACGAGGAATTCCGTAAGCTTAACCTTCACATTGTTCCTCGAGGATTCCTTTCCACCTTGGTGGCAAAACCTACCCTTATGGATCAGGTCATCAAAGCACAGAGGGTTGATCCCGGAATTTCCCGTATTAAGAGGAACATCAAGAAAGGAGTTGCGGGATGTTTCTCAATTGATGATCAAGGAGTCGTATTCTTTAGCAACCGTTTAGTGGTTCCTAAAGTACGAAACCTAAGACGTTTGATCCTTAAGGAGGCTCATGAATCTCCTCTCACGATTCATCCCGGTAGTACTAAAATGTATCAGGATCTACGTCAGAGATTCTGGTGGACTAGGATGAAGAGAGAAATCGCTCAATTCATTGCTAACTGCGACGTTTGTCGTCGAGTCAAAGCAGAGCATCAACGGCCTGCTGGCACCCTTCAACCTTTAGCTATTCCTGAATGGAAATGGGATAAAGTCGGTATGGACTTCATTACCGGGTTTCCTAGGACCAGGAAAGGGAATAATGCTATCTTCGTCGTTATCGACCGCCTCTCTAAAGTAGCTCACTTCCTGCCTGTTCGCGAGAGTATTACCGCTAGCCAGCTAGCAGACTTATATGTCTCTCGAATAGTATCACTTCATGGTGTACCGTTGAAGATTAACTCAGACCGTGGAAGTCTTTTCACTTCCCGATTTTGGGAAAGTTTCCAGAATGCTATGTGAACTCATCTCTCTTTCAGTACTGCCTTCCATCCGCAGTCAAGTGGTCAAGTGGAACGAGTCAATCAAATTCTGGAAGACATGCTTCGAGCCTCTGTCATATCTTTCGGTATGGAATGGGAAAAGTGTCTTCCATTTGCCGAATTCTCTTATAACAATAGTTATCAAGCCAGCTTGGGTAAAGCTCCCTTTGAAGTTCTATATGGACGAAGGTGTCGAACACCTCTCAACTGGTCAGAGACCGGGGAAAGACAATTCTTTGGCCCGGATATGATCCAGGAAGCAGAGGAACAAGTTCGCATCGTTCGTGAGAGATTGAAAACAGCCCAGTCTCGCCAAAAGAGCCAATATGATAGTCATCATAAGGCTGTGACTTTTGAAGTCGGCGATATGGCTTACCTTCGGGTTACTCCTCTTAAGGGAACCCATCGCTTCGGTATCAAAGGCAAATTGGCCCCTCGTTTCATCGGTCCTTTTCGCATTCTTGCCAAACGAGGAGAAGTTGCCTACCAATTGGAACTACCTCCGCACCTCTCCAGAGTTCATGATGTTTTCCATGTTTCTCAACTCAGGCGTTGCTTCTCGGATCCTATCCGCGGAGTGGACCACGAAACGCTTGATCTCCAGGACAATCTCACATATCGAGAATACCCCGTTCGTATTCTTGATCAAACTGAGCGCACCACTCGACGCCACAATATCAAGTTTCTCAAGGTTCAATGGTCACATCATTCCGAGAGTGAAGCTACTTGGGAAAGGGAGGATCGTCTTTGACTTGAGTACCCCACCCTTTTTCCGGAGGAACCCGAATCTCGGGACGCGATTCTTTTAAGTGGGGGTGAGTTGTCACATCCCTAGTTAGCACTTGCTTTAGTACCTAGCTAGAGTGTGCATCATGTCTACTTTCAAAGAAACTTGAAATGGGATTAATAGAAACCCCAGCACCCCTCTCCTAACAACTAGGGTTTGCTAAAATAATTTCCAATGTACCCAAAATCCCTTCAAAAATGTTCATCATTTCTGCCTTGGTCTTAAACCTCTGCCAAAAGTGGTGCACATTTTTCTAGGACACCCAAGGGCTTTGGATTAAATCATATGGTATTTGTATTTGGGCATTTAAATACTTTAAAATATTTTAAATGCTCAAATAATCATGAACTATAATGTTTCCTACTGTTCATATTATATACAGTGGGCATGACAAGTTTCATGAGTTATAAAAATATTTTGGCATTTTTATTAATTGAACAAAGCTGCAAAAGAAATGAAACAGAAAAGAAAATAGGAAAAAGAGAGAGAGAAGAAGCTTACCTGGTGCCCCACCCGGCCCACCTGTCGGCCCAGCCCAGCTGCCGCTCCAGCGAGCTGCTTGGCTCGGCCAGGCAGGCAGGCAGGTGCTCGACGGCGACCGCACGGCGCGCCACACAGCTGCCTGCCGCCCTGCTTCCTCCCCTCGCCGTCCTGGAGGGCTGGAACGGTCGTACACGTCGCCCCCGACCTCGCAGACACATCCCCCTCTCCCCAGCTCCTCTCCCTCGCTCTCCCCGCGCCATGGCCGACGACGTCGTGCTCGCACCGTCGTAGAAGCCGCGCCCACTGTCGTCCCTGAGCCCCGCCTTGGTGTCCGTCGTCTCCGCCGTCCTCGACTACTTCGAACAGGCCGAGCCCCGAGCGCTCGCCCGCCCTGAAGACGCCCCCGACCTCTTCTTCCCCAACTCCGTCCGCGGAGATCCCCCTCGCCGTCCCGCTCAGCTCCGACCACCCCCGAGCTCGCTCCGGCGCCTGCTGCAACCCCTGTGAGCCCAGCTTCGTCCTCCCCCTCTCCGTTGGCTCTCTTCTGCCCTGGAACGCACCGCACGAAGCTCACCTGCACGCACCGCCGCCGTGCTCGCCGCCGATGATGCTCCGGTGACCATTTGGTCACTGGCACCTGTGCATCACACTCACCGCAGCGCGTAGATGCGATAGGTGCTACGCACGCATCGCCAAGGCCCCTGCAGCCGCATCTCCACACACGCCCGACGCCGGTCGCCGCCGTCGAGCTTGTTGCCGTCGTCTCCGGCCACCCCAGGTCCGGCGACCACCTCCATCCGACGCGCAAGGGCAAGAGCTTTCCAACGCGCCTAGCCGCAGCTCGAGCCGTGCCCCGTAGGCGATTTCCGAAGCACACCGCCGCACTTGGCCTCGCCGGCGTCACGTCGCCGACGGGTTTGACATGTTTGACCAGGGGGTTGACTACCCCTGGGTCACTGACGTGTGGGCCACCTTTTGCTAATTAGTTAGTTTAATTAAGTTTCTGTTAATTTAATTAGTTAATTAGTTTAGTCACTGACCCATGGGCCCAGGCCCCATTGACAGCTAATTAGTTTTAGCTTAACTCTAATTAACTTAGTTAATTAGCTGTGACACTGACATGCAGGGCCCACATGTCATGTTTGACTTGGACTAGCTCCTGTTGACTGACTGACGTCAGCATGATGTCATGCTGACGCAGTAAAGGGTTTTCTGGGATTTTTAGTTTTAAAAATAATTCAGGAAATTCCAGAAAATACCCAAAACTTCTAAAAATCATATAAAATCAACCATAGCTCAGATGGAAAAGATTTATATATGAAAAATGATCAGAAAAATCCAATCTTTCCAATGGCACTCGTTTCATGCATGTTTGAACAAGTTAACTTGTTGTATACATCAAAAACATGATAATGCTGATAGGTTCAAACCCTTCTGGTTCTAGTTGCATTAGCCAACACACATGCATCTTGCCATGTCATGAGCATGCATCATATTGTTGCATTTGTTTGTTAACGATTGTATCGCCGGTATTCTCTGTGTTAGGTCCTGCTCCCGAGGATACTGCTGCGTATCCAGTTGAAGAGCAGTACCCGACAACTACCTTGTGAGGCAAGCAATCATTGATCATTCCGATACAAACCCAATCTTCTCGCTCCTGCTCTCTTTTACTGCATTAAGGCAACAGCGTGCGAACTACTACTTGCTGCGGTAGTTGAACCCTATCCCTTGCATGACCTTTCATTTCCACAGTAAATAGTTGAAACCCACTAGCATGTGTAGGAGTTGATTGAGCCATGTGATGTGTGATCCACCATGATATTTGTTTATGTTGCCTGCTATGCCTAGAGTTGTGTCAGGTCTGGTTCATCTGGGTGATGGATCAGAGTGAAATGATCATACCGGTAAAGAGAAGGAAGTGTGGAATACGCTTGGTAAAGGTATCGATATGTGTGGTTCAAGTTGTAGTTACTACCATGCATTGGGCCCGAAACCAATGGACCCTCTCGGCTTATTAATTACCCTCGATCTCTGTCCAGGAGTTGCAACTAGTTTCTGGTGTTTATAGCTTACTGGAGGTCGTGCACAACGCTAGCCCTCGGGGTGGGTTGTGATGCGACAGGTACGTGGCACGGTGTACCGGTTGCCCGTTTGGTGACTCGGGAACCCTGTACACATCGTTTGGGGCCGTGAGCGACACCCCGGCCGGATCTCCCCACGGATGGAACCCAAATAGGCGATAGACCTGGACGAGAGACTTGAGTAGTTAGTCAGGTCGTGGCCGACACCCCCGCTGGGCTTCCGCTTGAAGGTTGCCGAGTACACGCCGAGTAAACGGCGATAAGTGGTGAAAGCGTGTGTGAAGAAGTACACCCCTGCAGGGTTATCAAACTATTTGAATAGCCGTTGTTCGCGGTACGAACTACTTGGTTGCTCTTACAGTTCATAGACAAGTTGATGGATACTACTAAAAGCCTCAAGATAAGCGTGAGTGCCGTGGATGGCCCTTCCGTAGGATGACGGAAGAGGATCCTCGGTAGTGTATTGATGTGGTGAGTAGAGGACTCGTGTTCGTAATAACATCTTGCAATCTGTTGGGAGTTGTAGTATAGGTTAGCCAAGAGTCAAAGCTGGCATTCTGCTATGAACTCCACTACCCCCCTTTGATAATGTTGCATGTATGATAGGTTCTGTGGTAAGACTTGCTGAGTACCTTTGTACTCATGTTTGCTTAATAACTGTTGCAGAGGAGAACCCTGCCCCTGCTGATGGGTTCTACATAGACGTTGACGTCGACGAGTAGCTTGACACCCAGACGGAGATCTGGAGCTTGTGAAGGGCCTTGTAGATAGTCAGGCTACACCAAGCCTGTTTTATTTTCTAAGTTGTCTGTACTCGGACATGTAGCTTCCGCTTGTGCTTGTATGACTGTTTGAATTGAGTGTTGGGTAATGTGACCCCTACCTGTATGGATATGTTATGTATGG
Source organism: Secale cereale (assembly GCA_902687465.1). Lineage (NCBI taxonomy): Eukaryota > Viridiplantae > Streptophyta > Magnoliopsida > Poales > Poaceae > Secale > Secale cereale. The sequence continues at coordinate 174,827,934 of LR738715.1, read as the reverse complement.
CTCTTGGAGCCTTTTAAATAAAGTACTTGAGTCATAGAGTTCTGTTGTGATGCAATGTTGTATTTGCACATATTGAGCATATTGCGTGTATGATTGAAATTCTTGGTATGTGTGGGATCCGACACCTAGTTGTTTTCCTTTGGTAGCCTATCTTACTGGGAAATGCCTCCTAGTGTCTCCAATGAGCCTTGGTAGCTTGCTACTGCTCGGAACACATAGGCTGGCCGACATGTGTCCTTCTTCGTTCCTGTGTCTGTCCCTTAGGGGAAATGTCACGCGTTGTTCCTTTAAGTCCATGTAGCTTGCTACGACTTGGGTTCATACGTTGATGACCGACACGTTCGTTGCTGGGTCATGGATGCCTGTCTTTGTAATTTAGTGCCACTTTTGGTTTATAACTAGCCATGTCGGCCCGGGTTCTCTGTCATATGGATGCTAGCGACACTGTCATATACGTGTGCCAAAATGCGCAAACGGTCCCGGGCCAGGTAAGGTGGCACCCGTGGGGTTACCGTGCGTGAGGCCGCAAAGTGATATGACGTGTTACAGCTAGATCGGTGTGACTTAGGATCGGAGTCCTGACAGATAGCCCTTGAGCGCCGGAGTAGAGCTGCTCTACCAGGGTATAGGCTGCTTTGAGCTTCTTCCGGACATCATCTCCAAGATGAGTTATGCGCCTCCCTATATACAATTAACGAATTAAACCGGAGCGGAACAAAGGTTGCAAGGATATAACCACACAAAGACAAGTACTCACCAAAGATAGCAGAAGTCATGAGCTCTACTTGCTGTTTCAATCCGGATAGCTCCTGTGTAACCGGATTGAGAGCGGCTTCGGCATCCTTTGCTCTTTTTTCAAGAGCATCCCTCTGCACCTCCCATGTAGACCGCTCCACTTCAAAATCTTTCTTCAGTTTTTCCATATTAGTCAAAGCAAGGACAAGTTCTTCCTTAGCTTTGGCTAAAGCGGTCTCATGGAAGGCCAAGCCGTTCCGGAGTTCAGCTGCCTCCGAAGCCAACCGGGTTAAGTCAGCCTGCGATGAATTCAAACGGATTAGAAGGACAGATCAATCAAGTCTCAAGTGCATAACAAGTTATACACTTGACACTTGGGGGCTAATGTGCAATTGAAGTAAAGAAATAAAGTTTTTCAGACAAGTCCCAAGCGCATAAACAAGTTATACCCTTGGCACTTGGGGGCTAATGTAAGCTCATTCTCAGGAATAATGGAAGTCCCGTTCACCTACAATGAAGCTAAACCGGCACTTGCGGGCTACTATGGCCTAAAGATAGGATTGCAAAATTACAAAGCATAGACAGAAGTGAAAGGAAAGAAAATCACCTCATACTTGTCCTTCATCATATTCACTAAGCCAACTTCATAGTCGTGGCTAGTAAAGAGCCGGTTCAGATACCCGGAATGAAATTCCTGGGCACTCAACTGAGCATAGCTGGATAAATTTGTGCTCCACTTGCCTTTGTCTTGTTGAAATTTCTCTTCCTTGGCAGTATGCCTAGCCAAGGTGACAGGCTCTGTGGGAGCAGTGAAGCCTAGCCCGGTTATCTCAACATCTGCGGATGAGGCAGCAGTTGGCTGGAGGGGGACAGTAGTAGGCACCGGGCTGACAGGAGCCGGGCTAGTCCGAGGAGGGCTAACCCGGACAGGGCTTGCCGGTTCAGCCGTGTTCTCCATGTTGTCACCTCCCAGAGCAGCAACATCGTCACGGTCCATAGGAATGGGATCATCAAGCTGAGCTTCAAGGTTATCTTCTAGAAGGATGGCCGCTTCAGGGTCCTCGGCCGGTTCAGCAGCAGTGGTTTCAGTAGCCGGCTTATTTGCTTTCGCCTTTTTGCTAGGTTTTGGCATTCTGGTAAAAGTCAAAGGAACAGTGAGAATCATAAAGTTAAAAACAGGAAGTTAAACCGGATGTTTGAAAGAAGGACTTACCCAGGGACGGTCTTGAGCACTGGGACCTGCGTAGCAGTTGACTCGCCGTAAGAAGACAGAGGAGCCTCCTGATAGTTGGGATCAGACGATTTAAGCGGTTTACGTATAAGGCCTGCTTTTGGATGAAGGAGAGTTGGAGTGAGTAAAACCTCGGAGCGGCGCCTGCGAGCCGGCGTAAGGGGTATTCCGGACGACTCAACCACATGGCCGCTATGGCGCGTGGTCCGGCGAGCTTCATGCTGTTGTTTCTTCAAAAGAAAGTTGGGATCCAATTGAGCATAAGGATGAGAAAAGGGATATTTCCGGGATACCCGGCGGATCTTGGGTGGCAAAGGTTCTGAATCAGATGAGAGAGAAATTACCTCAACTCCCCCCGCTTTGCTTCCTTCCGCCAGATCCTGCGAAAAGGCATTGTTAACATAAATTTAGACAAAGGGAGGTCAAAGGACATAAGGGTTAGTTAGTACCTCAGAGTCCGGATCATCCTCCTCAGGGTGTGAACCGGAAGCAGCAACAGCCTTTTTCTTCTTAACAGCGTAAGTTTTCTTGCGTGATTGCTTGGCCGGTTTATCTTGAGATTTCCTCTTCCAGAAAGGATCGTTGGCCTGTGCGAAAGGATAAGTAATAAGTTGAAGACAACTGATATGAACGTATTAAGACAAACAGGAAAGGATCGGAAAAAGACTTACTGCTGGCGGTTCATTGGTTGCGCAGAACGGAGCTAAACCGGTCCGGCTGCACTCCTCCAGAGGGATGTTCAGCATTTTCTTCGCAGATTCAGTGACTTCATTATCGGGAAGTATTATTTCGTTGTGGCGTTGAGGATCATCCGGTTTGCCGGCGTATTTGCACATCAGACTTGAGCGCCGGCTTAGTGGAAGAATGCTCCAAGAGAGCCAGCAACGGACGAAGTCAACACCAGTTAAACCGTTCGCCACGAAGGCCCTGAGCTTGGAAAGTCGAGGGGCAAATCGGGCCCGATCTTGGGCGCTGAGACGTTGTGGCAAAGGATGGGTTACTGCCAGGCGATAGGCGCGGTAACCCGGCAGCGGATTCTCTCCTTCAGGCGAAGTATCCCTACAATAGAACCACGTCTGGTTCCAGTCTTTGGGGTGGCTGTGAAGAGCGACGTGGGGAAAACTCGCATCTTTTCTTTTCTGGATGCTGACACCACCCAGCTCCTGATGCGGCCCATCAGTAAACTCCGTCCGTCGGTTCAGATGAAAGAAGTCCCGGAACAGATCCACTGATGGTTCTTCTTGAAGATATGCTTGTGAGAAAACTTGAAAATTGCAGATGTTCGACATAGAATTCGGGCCTACGTCTTGAGGGTGGAGTTGAAAGGCAGCTAACACATCCCGGAAGAATTTTGAACTGGGAGGACTAAAACCCCGGGCCAGATGATCATAAAAAACTACAACTTCCCCCTCCTTAGGCTCAAGAGGGCATTCCTTTTCAGGAGCTCGCCAGTGCAGAGTTTCCTTGGGGCCCAGGATGCCAATTGAGGCCGCTTCAACTAAGTCATTTTCCGTGATCCGGGAGGGAACCTAATTGCAAGCAACAAATTGCTTGGCCATTGTTTTGGATGAAGAAGTGCTAAAAAATACAGTGCAAAATCCGGTTTACCAACTGCTAAGTACAAGCCGGTGCATTCTATGAAGTTATGGGCCTAATTGTCGGTTTAAACAAGGGACTAATGGTATTACTAATCCGAAAGCATATATGGGTAACACAGCTACCGGTTCACGATGGTAGAAAAAGAAGAAGCTAAACCGTCAATTATGGGATACAGGCTTACATCTAAACCGTCAAGAAAAGCATACGAAGCACAAAGTTATGGTTAAACCGGTGATGAAAGCTGCAGATCTAAAAGTGTGAAAAACAGATTTCACATGGCACTGAGGTAAATATGGATCTAAGGCGCGAGAAAAAGATGGAATAATACAAGTATATTCAGTGAGGGCCGCGGAGGTTCTCTACAGATTCGATCTAAATTAATAAAGCTAGAGGAACTAAGGATATAATGACGGAGCAGAAGCGCATGGATGAAGGTCGAGCCTAAACAAATTTAAATCTACAGCCAAGACTGACCTACGGGGATGAACTACAAAGCCTCGAGTGTTCATGGCGAGCTACAGAAGAAACCGTAGAATGAGATCTACGGGGAAGAAGAGGGAGTACCTGAGGAAACAGAAGACGGCGTTGAAGTTCTCTGGAAACGTTCAGGTCGATGCAGCGGTCGGGCTCGAGGACGACGGCAAGCTCGAAGAGCGGCGGCGGAGCTTCGAGCGTTAGAGACAGAGGAAGAAGAAGGCAGAAGGGGAAAAAGAGATGAGCCTCAGCGGTATTTATAGGCCGAAGAGGTAAAAACGGTAAGCGCGGGAATCGAGGAGGCGAAAGATCGGATAAAGATTGAGTTGTCACCTCGATCTTCGATACGGCATTTAAGAAAGGTAACAGACAGGTGCGGGCATTAAATACGGAGATGATGTCACGACGGATTAACGCGATTCCAGGAGATGACGTCATGGCCAGTTTATGAAGCAAATAAGTGGCAGAAAGGAGATTTGTACAAAACTTCGGAGACTGACATGAACAAGTTCAAATCAATATGTGGCCTAATCTCTGGGATATTACTAGCAGGTATAAACCGGCCAGGAGGGTCCGGATTACACTGACAAGGTTATATCATTACAAGCCCAGTAGAATATGTAACAAAGAAGTCATAGCCCTTAGAGGTTTAGGGCCCATGTACAAAGCCCACGGTATGTAAACCGTCGTACCATGTAACTTGGGATGTAAGATAGAAAGAGTAGAGACCGAGGCGGACACGTTTATGAGCCGGCCTCGGGACTCTGTAAACCGGACCGGGCATCGCCTCCTATATAAAGGGACGACCCGGCGACGGTTCAGGACAAGGAACAAGAGCTCGAGACACATGCACGCGGATTCGCTCCCTGGTCATCGACGCCCAAGCAATACCACCCCAACTAGACGTAGGCTTTTACCTTCATCGAAGGGGCCGAACTAGTATAAACTCCATGTGCCCTTCGTCCGCTTTAACCCCTGCAAGCTAACCCGTATGATGGCCTCACACCTAAGTCCGCTAAACCGGACATCTGCCGTGCTAATTCCACGACAGTTGCGGTGGTGGAATTAGGGTTTCGTGATGCTCTCGGATGTTTTCAGGGTATATGAGTATATATAGGACGAAGAAGTATGTCGGTGGAGCTATGAGGGGCCCACGAGGGTGGGGGCGTGCCCTCCTACCTCGTGGCTTCCTTGGCATGTACTCCAAGTCTTCTGGGTTGCGTTTGTTCCAAAAACGATCCTACCGAAGGTTTCATTCCATTTGGACTCCGTTTGATATTCCTTTTCTGCGAAACACTGAAATAGGCAAAAAAAACAACAATTTGCACTGGGCCTTGGGTTAGTAGGTTAGTCCCAAAAATAATATAAAAGTGCATAATATAGCCCATTAAACATCCAAAACAGATAATATAATAGCATGGAACAATAAAAAATTATAGATACATTGGAGACGTATCAAGCATCCCCAAGCTTAATTCCTGCTCGTCCTCGAGTAGGTAAATGATAAAAACAGTTTTTTTGATGTGGAATGCTACCTAACATAATTTTCAATGCAATTTTCTTTATTGTGGCATGAATGTTCAGATCCGAAAGATTCAAGACAAAAGTTTAATTGATATAAGAATAATAATACTTCAAGCATACTAACAAAGCAATTATGTCTTCTCAAAATAACATGGCCAAAGAAAGTTCATCCCTACAAAATCATATAGTTTGGCTATGCTCCATCTTTGTCACACAAAATACTCAAATCATGCACAACCCCGGTTTCAGCCAAGCAATTGTTTCATACTTCAATTTTTTCAAACGTTTTCAACTTTCACGCAATACATGAGCGTGAGCCATGGATATAGCACTATAGGTGGAATAGAGTGGTGGTTGTGGAGAAGATAAAAGGAGGAAGATGGTCTCACATCAACTGGGCGTATCAATGGGCTATGGAGATGCCCATCAATAGATATCAATGTGAGTGAGTAGGGATTGCCATGCAACGGATGCACTAGAGCTATAAATGTATGGAAGCTCAACAAAAGAAACTAAGTGGGTGTGCATCCAACTTGCTTGCTCATGAAGACCTGGGGCATTTGAGGAAGCCCATCTTTGGAATATACAAGCCAAGTTCTATAATGAAAATTCCCACTAGTATATGAAAGTGACAAAACAAGAGACTCCCTATCATGAAGATCATGGTGCTACTTTGAAGCACAAGTGTGGAAAAAAATAGTAGCATTGTCCCCTTTTTCTTTTCCTCTTTTTTTGGGCCTTCCTTTTTTCTTTGGCTTTCCTATTTTTTATTTTATTTTTTTGGGACAATGCTCTAATAATGATGATCATCACACTTCTATTTATTTACAACTCAAAGATTACAACTCGATACTAGAACAAAATATGACTCTATATGAATGCCTCCGGCGGTGTACCGGGATGTGCAATGAATCAAGAGTGACATGTATGAAAAATTATGCATAGTGGCCTTGCCACAAATACGATGTCAACTACATGATCATGCATGGCAATATGACAATGATGAAGCGTGTCATAATAAACGGAATGGTGGAAAGTTGCATGGCAATATATCTCAGAATGGCTATGGAAATGCCATGATAGGTAGGTATGGTGGTTGTTTTGAGGAAGGTATATGGTGGGTGTATGGTACCGGCGAAAGTTGCGCGGTACAAGAGAGGCTAGCAATGGCGGAAGGGTGAGAGTGCGTATAATCCATGGACTCAACATTAGTCATAAAGAACTCACATACTTATTGCAAAAATCTACAAGTCATAAAAACAAAGTACTACATGCATGCTCCTAGGGGAAGGGTTGGTAGGAGTTAACCATCGCGCGATCCCGACCTCCACACAAAGGATGACAATCAATGAAATACCTCATGCTTCAAATTTTTCACACAACGATTACCATACGTGCATGCTACGGGACTTGAAAACCTCAACAAAAGTATTTCTCAAATTCGCAACTACTCTACTAGCATGACTCTAATATCACCATCCTCATATCTCAAAACAATCATCAAGTATCAAACTTCTCATAATATTCAATGCACTTTATATGAAAGTTTTTATTATACCCATCTTGGATGTCTATCATATTAGGACTAATTTTATAACCAAAGAAAATTACCATGTTGTTCTAAAGGAATCTCAAAATAATATAAGTAAAGCATGAGAGATCAATAATTTCTATAAAATAAAACTACCACCGTGCACTAAAAGATATAAGTGAGGCACTAGAGCAAAACTATCTAGCTCAAAAGATATAAGTGAAGCACATAGAGTATTTTAATAAATTCTAATTCATATTTATCTCGCTCAAAAGGTGTGTCTAGCAAGGATGATTGTGGCCAACTAAAAAGCAAAGACTCAAATCATACATGACGCTCCAAGCCAAACACATATCATGTGGTGAATAAAAATATAGTCCCGAGTATAGTTACCGATAGAGGAAGACGAAAGAGGGGATGCCTTCCCGGGGCATCCCCAAGCTTAGGCTTTTGTTTTTCCTTGAATTTTACCTTGGGGTGCCTTGGGAATACCCAAGCTTAGGATCTTGCCACTCTTTATTCCACAGTCCATCAAATCCTTATCCAAAAACTTGAAAACTTCACAACACAAAACTTAACAGAAAATCTCGTCAGCTCTGTTAGTATAAGAAAACAAACCACCACTTTAAGGTACTGTATTGAACACATTATTTATTTATATTGGTGTTAAACCTACTGTATTTCAACTTCTCTATGGTTCATACCCCCCAATACTACTCATAGATTCATCAAAATAAGCAAACAACACACGAAAAACAGAATCTGTCAAAAACAGAACAGTGTGTAGCAATCTGTAACTTTCGAATACTTCTGTAACTCTAAAAATTCTGAAATAAATTGGTGGATGATTAATTATCTACAGAAAGAATCAACTTAAAAGCACTCTCTAGTAAAACAATGGCAGCAAATCTCGTGAGTGCAAAATTTTCTGTTTTTTACAGCAAGATCGCAAAGACTTCACCCAAGTCTTCCCAAAGGTTCTACTTGGCACAAACACCAATTAACACACAAAACCACATCTAACCAGAAGCTAGATGATTTATTTATTACTCAGCAGAAGTAAAAGCAAAGAAAATAAAATTGGGTTGCCTCCCAACAAGCGTTATCGTTTTACGCCCCTAGCTAGGCATGATACAAGAATAGATCTAGGTATTGCCGTCTTTGGTAGGCAATTCTTCAATTGAACACTTATAATCCTTAGGAGTTTCCTCCTTTTCATTAATAATCAAACTGCTAGGCAAGAAATCAAGAAATTCATTCGTAGCAAAAGGTTCCCTAATGATAGTGAGAAAGTTGGGGTGAACACTTATTGATTTGAGATCTGCAGTTTCCTTACTAGAAGATTCACCCTTATTTTTAGGAACATACATAAATTTGGCCATTTTGGTAGTAGAGGGGTTCGAAGTATTTCTTACAGCTGAAAAAGCAGACCCTACAGTGGTAATAATATCCTCGAGCTTATCAATTCTAGTGAAATCTTGATCTATTTTTCTCATTAACTATGGGTTCTTTTTCTTTAAAAAAAATCAGAGTGACTCCTACCTTAGATCCATATTGGGTAACTTGGTTATGGATCTTTTTATCCAAACTCGCAATCAACTCCACAGTGGCAACTTTATTTTCAATAATTTCAAGCCTCTGCATTACGTGTTCTAAAGTTAAGATAGTTCCATTAACCAAAGAGGTGGTGGGCCAAACAAATCTATCATAGCATTATAAGAATCAAAAGTATGGCTACCCAAGAAATTCCCTCTGGTAATGGTATCAAGAATATATCTATTCCAAGGAGTGATGCTACGTAAAAATTGTGAAGAAGCACGGAAGTGGAAAGCTTCCTAGTAGATCTATTCTGAGCATTGCAAATTATATACCAAGCATCTTTTAGATTTTCTTCCTCCCTTTGTTTAAAATTAAGAACTTCACTCTCGGGAGTATTAATAATGATAGAAGGGCTAGCCATGACGGCAACGCAACCGATAAAACACACGGAGCAAATAAGAGGGCGAATAAAATGACTAGGGTGAAGTGGGGAAGAGGAAAACGAGAGGCAAATGGCAAATAATGTAATGCGAGGGATAAGAGTTTGTGATGGGTACTTGGTATATGACTTGTGTAGATCTCCCCGGCAACGGCGCCAGAAATTCTTCTTGCTACCTCTCGAGCATGCGTTATTTTTCCCTTGAAGAGGAAAGGGTGATGCAGCAAAGTAGCGTAAGTATTTCCCTCAGTTTTTGAGAACCAAGGTATCAATCCAATAGGAGACTACACGCAAGTCCCTCGTACTTGCACAAACAAATAAGAACCTTGCAACCAACGCAATAAAGAGGTTGTCAATCCCTTCTCGGCCACTTGCAAAAGTGAGATCTGATAGATATAATAGGATAAATATTTTGGTATCTTTGTTGTATAGATTGAAAAGTAAAGATTGCAAAATAAAAGAACAGTAAAGATAACTTGTTGATGAAAGATTAATATGATGGAAGATAGACCCGAGGGCCATAGGTTTCACTAGTGGCTTCTCTCAAGATAGCAGATTCTATGGTGGGTGAATAAATTAATGTTGAGCAATTGATAGAAAAGCGCATAGTTATGAGAATATCTAGGCATGATCATGTATATAGGCATCACGTCCGTGACAAGTAGACCGAAACGATTCTGCATCTACTACTATTACTCCACACATCGACCGCTATCCAGCATGCATCTAGAGTATTAAGTTCATAAGAACAGAGTAACGCCTTAAGCAAGATGACATGATGTAGAGGGATAAACTCATGCAATATGATATAAACCCCATCTTTTTATCCTCAATGGCAACAATACAATACGTGTATTGTTGCCCCTGCTGTCATTGGGAAAGGACACCGCAAGATTGAACCCAAAGCTAAGCACTTCTCCCATTGCAAGAAATATCAATCTAGTAGGCCAAACCAAACTGATAATTCGAAGAGACTTGCAAAGATATTTAAGTCGTGCATAAAAGAATTCAGAGAAGAATCAAATATTGTTCATAGATAATCTTGATCATAAACCCACAATTCATCGGATCTCGACAAACACACCGCAAAAAGAGTTACATCGAATAGATCTCCAAGAAGATTGAGGAGAACTTTGTATTGAGATCCAAAGAGACGGAAAAAGCCATCTAGCTAATAACTATGGACCCAAAAGTCCGTGGTAAACTACTCACAACTCATCGGAGAGGCTATGGTGCTGATGTAGAAGCCCTCCGTGATCGATTCCACCTCCGGTGGAGCTCCGGAAAAGGCCCCAAGATGGGATCTCACGGGTACAGAAGGTTGCATCGGTGGAATTAGGATTTCGTGGTGCTCTCGGATGTTTTCAGGGTATATGAGTATATATATGACGAAGAAGTATGTCGGTGGAGCTATGAGGGGCCCACGAGGGTGGGGGGCGCGCCTACCCCCTGGGGGCGCCCTCCAGCCTCGTGGCCACCTCGTGGCTTCCCTGGCATGTACTCCAAGTCTTCTGGGTTGCGTTTGTTCCAAAAACGATCCTCCCGAAGGTTTCATTCCATTTGGACTTCGTTTGATATTCCTTTTCTGCGAAACACTGAAATAGATTAAAAAAAAATAGCAATTTGCACTGAGCCTTGGTTTAGTAGGTTAGTCCCAAAATTAATATAAAAGTGCATAATAAAGCCCATTAAACATCCAAAACAGATAATATAATAGCATGTAACAATCAAAAATTATAGATACGTTGAAGGCGTATCGCACCCCAATGACGCACCACGGCCTACAAATCCAAACCCTAACTACAGAGCGGATGAACCCCCTCCCCTTCCTCCCGCTGCCGGAGCAGCAGCCGGAGGGAGAGGGGGCCAACGTCCTGGCCGGTGGAGATCGGTGGAAGAAGATCCGCCTCCCTAGTCGCCTGGTTGTGGCGGCGGCTAGGGCAGGGAAAATAGGACTACGGGTTTCCCTGATCCGTCGAATAAATATAAAAATACCATTTTCATGTATTGCTGGTGGTGTGCAGAAGAAATGGCACAAGAGCATACCTAAAATGGATAGACGACAATTAAGAAGCTTCCTTTTCTCAAAGTGGATTAATCGGGAGAGATAGTATCTTAAATCCATGATGTGATGTATTTGACTATATATTACATACACGACGTGGCACGCAGTACAAGTTGCTCATGTTGAGCCAGAAAACTCTATAGACCTCAACCCCCCCTACTAGCCCTATATGTCCTAGGTACAATACTTAAACACGTCCTGGGAAAAAAACTTTTGCTTCCTCTTAGAAAAATGTGCAATAATACAGCTAGTTGGACATACTACAAACAAGAAGATATGCGTTTGCAACTAGGCACTGACCATTTTATATAGAGAGATGCTATACACACTACAGTCTCACACGATTTTCAGACGATACATCTCATCAAGCCGTCCGTGTGTACTGCACACCTGGATAGCCGTCCATTCCTCCGTCGTCCAAAGTTTGTTTGGCAACTGTCCTCCATGTATTAGTTTCGTTTTATATATGCAGAATTCAGAGTAGCATGTTGGAACCGGGGCACATCAACTGGACATAGATTTTATACACGCAAGCACATGTGTTCTGTTTATTTTCAAGAACAAAAAACATAAAATGAATTTTCAAGTTGAGAGAAAAGAAAACTCACTTGCACACTCATAATATGGCATATATGTGTATTTGCACCATTTTGTGATAAAATGGGTGAACTCGTAGTCTACACAAAAATTGTAAATCAAGAGGTGCACAAAATCTGACATCTATAGTTAATACTCAATCATTTATATGTTTGGATTTTCTAAGACTGCATGAATCATTCAATCCTATATAACTAATTAAATAGGTGATCCAACTAATCAGTTTTTCTAAATATCTAAGTATCTCAAAATGCAACCATGAACGAGAAAATGTGCGTCTCAACATGCCACCATGCATGAAAATGATCTTCCCATTCTATTGTGCTATCGATATTGAACGAATAGTTTATAACTATACAATAATCAAATACAATATATCATATGTCTTAGTTCTCCTATTATTTTAAATATTTATATTTCATACAACCAAATTTCAATGCATTATATTAGAAAAGGAACGGAGATCACAGGCAAACTTATATGTGCTCACCTAGAGACGACTTTGCATTCTCCCACGTGCTCTGTTGTTAACTCTAGACATTTTTCCCGGAAAACCTGAAGAGCCCAACCGCAAAACAAAACCCGAAGGGCTAGACACTCTGGTAATTGATTAAGAGTAAACTCTAGACTTAGACATCATATTTCAGATTAATTCCAAAAGTGCTAAAACTAATGAACATATTTGTTATATAAACCATTTTAGCAGTCTGAATAAAAATATGGTCAAAAGACAATACTATAATAGAAAGGCTTGTCAGCCTTTTTCATTTGTAGTTGTCTGTACTTAGATATGGTTATGCTTCCGCTTGTTGCTTATATGACTTTGTATGTTGGGTCATGAGACAAATGTTTGTAATATCATGTTATGTATGGTTTTTTGGAGCCTTTTAAATAAATACTTTGAGTCGTAGAGTTTTGTTGTGATGCCATATTGTATTTACACATATCGAGCATATTGTGTGTATGTTATTGAAATACTTGGTATGTGTGGGATCCGGCACCTGGTTGTTTATTCTTGGTAGACTTCTTTATGAGAAAATGTCTCCTAGTGCTTCCACTAAGCCATGGTAGCTTGCTACTTCTCCGAAACACATGAATTGACCGGCATGTGTCCATCTTTGCTCATGTGTCTGTCCCTACGGGGAAATCGTGTTTACCGGAGTCCTGATAGCTTGCTATAGCCCGGTTACACTCGCTGCTGAACGACACGTGCATTGTTGGGTCATGTATGCATGTCCCTTTAAGTTTGTGCCTCCTTGGGTTTACGACTAGTCATGTCGGCCCGAATTCTCTCTCATATGGATGCTAGCGACACAATCATATACGTGTGCCAAAAGGCGCAAACGGTCTCAGCCCAGATAAGGTGGCAGCCGTGGATTACCGTGCGTGAGGCCGTAAAGTGATATGATGTGTACATGCTAGATCGGCATGACTTAGTATTGGGGTCCCGACAAGAGCTATGAGAAAGTTGATTTTTGTCGACAACTGGCGTACTAGAATTCTCAAAGGCATAATATGCGCGCGCAAAAAAAAAGTTACGAGTATGAAACTAAAAATGCGAAAAAACCGAAAGCATCCACCGCAATTATTTTACAAAAAACCTGTAAAATGTACCATTTTTCTATTATTGTGGTTGAGCTTGTGTATCACAACCCCGAGATCTTGCTTCTTGGACCATTGACAGCGGCCCTACTTGTCATAGCAACGAAGCACAGAAGCGCTTCCATTTTTTATGCATATACACCTTTTTTTTATAAAAGGGACATATTATATCAAGGAGATGTTAATTAAACATGTGTAGCAATGAGATCTCAAAAGCTATTCAAAACATCAAGAATGTATATCTAACTATATATGACCTGCTGAGAAAAATTACACATTGGTCCGACAAAGCTTAACCCCAATAAATTCCCAGAACATTACGAGGCTGGAACCTTTTTCCTAACGCCGAACAAACGCACACTGAAAACGATCAAGAACAATTCTCCAAATGAAGCTGACAGTCACTAGTTAGGGCATGTACAATGCATAGTCTCAGGGTGATGCCTCGCATGTATGTAGGATCGGATATCAGGTAAAGTATGTTTGGATAGGAAAGTGTGATCCTCTGTAAGAGGCGGGTGTCTGGAGAGAAAAAAATGTGGTCCGGTGCCAAAACCTGAAAAGGTTGAAGCATCCTTTGGTTTGTAGAAATCTTGTAGGAATTTCATAGGATAGGATTTTAAAAGAAAAAAATTCCTATGTGGCCCTTTGGTTTGTAGGAATGTATTCGTATTCCTATGTAGGATAGAATCCAATCCTTTACATTTTAAAGGAAAAAAACATTAACCTAGACACAATGGAAAAATTCCTATCCTATGCATCAAATGACATCTCTTTTTTTATAGGAATTGAGATGCATATCATCTCACTTCCTACGAAATTCCTATTCCTACAATATTTCTATCCTATGAACCAAAGGAGGCCTGAAGTGAAAAGTAGATATGCATGTATACTAGAGTCTTTATTTTCTACTCCCTCCGAACGAAAATAATTGTCGTAGAAATGACTAAAAATGGATGTATCTAACACTAAAATACATCCAGACGTTCATTCCTCGGACAAATATTTTCGGACGAAGGGAGTATTTTTTTAATGAGGCCCACTAGTGATAGCTTGCGTTAGGAAGAAAAAGTAAATATAGATGTTTCAAACTACTTTTTGTCATGGGTCATCTGTATCCATATGCCACCATTGTACATGCCCTTAGTAGGCGGTGGATGGACTCACTTTGGTGGCAAAAGCACACACCAGTGTCTTAGCTGGACACAGGAGTTTTGTTAGCATGCACCGCAGCTAGCCAGTGTACGCCAGTCCACCACCACCACAACTGTGGCTGAACAGCTGCTCTCCGGTCCGTTGGTCCCCAAAAAAATCTAGTTTTATCTTCACCGTGATCCCACTCCTCTTTGACCACCTAGAGATCAAGGTTGGAAAGGCCGCTTTTATTCCCACTGTCACGGCCAGCGATCCTCCCCTTTTTCCCCGTCTCGCGTCACCGCATCAGGCACCATGCAGTGCAAGGCGTACACTGATCGACATCCGGTCACATCCACCCCGCGTAGTGGCAGGGTTTGTCTATTGGCTCCCCGTCGCCTAGCCGATCGATCGCGGCCTATTTAAGCCCGCTTTCCCTACCGCTTCCAACGTTTCCCTCCCATCCACTCCATTCCACTTTACTCACAGCCCAGGAGGACCTAGCCATAGCCAAGCTAGCTAAGCTACCCTGCTGGCCACGCTGCGCGCACGCGCTCTCTCACCATGCTGGAGAATCAGAGCCAGGCGGAGGTAGGCATCACGTACCCTCTCGATCTGCTTTGCCCCGGCCCTATCTATCCTAGCTAGCTTTGTACTGTATGTAGCTAACTTCGCTCTGTGCGTATGGTGGCGGCCAGGTTCTCTGGCCGAGGCTGGTGGCCAACAAGCTCTTCAGGAAGCCGTCCGGGAGCCACGCCTTCGTCGCCGACTTCCCGGCGGTCGCCGGCGCCGCGGAGGAGGAGTTCGACGGGTGCGGCAGCCCCGACGCCGACGCGCAGCGGTGCGTGAAGCGGCCGCGGCCGCAGCAGCGGAGCAAGACGCTCAAGTACAGGTATGTGCGTGCGTGCGTGCATGCATACATGTCTCTGTGCTAGCTCAATCAGCCGCCACCAACCACCATGCTTAGGCTCTAGCTAGTAGATCATCATCATCACCCCAACTTGCGCCGTGGCGTGGAGTGCGTGCCGGTTTATCTTATTGTTAATCGGCCACTGAGCGTTCATGGATGGATCGACCAGGCTGTTCGCCAGCACGTGGAACGTCGGCGGCGTCGCGCCACCGGACGACCTCGACCTGTCCGACTGGCTCGACACCAGGAACGGCACCTACGACATCTACGTCCTCGGGTACGTAGTAGTAATTACTACCAAGCGAGCAGTGTCCTCGAAGCTCATGCGCCATAGGCATGTGGGTCAGTGGGTGCATGGTTAGTGACAAAATGGCATGTGCAGATTTCAGGAGGTGGTGCCGCTGAGAGCGCGGAACGTGCTGGGCGCGGACAAGAACCGCACAGGCATGCGGTGGAACGAGCTCGTGCGGGCCGCGCTGAACCGGTCGTCGCCGTCGCCGTCGCCGGGAGCCACCGGGGGAGGGGAGAAGCAGAAGGTGCACCCGGTGAGAGACGGCGCCGGCGGCCTGCAGTCGCGTGACTTCCGGTGCGTGGTGAGCAAGCAGATGGTGGGCATCCTGCTCACCGTCTGGGTCCGCGGCGACCTCCGCCGCTTCGTGCGCCGTCCCAGCGTCTCCTGCGTCGGCTGCGGCGTCATGGGCTGCCTCGGCAACAAGGTGCGTGCGTGCATGCCATACGTGCATATACACAGGCGGACATGCGCGCGCTTGGGGAGTACGAGGAGGTTACATCGATCGGACGGCAACTGACATAGGATTCAATTATGTGCAGGGCGCTGTGTCCGTGAGGTTTTGGCTGCGTGACACGAGCTTCTGCTTCGTGTGCTGCCACCTCGCGTCCGGCGGCAGGGAGGGCGACGAGGCGCACCGCAACGCCGACGCCGCCGAGATCCTCCGGCGGACGAGCTTCCCGCGGCGCCACTGCTCCTCCTCCTCCCCGTCGCTCGCCTCGCCCCACAAGATTCTAGATCACGAGTAAGTGCATCGTCCTCCATTATTCTCGCGCGCTCCGTGCATGCCGCAAGTCGATGAAGTCTGTTTGGTTTGCTGCCCACACTAGCCGTGCCAAACGATGGGCTGCCACGCCTATGGGTGTACACCCCCATTCCTCGCATATTCATGCCAAACAGTTGGCCAAAAATTTGGCAAGCCAAGCCTTGCCAACATTTGGTAAGGCTGGAGGGAGCATCAGCCTGCAAAAAAAATCAGTAGTACAGTATAGTACGCAGTATAGAATGCTATCACATCGTACTGCCGGTTTGTCGCCGTTGACCGGCCGAATATTAAGCGACGGAAATATCAACGGCCGTCCTTTCTACTACTGGTTACAGCCACGATTTGATCGAGCTCACCATCCACATCGTTATCTTATCTTGTGGTTGCACCGTCCACGGCACCGGTAAATCAAGGGTAGGTATTTGCCGTTCAGCATCGGGTTACTTTGCCAGCCAGTTTATACCACTGTACACACGTATTGATCATGTCACTGCGTGCACGTAGGCACGCACGACTATACTAAGCACAGCGCAAGTAGCGAGAGTGAATGCGTGGTATCTATTTTCTACGCCAGACCGGTGATCCAGGGAAGTTTGGTAGTAGTATGAAATATCCTCTTAATAGCGACGGTAACTGGCAGTTTCCACAATCAGAATGCTTAATTTCACCGGCCGGCGCCCGTGACAAAGACGGCTCGGAAGAATCATGTGGTGATCATGCATGCATGCATGCATGTTGATGCGGTAGACCTTGACCGGCCTGGTGTGTCTTACTGTTTGTACTCTTGCGCAGCCGGGTGATCCTGCTTGGGGACCTCAACTATCGGATCTCCCTGCCCGAGGCCAAGACCCGGTTGCTGGTCGAGAGGCATGACTGGAAGACCCTCCTGGACAACGACCAGGTACAAATTCAACCAGCAGACAATGACCTAACTTGCTACAGAACACAAGGAAATTCAAATTTCAAACTTTGAAAACTCATGGGCGATTTGGTTATTCTTCTTTTGCAGCTGCGGGGCGAGGTGTCGTCGGAAGGAGGGACGTTCCAGGGGTGGAACGAGGGGGCGATCACCTTCTCGCCGACGTACAAGTACCACCGGAACTCGGACGCCTACTACGGCTGCGCGCAGCAGCTGGGGAAGAAGGGCGACAAGCTCAAGCGTCGCGCGCCGGCGTGGTGCGACCGCGTGCTGTGGCGCGGCGCGGGCATCAGGCAGACGCGGTACGACCGGTGCGAGTCGCGGCTGTCGGACCACCGCCCCGTGCGCGCCGCCTTCGCCGTCGAGGTGGACGCGCCGTGGAACCTCAACTCCCTCCGGAGCTTCTTCCTTTCCGAGCGGTTCGACGACCGGGCCAAGGGCCCGGCCGACGGCCTGTTCCGGCTCCGGGAGGACGACCACACGGCCGCCAGCGCGAGATACGCCGAGGATGTTTGAGCCTTCGAGACATGCAATGGCTCTACACAAACAAAAGAGAGAGTACATAAAATCATTGCCGTCGATAGTATACGTAGTAAAGACCCATCCTCCATCTGTTCTGTTTCTTCTGAGTGTCCATACATGTCTACAGCGCGTGAGTTGTCCCGACAAGCTAGGATACGATGCATTTTTCCCCACACACTGTGCCTGACTTCCTGTAAATTACTAGTGATACATTAGATCGCACTCAGTGAGTTGTCCCGTCCCAAAACTTGTTTGGCCGGACTGGTAATGAGTCGTCGCTGTAAATCTACGAGGAAATATGGGACTTTGTCGCCATGAACAACCTTCATATATCAGTTGATCTACGAATGAGTGGTACCTTTCTACAGCATACCTAGGGCTAAGGGTAGCGTACATGTGTTTTTCCACCCCGTTCCTGACTTTATGCACCTACATTTTGTACTCTTCTTGATCCAATGAGCTGTATCAAACTTGTCCAGCAACGAGTTGTCGCTCTAAGTAGTGCGCGGATGAGATCCGATTCGACCGGTGGCTATAAACAACTGCAGATAGGCCATAAACAACTGCACTTTTCTATTGGGGATCAAGTTGGGAGTAGATTAAAATCCAAAGGCTTGTCACAAAGCATTGTCAACCTCTAATCACAATATCTCAGGGTTGGTTTCATCCCCCTCAGCGTGCGTCCGTGGTGTACATGCACAGTATCCTCCATTAGAAAAAGTGCCGCGGTGGCACTGTCATGGGCCATGGCACTCGGTCACTGCACACCAGCGCTGGTCGCATTCCAGCAGCCTAAATTCAAGGGCTCTGTTAAGATTGTCTGCCCCACCTTGTCGCTCTTGTTCTCTGCCGCTTGTTCCTTCTCCTTGTCAGCATTGCGCGGAGCGGATGAAGTGCACCCAAGGATAAGGTGGCTGTCGCCAATTTGCCATGCAAGTTGCCATGCAACTTGTGTCTTGCATAGCTGCGAGGCAACGGCCGATCGTCTTGCGCGTACCTGTCATGGGCATCGGGCCACATGTATTTTTTTAAATTCTGTATGATTGTATGGTGTGGTGTGACTATTGTATTTGTGGTTGCGGTTTAATTTTGGTGACCGGCCGGGTCAGGTGAAATAAGTTCATTAAGATATGGAAATGATTCAGGGCTCACAATGTGTCAAACATTTGAAAACTGGTCTTGGTGCCAAGAAGCCCGAACTCGGGGGTTGATCAGAATGCATGTGTGAACACTTGACCATCCTCGTGAATAGTACGTGTTGTCGTCTACTCCTAAAGAAATTTCGTCACTGCAATGCAAACTGATTAATGTATGGTTAGTCCTAAACAAGGGCAGCGCTGAAGATTCTTTCCGGCATGCACCACCAAAAATTGAATCAATCATGGATTCCTTATAGTAACCCATATGAAACTCTTGTCCTTTATGGTAACCAATCATCTTATACCACCATCTAACACCTGCTAAACAATATGGGTCCAATTTTATTCGAGGGAGATCGTGAAATCATTACATCCATAACAACAGAGCGCCGCTGATGATGATATAAGAATTAGTAGCAAGATAATATTTCCAAATTACATTCATGATCAAACTTTCGAGTACCCGTTTGTTCAGGGAAAGGAGACCATTCAGTACAAAGATTGCTTTATCCATTAATTAAAAAGTTAATTACATTATTGGTACACACACATGCAGCAAGGATACAATTTCACACAAAAACATGCAAAATGACTCAAATTAGACCCTAAACTTGCTTTACGGGAACAACAAACTGATACAAATTAGTCTGAAACCTACCACGTCGAATGAGAGGCACGCGACGGTCGCTCTGGTATTATGCAGAAACTTCCCCAAGTTTAGCAATAAGTGAACCCGTCGTGGGTTTGCGGTGTAAATGCAGGATTTTGCATAATCGGAGGGTCGTATTCCAACTTTCTACTCCCAGCTCTCTCAAAGGACTACGAGTTGGCGAAGGGGTTTGTGGTGGGTTTGCGGTGTAAAATGCACGATTTTGCATAATCTAATATCAGGGGGCGTATTCCAACTTTCTACTCCCAGCTCTCTCAGAGGACTACGGGTTCACCTATTGCTAAACTTGGACCAAAGCGACCGGCGCGTGCCTCACATCCGACATGGCAGGTTTCGGACTAAATTGTATCAGTTTGTTCCCGCAAAGCAAGTTTAGGGCTAATTTGAATCATTTTACAAGTTTTTGTAGGAAATAGTACCCGCGCTGCAAGTTTGTGTACCAACTACCCACGGTGTAACTAACTCTAATTAAAACTAGCAAAATGATCATGTGTTGCAGCGGATCCAAAATTGAGTACATGTTCAAATCTCCAATACTTGTTCACCCCGGATATGATCGTGTTGGGTAAATTGTGACCTCATACGACAGTATCTGGTGAGCAACACACGCTTCGTCATTGTACCGACTTATGGGCTAAGAGGTCACACTTTGTCAAGTTCCATTTGTGGCGTGCAAATTTGTTTACTGCTTGGGCGTACATGGCTTTTCGACCAAGGAGGCATGAAGGTACGGGCGGCGGCCAATACATAAAGCGTAAGCAAGCACTTGCCCAAACTTGCAAAAAACACACCAAAGCAGCGTCTGGATCTCAATGACGGGATGATGTAGATAGGTCCTGTATCCGCTTATGCCGGTACAAAATCCGCACTCATCACTAAAAATATGTAATGTTTTACTCAAAATGTATTCCTTTTTTGTTTCCATGAGGCGCGGGAGGGATGTGCCTGGTGTGGAGCTAACTAATGGGTTTTCTATAAATATGGAGCAATGCCATCAAGTAGTTTCTAAAAATCTAACGTGTTACCTTACATGCATTAAATATAGATTAAATGGTCGAAAATAATGGATGGTATGCACACCATCATCACCAACTAACTCTTCTATTGGAGTGTCTTCTCTACGAAAATAGTGGGGAACAAGTATAAAACCATACCAATACCACTATGTACAAATGGTGCATCACACTTTGACTAGCACCACCCACGGAACCACTACTTCACATTACTCATACTATAGACCACCGGTCTACTCACCCTAGCCAACATCCATAGGGAAACTCACTGTGAACTCGCAAGGTAACAACCGAGGGCAAGGATGCCGCTTTGTCGAAAATGTGGCTATTCCTCTCTAGTCAAATCATCCTTAGAGTGTAGCACACCAAAGTGTTCATCTCCTTCATACGAGCATCTGAAACATGAGAACCGAACCTCGGCCACCAGTTCTTGAGCTTATTGAGTGGTCGCGGGGTGAATCTATGTAGCCTCCATGGTAACAATACCTAGAATATTGCACCCTTGTTCCCTTCACTACAATTGTTGGAATTATTTGGTCCTAGCCCATTATTAATGTCAAATTATTCCTAGGCCCATATAGCTCCTTCATGCACCACAAGGGGTGTTAAAGGTTACTCTCACTTTGCTAGTGGTTGAAGGGTGAGTCAGACAAACATATATGGTTGGTTGTTCTACACACACTAGGAGCATGAGAAGACAACACACACATGCACTTCTCCTCCTACACTCGACTTGCACGCCTCGTGTCTGTCCTTGAATCAGTGGCTCGTAACCGAGCCAAGACGAGCCAAGACCGATCGTATATCTTGTCTTTTTTGCCACACGTGAAAGAAGCCGAACCATTGCCGCGAACCGTTGTTGTGGGACTACTTACCCAGCGAAGACTACTTCCCTGGCGACGAATACTACCATCAGAGCATGTCAACCTCCGACAATGTTGTCACTGCAAACGTATATTCATCCACCAAATTTTATGTGCTCTTATCCCCTCTATGAGGGATCACTTTCAGAACTTTGGTACTAGCAATCGATATGGACATGATATATTTGTCTTGCATATTGTCTAGTTCGTCTAGTACTTTTGTTGGTCCCAATATTATGTCTAGTATGGTCTTCATATTTTACCTACTGTATTTCCGGATTAAATAAAATTTATAAACAATGCACATATTCTCAGCAACAATCACATCAGCATATCAGATGAGCAGCTCATGAACAACTTGCATGCTTTATTTTAGTTTTCTATGAAAGCTACATTCATTTTCCATGTTTTAACCTGTATCGCATGGAAGAGCATGTTAGAAGACAAATGCCATCTTTCATCCAATTGCACAACGCACGGTCAAATGCAAAAAGAAAAAAAGTTTACAGGAAATAATACTCCTGTCAGATGATGCAAGTAGGCCCCGTGCCATTGTGGCTCTTAGTCTTAGGTCAACTGCCTCGCAACCACTTTTAGCAATGCATGAGCAAGCAAAGGAACAGTGTTGGCAAAGAAGGAAGTAGTCTAGAGAAATCCATATTCTTCTCTTCCATTCCGGGAGAATATCCTGCTAGCTGCAGCATCAATACGTGCTAAGCTTTAGGGACAAAAACTAACTCAAAGCTAACTGGTGGCCTTTCTAAATTTGATCAGAAAGTCTGGCTGGGCTATGTTGCCAGTGTCGTGGACCTTATCATATGATTGAACGATATGTAGCTTTGAAGGCAAATGGTATGTCCAAGTGTCACTTTGGGCCCATGGCAGCTTCGACTTTTTGCGCCATTCTCAACGATCAGCATGGTCATATATCGTCAATAAGGGTGTGTTTGGTAGAGTGCATCGAGGGTGCATGAGGTCAAAAGTTCCCGATCCAATCCACTTTTTCTTGTTTGGTAGGGTGCATGGGCTCATGTGGGCTATGCCCATCTGATGCATAAAAGGGCCCTTAGCTATGCTCACCTCATGCACCCCATACAGGGTGCATGGAGGCAGCTATGCTCACCTTGGCTCTTGTCCCCACGCCAGATATGTTTATATTTTTCAAAAAATGTCCATAATTTTAAATTTTGTTCAAATTTCCAAAAAAAAATTAAAATTTTGAAAAAGTGCAGAATTTCAAAATTTGTTCCATTTTTTCAAAAACTTTAGAATTTCAAAAATGTGTAAATTTTCCAAAAAAAACAGAATTTCGAAATTTGTTTGAATTTCCAATAAATATTCAGAATAAAAAACAAAATTTGCTTAATTTTTTAGGAAAAAAAAATCAGAATTTGAATTTTTTTTCTGTTTTTTATGAAATATTCACAATATTAAAATTTTGCTTAGATTTTTAAAAAAGTTCAGAATTTCAAATATGTTCAATTTTTTTAAAAAAAGTTCATTTAAAAAAATAGAATTTCAAATTATATTTAAATTTTCAGAAAATGCTTGAATTTGTGTTCATATTTTTCAATTTTGTTCATCCCTCAAAAAATATATCCAAAATTCGAAATAGTTCAGCATGTATAAACACATGCATGCTGCCAAACAAAGTCTCGACTCAACATGTATGAGCGCATACATCGCTGCCAAACAACAGCAACTGCATGGACTCAACATGTCTACACTCAGCATGTATGAGAGGAGAACCGCTAGGCTAGGTCCATACATGCTACCAAACACACCCTAATGCACTGTGCCAAGCATGCTGGCCCTTTACGGCCGTTTTGCTGCCGCGGAAAGTGCGCGTTCTGGTAGTGTGTAGAGTAGATGGATAAGGCGGGGACATGACCAATACTAGTATGTTGCATAAAGTTAGAGCATTTATTTTTCCAAAAAAAAGTTAGAGCATTTATAACCGGACATCCTAAGTCGGCCTCAAACATCCGGGTGGCCGTATGCATCGTTCTGATGCAGAGGCCGGGGTTTACCCCCTTTTCGAAAAAAAAAACATCCGGACGACTAGGCTGGTCACTGGTCGGCACCTCTCTTACCTCGCCTAAACACGGAAGGATATGAAGGTGTCCGTGCGTGCCCATCAGGTCAGCCCGGCCCACCTCGACCTCATAAATATCCTCTCATCATAAAAAACCTAAACACCATTCAATCCGAACTCCACTTCACTTTCCTCTCTGTCCACTCCACTTCAGATCCCTCGCCTCCGATCCGAAGGCCAGCGACAGAAGCAGCGGCAGATCCTGTTCATAATCCAACGGGTCGAATATCGACGTGGAGGAGGTGGCCCTTCGCATCGCATTGCGGAGGCCGTTGCTCGAGCAAGGCGGCCACGACAGCGACAGATCTTCTTCCTCATCGCCCGTTGCCCGTCGACGCATCGTCGGCGATGTCGCCAACTATTTCCGCCCGCCGCGCAACACCAGCAACTCTGCTCCGCTCTGCTCCGGCAGCTCCCCTTCACTCCGCCAGGTACGCCGCCCACCTCCACCATCCTCTGGATCCGAAGTGGTACCCGGCATCGCTCGGTCCTCGTGCCCGCGCTGGGGTCGGAGCGCACGAGGACGCCCGAGTCCGAGGCACGTGCAGCCCGGCACGAGCGGCAGCGAGCGAGGGAGAGGAGGAGCCGATGTCGGCTCGCCGTTCGCCCTCGAGCGCGTCGTGGACCCCGAGGCCGCGCTCCTCGCGCCGGTCTTCCGTCGCTCTCTAACGACGGCGGAGACGGATGCGCGGCACCTCTGCCGGAAGAATGCCACAGCACTCCAACTCGCCATCGATATGTCGGAGCGCGAGGCAACCAAGGAGGCGACGGTGAAGGTGAAGGCGACCCGCCATGCGACGTAGTAGGGCCGCCTGTTCCGCAGGCTGTCGGGCATGAGTTGCAGACCCGACTCGGACCTACCGGACAGCTCCACCTCCAACTCCAACAGTGGCGTACCTCTGCACGCTGACGCCTACACCGAGGAGGGACACAACAGCGCCGATGACCGGAAGGGAAGGGGGCCGGCGAGGAAATGGTGATTTTCTCCATCCTTTCCTGTTATGTTTATATTTTAACGATATTGTAAGTTCGTAGTATGGATTTGCCGTTGAACTCCGATGAACTATACTTTTTTTGTCCGGCGATGCAAAGTTGATCCGGTGAACTGCGTATTGTTGATTGTGTTTATGTAGCGTTGCATGGTTTGTATGGTTTTGAGGATTCGAATATAAGGGACGCGGGTGTGAAAGCCGTCAAATGAGACACCCGGGGTGTCTGAAGGCTGTAGATGCTCTTACATGTGCAATTTTAACTTCTTTATTTTTGTGAGGGGGGCGTGCAATTTTAAGTTACTAGCTAGATGATACGCTATGTTGCAATTGCAATCGAAATGAATTATATTCATAATGGCTCAGGCAAAGCATTGTCCCGAGTAGCTATAAGAGTACAATGATATCCGGTCGCTCAGCGAGTCGCTGCCACCGCCGGGTGCTACCCTTCAAATTTCCTGAAAAAAATTCATAGATACCCCCTCTTGGTTTCTGATTCCGTCTCTGGTCGTGCTCCACGCAACGCCCGATCTTCTGCCGCGTCAGGTCATCGGAGTTTTTTTAGGGCAAGATGATCGAAGGTACCACTGGCATTGGCGCACTGCACCGCACGGTCCACATATAGAGAAACTAAGCGATGATACACAGCCAGTCTCTGGTTTCTGTACTAACTTTTTTTTAGCAACACTAACTTTGTTTTCTAGAAGTAGCTAACTTTTTGTTAGGGCGCGCCAAGCCTCTGAACTGGCCCATGGGCTAGCCAGCCACAATATCACGCTAGAGTGAATTTTATAAGCCTGCCTAGTAGGTTTTTTTTAGGGGTGCCTGCCTAGTAGGTGGGTTGTCGTGCGGGAGCAGCAAACCCCGCAACCAACCCTATTGGGCGCTGCATACGCCAGTTTCTATTTGGCGCTACAGGCGTCGGTTTCTACTATTTTTGCAAACCGGCGCCTAAAGGCACGTTAGCTTGGTCGGCCCATCTAGGTTCTTCTTGTTTGTGTTTAATCCCGCAAAAAAACAAAGCGCGTTGGACGTGCTTCGAACCAGCGACAAACCTGACCAAGTTATTCTGGTGCAACAAAAACGCCTCTCCAGCGGACCTGCTAAAAATGCCTTTCTCCTTCTTTTAATCCTTATTTCCCCCTTTTTATTTTTTCGTTTTTATTTCGTTTTTATTCTTTCATCCCAGTTCATTGAATTGTTTGCAAATACATGAACTTTTCTTTTAAATTGATGAATTTTTAAAATTTGATGGACTTTTCCAGAATTCAATGACCTTTTTTTTCAAATTTGGTGAACTTATTTATAACTTCCGTGATTTTTTTTCAAATTCGGTGAACTTTTTCTCAAATTTGATAAAAATAATAATTCAAAATCCGATGAACTTTTTCCCCATTTGACGAACTTTTTTTCAAATTCTATTAGCTTTATTTTCAAAATCGATGAACTTCTTTCACATTTGATGAATTTTTCAAAATTGGTCATTTTTTTTCAATTAGATGTACCTTTCTTAACAAATTGGATGAACTTTTTTCAGAAACAGTGAACTTTTCCAATAATTGATTTTTTTTTTAAATTTGACAAACTATTTTTCATAAAAAATATAACAATGTAAGTTGTATTGCGTAATAAATAACATGGCTACGATAGTTCTTAAAGAATTCGTGTTACTATCAGTCACAGTCATCTAGGAGCTGTAGTGGTTAACTGAACCATCGTTCGAAGCAGCGCAAGTTTTTGCCGGTCTTTTTTCACGAAATACTTTCAGCAATGGTGCAATCGTGGCCGGCCCACTTGGCGCTTGCTGTAGGTGCCGATTGACTTCTGCGGCGCTTACAGCGCTCGATAGGAGATCTCCTATTCCGTAAGAGAGAATATCATACGGGCCAAGTTTCAATGAAAACTTTGTGAAAATCATGTTTGAAAGTTTTCGAAAAATCAAAAAATAATGTGGGATATTAAGAGGAAGATGTTCTATTGTCATGTGAAATTTCAAGTAAAAACACATTAGAGGATGCCAGCTATGAAAAAGATATATTCAGCAATGAATAGTGTTGTTACTGTTTGGCACTGTTCAATGCTGATTTGTTTTTCATAGCTCACATTCCGTAATAGTTTTGAACTTGAAATTTTGTATGGCAATAGAACATCACTCTCTTATCATCCCATGTTTTTTTTGACCTTTTTTAAACTCAAAACTTCATTTTCGCGTGGTTTTCATCGGTTTCGACCGAATATTGGTTTCCGTATGATATTTTCCATTCGGCTGGGGGGAGCTCCTATTACGAGCGTTGCACACTGGGAAAGTTTGCAGCGCGCGCCCCTGGCTCCCCCACACTCGAACTTGGATTGGCCCATGAAGGGAAGGGGGTCCCTTGTTTTTTTGTCAACTATGTTTTTTTTTTTTGCTTCTTTAAAAAATTCAGGATTGCAAAACCATATTAGAATGTCAAAAATGTTCACTAATGCAAAACAATGTTCAAAAATTCAGAAAAGCACAAATACCAAAACATGAATGTTTTTTATTTAATAAAGATTTTGAATTTTGATGAACAAACCAGTTTGATGTACGCAGTAGGGAGCCGGAGGGTACGCAGGTGGTCACTATCGGCGACCAACACGGCAAATAGGATCCCGTCCGTGCAGTGTGCACCT
Organism: Secale cereale; assembly: GCA_902687465.1. NCBI lineage: Eukaryota > Viridiplantae > Streptophyta > Magnoliopsida > Poales > Poaceae > Secale > Secale cereale. The sequence continues at coordinate 174,800,634 of LR738715.1, read as the reverse complement.
TGAAGACGTGAAACAGGGATGCCCCGCACACCCTTTTCCGGTAGGCCCATGTTCGGGCCGGGAGGCCCCTTATTTTTCATTTATTTCCTTACTTATAAATTTATTTACTGTTTTTCCTATAAAATAATTCGTGATCTGAAAAAACTCAATATTTTAGCAAAGTTGTCAATTTTGGAAAAAAGTTCGAGAAATCATAAAATGTCCGTGTGTTCAAAAAAATATTCATCATTTTATTTATGGATATCATAAGTGTTCACGGATTCCAAAAATGTTTGTGATTTTGAAAAGATATTTGCATATCAAAAAATTCATCATTTTCATAATATATTTAGGAAATGAAAATGTGCATGATTTGGAAAAAAAACTTAGCACGTTCAATAAGTGTTCGTGAATTCGAACAAATGTTTGTGAATTCAAAAAATGCTCACGAATTTTATAAAATGTTCACAGAATTAAAGAAACCTTCGCAAATTTTAAAATATATTTGCTGATACAAAAACATTAATGAATTCAGTAATTGTTCATGCTTTGGGAATTGCGAAAAATGTTCATGATTTCAAAATCTTCACGAATTTCAGCAATTATGTCAAAATTTCAGAAGAAGTACACCGACTCAAAAAGAAATGTTCACGAGTTTCAGAGGATACCTTTAAAATTTCAAAAAATGAATTTGTGAAAAATATTTGCAAATTCGAAAAATTTCATGAGTTTTAGATAATGTTTGTTAAATTAAAAAATGTTCGTGATTTCTATTTTTTTGACGATTTTAAAGAATAATTGAGAAATTCGATAGATGATCAAAAAGGAAAAAGAAAAGGAAAAAGAAAAGGAAAAGATAAATATAAAAACGAGCATGAAAAAGATTTAAAAATATAAAAGGATGAAATATAAAATAGAGAAATAAACAATAACAAATGGAAAAGAAAGAAAGACCGAAAATGTAAAAGTCTGGAAAAACGAAAGAACACACAAAAAATAGAAAAAGCGGTTTGGAAAGGTTCTAGAACTTTCTCATGACATGAGAGCAGCCAGCTGGGCCGGCTCAACTGTACGTAGAGGGGGAGCGTGGGGTACGCGCTAGGTCGCTATTGGCTACCTATGCGCCATATAGGATCTGTCCTATTCGGCTCTCTACGCACCAAATAGGGACCCGCCTTGGCTTGCGGCGAAAAGAAAAGGGTCATCAAATCTCGTATGGGCCATGGAACTCGCACGGACATCTCGTCCTCGCAAATTCCCGAGAAAAAGGCTCCCCCGCCCAAAGCTCAGTTTGTTTCGCGCCTGACCTTCAGGACGGGAATGGGCCGGCCTAACCTGGCTTTGGACCCAGCCCCTATGGCCCAAAGGCCGATCTGTTATGCCACGGGTCGATCCATACAAAGAATAGTCAGTGGCCTTGTTGGCCCGATGGGTATATCAGGTCGACTCAAATTCTTGCTTTACATTACCTTGTGGACAGACGAGCCGATAAAATTAGACACGGTTCAATGGAATCCAACTAATGTAAGAATTAATAAGATTCCTAATACCTGGTGTGGTTAACAGAAAAAATCAAGCCGTTAGCTTGTGGTTTTGTAGCTCCGCCTCTTGCTTTTTTTTTTAGGGTAAAAGCCGCTTTTATTTAACTAGAAAAAAAGTCTGGGATCTCATCTGAGACCACGCTAAGAACAAACTCTGGTGGCACCATAAGCCAAACCTTACATAATTCCTGTCCAACACCTACCCTAGCAAACTTATGCGCGGCTGAATTTGCAGAACGTCGGACCCAAGACACTTTAACATCCTCAAAAAACTAAAACATTGATTTAATCTCCTCCACTCTTGGTCCTGCAGCAGCCAAGCTCTTTCCTTCATTCTGTAGCATCAGCGCCACAACCTTGTTGTCTGTCTCTAGGTGAAGCTTCCGCACATTAATTTCCGCTGCCAACTCAACAGCCCTCTTACATGCTAGGATCTCTACCATCTCAGGTTCTGTTTCGTGTTTGTAAAAGTGGCAAGCAGCCGCTCGGAAGTCTCCCGCATGGCCTCTCAAGATCACACCTCCTCCTCCTTTCTCCCCGTGCTTAGACACCGCTCCATCCGAGTTTGCTTTGATCCACCCCTCCGCCGGTGCTGTCCATTTGCACACTTCCTTCAATTTCTGCTCCGGAGCCTCTCTTCGATGCACAGCACTCCATTCCGACATATACGCGCACACTGAGGTCATTATTTCATGTGGTGTTGCAATCTTCTTGCCGTCATTCGCTTCGTTCCGAGCCAGCCATAATCCATAGCAAGCCTGGACCATCGCTGCCCGTTCGTCCACCCCCGCCTCCGCGAACCATCCCAGCAGCCATGATGATAGTGCACTCGAGGAATCAATGTTACTCGGTGGTGTTGCCACCGCGACTCCTTTCTCCGAGCGCAAAAATTTCCAGAAAAGCACCGAATGTGGGCACGTCCAGAATCTGTGAAGGAGTGTCTCTTCTCTCCCACAAGCTGCGCAGAACACCCCAGGCTTAATGCGTCGCCGTAGTAATTCCGCTCCCACCGCTAGTCCATTCCGCATGAGCCGCCACATGTGGATCTTCGCTTTATTTGGAGCAGAAGAGTCCCACAGTCCCAGCCATCCCTTATGCTTGCGAACCGAGGAAGAAGGACCCGACTGTCCGGTCTTCACCCCATTTAGCGACATTCTCAAGTGGTAGGCTGATCTCACCGTAAACTGTCCGTTTTTCGTATAGTTCCAGGCGATGTAATCCTCCATATTTGGACCCCCAACAGCTATTTGTTTAATATCCTTGGCGTCCTCTGATGAGAACATATCATCTACCAAGCTCTCATTCCATTCTTTACCGTTCGGCGCCAAGAGATCCTGTACCTTGGACACCCCGTGTACATATACTTGCCCAAGTGGCTTCATACTCCCCTGCCTCTTGCTGAAACGCACTGCGTCGCAAAATTGGGTCCTATGGCAACATCGGCGCAGTGGCGGAGCTAGCAGCAGGTTAAGCTAGCTGTGATATGTTGAGTGATAAATTCGTGTGATTTTCTGTATTTTTTAAGAATAAGTTATAAAGGTAGTTGTGGCGCGATGAAGATTGAAACTGTTGTGAGATAGTACTACCTCCGGTCCTTTTTACTCCGTGTATTAGATTTTTGTCGAGTCAAACTCTACAAAGTTTGACCAAATTTATATTACAAAACATCAACATCTACAATACCAAATATATATACTATGGAACTTACATTTCATAATGAATCTAACCATATTGATTTGATATTGTGAGTGTTGATATTTTTTTGTATAACTTTGGTCAAAGTAGAGATACTTTGATTTCGGACAAAATTTATATGCATGCTAAAAAGGACCGAAGGGACTATAAAAGCATCTCTAGTAGACCCCGCAAAAAGCCCCGACCCGTCAAATAACAGCCAAAATGCGGGTCGGCGTGGAAAATCCCGCCCGAACAAACCCCGCAAACGCAGTCGGCCCGCAATTTTTTTTAGGTGCGCGACAAAATGTTGACCCCAACCCACGAATACGCAGGTCCCCTCCCGGTCCGTCGGTGCCCTGCATACAGCGGGAGCGGTTGGTGGGGAGGACATTTCAGCCCGCGCTTTTCCCCACCTACCACCATCCCCCTCTCCCTCACCCCGCCGCCGGGCCGCCGCCCATGATTCCGGCAAAAGTAGCCGGCGGGATCACGCCGAAAGGCCGCCACACGCACGAGGTTGCTTTCCCCCCTCATGTGTCGGCGGGCCAGAAAGTTGCGGGTATGCGACCCTTCGTCGTGGGCGGCCGGATTTGGCTTTTCCGCTCGCCGGTGGCTGCGCCAAGCGATGAAATGGTCGGGGAGCACCTCGCGCAGCCCCCGGCAAAGTCCCATCGCCACATGCAGGTACAGGTTCGTCATGTCGCCGCCGCCGATGGTTTGCACGCATGGATTTGGCCGGCCGCCCGCCGAGCTCGGTGCTCGTGCATAGGCTCTCTGGCTCGCCGATGCCGCTCATACAGTGCAACGACTGCGCGCAGACACTGCTTCGACTAACTTCGGGCACACCAAAGCACTCCGGATGGGTGTTCTTCAAATGCGAAAAACGACGGGATACGTGTTGTTTTCATTCGGCTTTGGCACTGCATTCTTTGGTTCAATTGCAATAGCTCATTTCGAACATCATCATGTGTGTAGGAAGATAGATGCTCATTTTGGTTTTGGGAAGGCGAATACATTGATTTGTTGATAAAAAGAAACTTAATAGATGTTCGTGCACTCCTTAGTACAATCGAAGGCAATGAAGCGGCCGCATGTGCATCTAGAGGGGAAGCAACGTCTACTTCTTTAGAACCAAAGAAGAAGAACGAAGAATGCAAAATGAAGAATCCACATATCAACAATGAATGCATGGGGAAGATATTGGTCCAAGTGGGAGCAGTTGTGAAAGTTGGAAATCTTCTAAAATGCATAATTGTGGTTCTGGTTTTCTTTAGTCTTGCTATTCTAGCGAAGATTTGGTGATGTCCTATGACCTATGTACCCAATGTTATTGAAAAAGCAAAAAAGAAATGTATTATTTCGAATTGAGTTGCAAATTTTGGATCTGCGGGCCGGCGGGAGCGACGCCGGACCAGACCCTGCAAAGCCGACTTGTAAAAGAGCATCTTGCGCGAATATCCTTTTATACGGGTCCGTTTTGCGAGGTCTGCCTCTGTTGTCGTCCGCACCAGCCTGCAAAGCCACTTTTTCCGCGAACTGCAAACGCATTTTGCGGGTCAGGATTTTGCGGGGTCAGCTAGAGATTCTCTAGGACTATATAAGGTGGGCCGACCCGTTTGACCGTGTGGGTCATCTAGTGCCGCTTTGTTGGCCCAAATCTCGTTTGTGACCGACGCACATGACCCACTGGCCTTGAATTTTTGGGTCGGGTTAGCGACCTGGTGGGCCGACCCAGCCCATTCCCATCCTGTGCTGACCTACCCAACATTTCACGTTTCTCCTTTTTTTGGGATTCAAGAGCTTTATTGATTTAAATAGCGGGGTTACATTCCTTCATTACATAAGCCGTAAGGAAGGATGGAATATAGTTTATCCAAAGGCATCTTCTTCTAGATGAACTATAATGTCTAGCGCAAAGATGCGCCACTTCATTTGCTTCTCTATGTGTATAAACCAAACGAAGTTCCTCAAACAACCCGCACAGCTCTTGTATCTCTGTCACAGTAATCGCTATCTCCGAGCGGTCTAGACCTGGAGAGTTGCACTGTTTTATAACTTGTTGAGCATCAGATTCAATGATGACTTTCCGATACCCCAAGTCTGCAGCCAATTGCACGCCATCTCTGATTGCATATGCTTCCAGTGATCTTGCGTTAAGCCCCGCCTCATACCATATGGATTGTGCTCTGATCAACTTGCCTTTATGGTTCCTCACAGCCAAACCAGTCCCACCTTCATGAGTTTCTTCACAAAAAGCAGCATCCACATTGATTTTTATGAAACTTTCTTCTGGCGGCTTCCACTTCTGAATCTCTTTGTTCGCTCGGACTGCACTTTGTGATCCTGTAACTACTAGGTCAGTGGCTACATCGATTGCCCATTTTACAGATTGTTCTATGGACCGAGTAGTTTCGCCATGAGTTCGCGCATTCCTCTCTGTCCATACAGCCCATGATCCACATAAGATTATACATGCCGCTGTTTGGTTCACCTTCTCTCCTTCTACTATGTCCATCGCCCAAGTTACAGGGTGCAGAATTGGTATCTTCGTTGATGTAAACTTTTTTATCTCCTGCCAAAAGATTTTAGCCCATGTACATTCCCCTTTTGGTATTGCAATATCAGTCCATTTTTTCCAATGCATTTTCCTCTTTTTGTCATCTCCTCCCCACCAAAACCGCGCAAGTACACCCACTATCTTCTTACACATGTTTTTAGATAGACGGAAACAACTCATGGAGAAGGTAGGTATGGCTTGGAAAATTGATTTTACAAGTATCTCTCGGCCCGCACTATTCAGTAACAAAGGTAACCATCCATTGCAAAACTTCTTAATGGAGGATACAATACCTTCAAATTGTGAGTTTGTAGACTTCCCTAGGGCAGTAGGGAGTCCCAGATACTTCTCCCTCAGTGCCTCAGTCGCAATTCCAGCCTTCTGCTGTACTATTTGTTTCATCTCGTCTGGACAGTTAGCGCTGAAGAAAATTGCAGACTTTGTTCTGTTTACTAATTGGCCAGAACCCCTCCTGTACGTTTCTAGTATATCATGTATTCTAGTTGCTCCAGCTTCAGTGGCCTGCGTAAAGATCAAACAATCATCCGCGAAAAGCAGATGTGTGATCCATGGTGCATGAATCCCCACTCTAATTTCTCTGGTAAGATGACCTTCTTCATCTTTCTTCAGTAAGCACGCTAGTCCTTCAGAGCAGATTAGAAGTAGGTAAGGGGATATGGGGTCCCCTTGTCGTATACCTTTAGATGGCTTAAAGGATTTCGAGAAAACACCATTGACTCTAACTGAGAAGGATACAGTTTCCACACATGCCATCACTCTGTCAATCCACAACTCCGCAAACCCTAGTTTATGCATAATTGCCCTCAGAGTTTCCACACATGCCATCACTCTGACTGAGAAGGATACAGTTTCTCCTTCTCCTCTAGAGTTTGCAGTAAGGTTTACGTTACGGCGCTCAGTTTCCAGCGTCGCGTCGGGGGCTCGCCAGATCCGTCATGTACGGCCGCGCCGCGCCCACCCCAACGCCGGCCCTTGTACGTCCTCCACCCCTCACCTTGCACTGCACCACTGGCTAATAACCTTACGCAACACACTGTCGGCGTGCAGCAGCTGATTAGCCCCCCACTGATCAGACAGCACAGCAGATGAGTGGTATGATGGCGGTAGGGAGGAGTAGGATGCTCGTCCCTCTCAGGCCGCGGCCGCTCTCGCAGCAACGCAATCTCCTTGCCGGCCTCGCCGCCGCCTTCGCGGTGACCCTACTCTCCATCGTCCTCTTGCTCTCGTCCCTTCCCGCCGCCTCCTCGCCACCGCCCCGCCGGCGCCACGGCATGGACACGACATCCACGACCTCGCGTGGTCCTCCCGCTCACTGCGGCGCGATGAGCGCCAGCCTGGGGGAGTTCGGCGACATGATGGTGTCCATGCTCCCGAGGGACCTCGCCTTCACCGCCTTCGTGCCCTCGCCGGAGTCGTTCCGCCGCGTCCTCAGGCTACGGCACAACGACAGCGGCGCGGAACTGAAGGCCAGCGACGACACCTACGCCGTCGTCTCTCGCGTGCTCGGCTTCTCCGCCGTCCCTCGGCGCCTGCGCTCCGGGAACGTGGCTCTGCGCGGGACGGCGCGGCTCCTGGACCTGGACTCCGTGTCCGGCCTGAAGGTGCACGCGTGGAGGGACGTCGACGGGGCTCTCGTCGTCAACGGCGTGCGGTCGGAGTGCGTCGATATCATCAGGGATGAGACTGTTGTCCATGTTATGGCGGGGGTCCTCATGGACGCCGAGTTCGAGCGATCTCTTTCCCTTCAGAAGTAGAGATCGATGATCAACCTCGTATTAATATCATCCGGAATTCCTGATGAAATTTACATAAAACCGAAGTTTTTGCCATCAGGATCCGTAGTGTGGGGAATTTGAGTATTTGCCACACAATTTGCCTGCACTTTGAGGATTTGCCCTCATTTTTTGCGATACAGATGATTTGACACAATTTTGCCAAAAACTTAAGGATTTGCCCCTAATAAGATGGGCCCACCATAAGATGACGCAAATACCCTCGAACTGCCCATCGAATCATGCTCGCCTCTCTCCCATTCTCTGTCCACCTGTTGTCATGGATGCCGAGGCGGCGTGGCTAACTCCCTTTCGCCTCTCTTCTCCCTGCCGCCCCTTTCTTAGAGCATCTCCAACGGGCGCGCGACGCGCCGCGTCCAAAAAAACCATATAGCGCGCGCGCTTAGGCTGTTTTTCCGCGCCGCGCAGCGCTGGCTCCAGCAGCAGCGCAAAAATGCAGCGCGCGCGCGCCGCTCCAGCGGTGCGCAAAAATGCAGCGCGCGCAAAGCACATATATAGTTCAACAAATAGAAGAAAAACGATTAAACAAACAAATAAATCAACAATAAATAGTTTACAACTGAAACAAATAGTTTTATCTCACAGTACAACAAATAATGCAATAAATAAACACAAACAATAGTTCATGAACAATACAATACAATACATAAAATGCAATGAAATCATGCTCGTTGTTGTCCATTCCATGCCCACCACTCTTCAATCAGATCCTTCTGAAGATCATTGTGCGTTGCGGGACGCCGAATGGCATGATAGGAGGCAACAAAACGGGCTACCCTTTCAGCCCTCCGTCGCACTCGCACGGGATGTCCCAAGAGCTCATACTGTGAGTAGTCTAAATCTTGGCCACGCTCATCCTCGATGATCATGTTGTGCATGATCACACAAGCGTGCATTATGTACCAAAGCATTTTTTGATCCCAAAATCTAGCCGGTCCTCTCACAATAGCAAATTGGGCTTGCAAAATCCCAAATGCTCTCTCGACATCTTTTCTAGCAGCTGCCTGAGCATTGTGGAAATCAAGATTTTTCTTACCTTCTGGCTTTTTCAACGGCTTCACGAAGGTTTGCCACTTTGGATAGATGCCATCCGCTAGATAATAGCCATAGTTGTACGTATGGCCATTTGCTACAAACTGAACCGGTGGCAACTCACCATTCGCAATCTTATTCATCAGTGGTGACCGGTTGACAACATTGATGTCATTCAAAGATCCAGGCATTCCAAAGAATGCATGCCATATCCAAGTCTCCTGATCGGCCACCGCTTCAAGGATTATAGTGGAACCTTTTTTTTGGCCGTGAAATTGCCCATGCCATGCCTTTGAACAATTCTTCCAACTCCAATGCATGCAATCTATTGAGCCAAGCATGCCAGGAAAGCCGCGAGATTTGTTCATCGCCAATAGCCTTGCGGCGTCTTCAGTAGTAGGAGATCTCAAATACTCCTCGCCAAACACTTGCACAATTCCTACTGCAAAGCGCTTGACACACATGATGGCTTGGCTCTCACCCATAGCCAAGTGATCATCAACTAGATCGGCCGGGATACCGTATGCCAACATACGCAAAGCGGCTGTCACCTTCAGAAAGGTGCTATGCCCGAGCTCTCCAGCAGCATTCCTCCTTTGCTGGAAAAAACGGTCATGAATCGCTAGTTTCTCTGCAATGCGCTTGAACAAGTCTGTGCTCATCCTAAACCGGCGACGAAAATATGACTCCGGGTATGTGGGATTCTCCACGAAATAGTTCTTCATCAATCTGTTATGGGCATCAATCCTATCTCTCCAAATTTTTTCCCGACCCATAACCGAACCACCGTGCTTCGGTTTTTTATTGATATGCATTGCTATGATCATTGCAAGATCCTCCTCCTCTTCCATATCAAATTCATCTTCGGATGAATCATGCGACGAACTCATCTACAATGTTCAATACTATACTATCAAAACTACAATTCAAAATATGCACCAAATTCAGTTTGAAGCAATACATACCTTGTAGGTTTTTTGTCGAACACCTTGCGGACGCGGCGCGGAAGCGAGCCGTCGGCGCTGTTCGGAGGACGTCGGAGGCGCGCGAGGTCCGGGTCGGACTAGGAGGGGGTGGGGCGGAAGCGCAGCGGCGCGGGGAGGCCGGCGAAGCAACTGAACGGTCGCCGGCGGGCGCGGGAGGCGGGCGCCAGCGGAGGCAGACCAGGAAGCTCGAGTCGCCGGCGGGCGCGGGGGCGGCGCCGGGATAGGCTGGGGAAGAGGTCGCCGGGGCGCGAGCGGCGGCGGCGGCGCGGCCGGATGGGGGGAGAGAGCGGGAGAGCAACGAGCGCGGTAGAAGAAATGAGAGTTCGCGCGCGCGCGAGAGTGTGCCGCGCGCGGAAGTGAACGCTCCAAATCAACAGCGCGGGATGGGGCATTCACCAGCGCGCCCAACTCGTTTTAGCGCGCGCGCGTTTTTTGGACGCCCGCTGGAGCGGTGCGACGCGTTGCGCGCGCGCTAAAATGGCGTTTTTTCCGGCGCGGCGCTAGTATAGCGCGGCTGTTGGGGATGCTCTAAAGGTAATAGCATTGTCTCAATTCATTCCATAGAATAACATTTGTTTTTATCTGTATGTATGTATTTATTTGTTTTAGTACACGTTCTTGTTTCTTAGTAATGGCTCTATGTATTTTCTTTTCTTTTTTTCTTTTTTTGAGTGTTCCTTTTTCTTTTTCTATCATGTAACTTACAATAGCTATTAAATAAAACGCTATTAAATAAAACGGACTCCCTTTGTCCTTGCATAAACGTAGTATATTGTGGGACTGAGGGAGTACAACGCAGTTGATGGTCAACGTGAGTTGGACCGGACCATTAGTGCACCCATTTCATGAATAAAAGCTTGACCAGTACAGAAACATTAGAAAATAGGGGCCCAACTAGTAAATCCTAAGAGTAAGTATAATAAGGTGACGTAAGCGGACTGTAAGGATTTAAATATTATATCTTTGCTTACTTGAAAGAGAGAGAAGAGAAGCGGGCTGTAGACTTACAGTCGGCCGTAGCACGTGCTCCAAGAAGTTATGTGAAAGTGTATGATGGGACATATGGTAGAAAATTATTACTACCTTATAGCCCACTACTATCTGTGTTGGCTATTACATTAGCTATAGATGACATGGCAAGATGTTATAGCCAGCAACGAGCTACATTATTAACCATGCTCTAAGAACATGGTTAATAGTATAGTTAGCTGCTGGCTATAAGCCAGTACCATGTCATCTACAGTCCATCTTATAGTCAACATGTACGATAGTAGATCAAAAAAGTGTACTACTTTTTTATTATGTGGCTCACCTTTCATTCTCACAAGGTGCCTAGGAGCACGTGCTAGAGTTGGCTCTTCACGAAGAGTCCGCTTACCTTCTCTCTCCTCTTCTCTTTTCTCCAACTAAGCAAAAATATAATAGTTTATTCCTTATAGCCCGCTGACTCAGCTCTATTGTACTTGCTAATGCTAACTAAAAAGTGACTCCCCTCCCCAAAATCAGGTGCCTGAGTATTAATCAACCCCCTTTTTATAGTAGGGTGTCGGAAATGATGGTTGCCATGGTAATCACAAATTATTAGTCCAATGTTTGAATGAAATTTGTATTTAAGCGACATTTTCGGGTAAGATAAATGTAAAACTATTTATAGACATAGATTCAGTTATATCTCAATAATATATGTTTATATACATATATGATGCATTTATGGCCACTGAACTTGTCTCGTGCGCCTAAAATGGTTGCTAGACTAAAAAGGTCGGAGTAGATAAACTTGTACTGACCGCACACATATGGTCACTTGGAGCAAGTCGTTGCTATCACCTGAGTTTTGGTACAACGCGGAATACCATTCCACGTTTTACAAGACTTCATTACTCTCTCTTTTTTGGCAGGAGGGGGGCAAGACTCCTTATGCTATGTTTGGATGTTGATATTCAGGACCATGGAATTGCATTGGCCCAATATCAAATTGTTGTTTGGATGTGCAGAGAATTGATACTTGGAATTCGTGTGAGAGGCTTAATTCTGAACCTTGTTTGGATGGTCATTCTCTACATTGGAATTGCTCATTTGTGATATGATGAACATTGTACTTTGATGTAATGTTCAAAACTACTCCCTCCGTCCCAAAATATATAGTGTCAAAACGTTCTTATATTATGGGACGGGGGGAGTAAATTATATGCAATATGTGAACATTTTTCTGAATAATTGTGTATAAAGATTACAATAGCAGCACTGTACACATCAGCACTTGTAAAAAAACAGCCACAGTTATACATGAACACCAACACTTATATAGCAGAAGCACTTTGAATTGGGTTGCTGTGAAGGATCCATACACCCACACAGTGACCTGCAAGAAAGCAGAGAAAAATCAGATCAGAGAAAACAAATTAGGGTGCTGGCCCGAGGGGAGAGGGAACGAGGTGGCGCTCCAGATGGGGTTCAAGCACTGGTTGGGAGGGTAGGGCGAGGGGGCTCTCGCCATGGCCCACAAGAAACAGCCGCCGCAGGCGCCACGGGGGGAGGGAGCACCTCCGTCGAGATGGCAGGGGATACATGAGGATTGGCGCGGGGAGGGAGAAGGATGGGGATGACCGGAGCCTCGCTAGGGATAGAGAAGGAGGAGGAGGGAACTCACCTGCGCCGCCGTTGGAGCTCCTGAATCGCGCCGCCGTTAGACCTCCTAAATCGCGTCGCCACCTGCGCTTCTTTCTTTTCCTCGAGCGGGGGGCGAAGGGGTATGTTTAGCGGGGAGGGGCTCTGGCTAGCGAATGTCAAGGCAATATCGATGGTGGAGGCTCCGAATTGGGGAAGGGCAGGTAATATCGAGCATGGAGGCTCCGAATATCCAGGCTGGTTTCCAATCGTGAATACCACATCCACCCGAACAACGATATTCAGGTCAGAACAATGCCAATATCCAATATCGAGGCCTAATATCAACTTCCAAACGAGGTGTTATGGACATGGAAATCTTCATTTGGGCATTAGGACTGCACATGTTGCATCGGAACCGGTGAAGCTCATTCTTTAGCAAGCAGGAAAAGGTACATCCTCGAGAAGCCGAGATGTCTCCCAACGGCTCTCCGCGCCTCGCGCTCCCCCGCCTCCGTGGCTCTTCTCCGGCGCCTGCTCCGTGCTCCTTGCCGGCATCGGCCGACTGGCAGGTGGTCGGCCGGCGGTCGGGGGCAATATCTCTGGCACCTGTCTGGGGGCTCAAGCCTCTCATCCCCCCGCCGCCCCGTGGTCGGTTCTAGGCTCTGGATGGGGCGGATCCAGAGGCGATGCTCGCCTCTCCTGGTGCGGGTGGAGGGCCGACATCGGTCGGCCGGTCGCGCACCGCTCTGCCTGGTCTGGCGGCCGCCCTGGGGGGAGCGGGCTCGCTGGAGGAGTTCGTGCTCTCCGTGGTGGCGGCTCGCGCCTCGGCTTCTCGGGTGGTTCTAGGCGTTGCGCTCCGGTCGGACCCCGTCGTTCCGTCCTTGTGCGGGCACTCCTCCGCGCCGCCTAGCCCTGGGGTGGCTGGGCGAGGGTGCAAGAGGCATCTTCGGAGTTTTGTCGGCGAGCCACGGCGAGCGTAGTGGGGATTGGCACCCAGGCCCAGTGTGCTCTCGGGATCCTTGTCCGGCGTCGCCGGTGGCAACCGCTTTGCCCTCCCCTCCGATGCAAGATCTACCTCGTCCCACGTCCGTTCCTCCCTCCCCGGTTGCGGGTCCGGCGCGAGGGATGCCGGCGCTGGCGAAGGCTCCGGCGGTGGGGCCCCGTGCCCTGGGGCAGCGACGATGTTGCAGCTCGCTAGGGTTCAGTCCTCTGTGCCTCAACCTCTTGGGCCGCTGCGGGCCCGGCCCACCCAGCTTCCTCCGTCTTTCGGTTTTGATTTCTCTCACATTATAGGGCCTCCTGCCAGTTTTCGTGGGCCTCGTTCCCTTCGGGCTCCGACCTCTAGCCCGTTGACCCAGCAGCCCGCGTCTAATGCTATATCCTGGTGGTGGATTCCTCGCGGTGCTTCGTGCATCTCTTTAGGGTCTCCTGCTTCTCGCCGTGCGGCGTTGGGGGCGTTTTGCTCGTCTTCTCCCCCATCGCAGCTCCACTCCCTCCCCCACCCTCTTCTCTCGACGGCTCGCCTCGCCCAATTTGTCATATCGACAGGCGTTGATGGGTCGGGAGGGCGACCGCCACGGGAAGTGGCCGCGGGACTGGCCGGAGCCGGACCCGACAGAGCGGCAACGCGAGTGGGATCTCCGCCAGCAGCTCTCCCGTGGGCGTGATGACGGCCCCTGGCAGGGATCTCGGAGTCGTCGTGACGCGTCTCCCCCGCACTCGCCCAGTCGTGGCGGTTCCCCTATGCAGCCTCCTCCTCCGATCCTAGTGCATGGCGTGGCGGCTCTAGTGGTCGGTCGCCCCAGCGGCAGGGCGCCCCGGTCGGGCGTCAGCAAGAACGGTCCAACGATGGCGGTGGTGCCGGCGGCTACAACAACCAGGGTGGCCTTCAGCGATAGGGACAACCACAAGACTCAAGAGCCCCCCCTCCCTCGCGCAAAAAGCACCAGCAACAGCGAAACCGAGCTGGCTCCCAATCGGCAACGGGTGGAACGGGGTCTCTGCAGGTGGCGGCAGGGGCCTCCGGTCAGACGAGCACCAATGGGGAGGGGCATCAGCCGGTGGTGGCTTGCTTCAACTGTGGGGAAAATCACTTTCTGGCCCAGTGTGACAAGCTGCAAACATGCTTCGCCTGCAAGCGGCCCGGTCACGTCTCTACTAACTACCCAGGCCCGCGGAAGCAGCCTTTGCTGTCCATGTTTGGTTTTGGCATGCGACAGGCAGGGTTCTACTTCCTCGATATGGATGACGAAGATGAACCAGAGCCTGACATTGTGGCTAATGCGGCCTCCCTCACTGTCAGCAGCGACAATCTGATCTCGGTGGATGCTCTTACGAAAGAACTCGGAAATTTGTCCGAGGACGGATGGGACTGGCGGGTGCAGCAGATTGCTACTTATCGAGCTTGTGTTGTATTCCCTCGAAGAGGAAAGGGTGATGCAGCATAGTAGCATAAGTATTTCCCTCAGTTTTTGAGAACCAAGGTATCAATCCAGTAGGAGACCACGCGCGAGTCCCTCGCACCTGCACAAACAAATAAGAACTTTGCAGCCAATGCGATAAGGGGTTGTCAATCCCTTTACGGTCACTTACGAAAGTGAGATCTGATAGATAGGATAGTATAATATTTTTGGTATTTTTGGTATAAGAACAAAAAGTAAATAACGCAAAGTAAAATAGATGAAAGATTAATATGTTGAGAATAGACCCAGGGGCCATAGGTTTCACTAGTGGCTTCTCTCATGATAGCAGAATTCTACGGTGGGTGAACAAATTACTGTCGAGTATTGATAGAAAAGCACATAGTTATGAGAATATCTAGGCATGATCATTATATATAGGCATCACGTCCGTGACAAGTAGACCGAAACAATTCTGCATCTACTACTATTACTCCACACATCGACCGCTATCCAGCATGCATCTAGAGTATTAAGTTCATAAGAACAGAGTAATGCTTTAAGCAAGATGACATGATGTAGAGGGGTAAACTCAAGCAATATGATATAAACCCCATCTTTTTATCCTCGATGGCAACAATACAATACGTGCCTTGCTGCCCCGGCTGTCACTGGGAAAGGACACCGCAAGATTGAACCCAAAGCCAAGCACTTCTCCCATTGCAAGAACTATAGATCTAGTAGGCCAAACCAAACCAATAATTCGAAGAGACTTGCAAGGATATTATAATCATACATAAAATATTTTAGAAAAGAATCAAATATTGTTCATAGATAATCTTGATCATAAACAAACACACCGCAAAAAGATTACATCAAATAGATCTCCTCGAATATCGAGGAGAACTTTGTATTGAGATCCAAAAAGAGAGAAGAAGCCATCTAGCTAATAACTATGGACCTGAAGGTTGATACGTCCAAAACGTATCTATAATTTCTGCTTGCTCCATGCCACTTTTGGGTGATATTGCTATGATATTCATACACTTCCAAACACTTTTGATCATATTTGGACTAACTTACTAATCCAGTGCACCCCAGTGCCAGTTTCTGTTTTCGGCTGTTTTTGTATTTCAGGTTTTCACGTTTCGAGAACTGCCCAGAAAAATACAGAAAAAATATATAAAAAATCAGCGTTCGGGGAACGACACTGCCTCCGAAGGGGAGCCTGGGGGGGCCACAGGGGCTCCAGGCGCCCTGTGGGCGCCCCCCCTGGGCCGCGCCGGGGGGGGGGGGGGGGCTCGGCCCCCCGAGATCCCCCCGGTGCCCTACTTTGGCATATATTTAAGGGGTTCCCCGAAACCCTTGAAACAAGACTTCTTTTCGCGATCCCATCTCTGTTCCGCCGCCGCCGCCGCTTCCAAGATCGGGAGCACCAGGAGAACTCTTCCCGGCACCCTGCCGGAGGGGAGGATCACCACCGGGAGCTTCTCCACCACCATGGACGCCTCCCGGATGACTCGTGAGTAGTCTCCCTTAGACCATGAGTCCATGACCAGTAGCTATGTGATGTTCTCCTCCCGTTCTTGTGCTTCACTAATTAGTCCTCGTGAGCTGCCCTACATGATCGAGGCACCTATGTAATCCTTATGCTGTTGCTATGTTGAGTTTGCTGGGATCCGATGGATTATGAGATTATGTTCAGATTGATCTTGAGTAATATATTTGATTCACCTCTTTTATATTTTAGTTCATAAGTAATTCTTGCATGTTCTCCGTTGTTATTTATTGCTTTGGCCAAGTAGTAGGTAGTGACTCCAAGAGGGAACGTTATGCTCGATTGTGGGTTAATGCCCCTCGATGACTAGCTTGAGTGACAGAAACATGAGTCTAGGGGATGTGCTGTTGCCACAAGGGGGAAAACAACGGTGCTTGTGCCCGCGGGTGCAAGGATTGTTTACTTTACGCAAAGTTCTTTTAATGCAGTTGTCTGTTGCATTGAGTTTACACTATGGGTGGGACTCGCAACTTAATACCAGCGAGATGTTCTGGATAGATATCTCAAGGTGGATGATTAGTAGTAGATGCAGATGGATTTCGGTCTACTTATTTTGGCGTACCGCCCATGCTTTGAACCTCAACCTTCCTTGCAATGTAATCAGCATTGGTTTGCGTTCGTGGTCCTGTCAATTGCCCAGCTGTAATTTGTTACCTCACATAGCTGTTTTATCGTCTTTTGGGAGAGAGACATCACTAGTGAACATCATGTGACTCCGGTCCATATTACTATCATTGATCACATACACTATTTACCTTTCTGCTATTTTATTTACTATTGCAAAACACTATCTATCACTACTATCATATTGCTTTTAACCCTTTGTGAACTGCAATGCCGGAGAGATTGACAACCTCTCTGTACTCGTTGGGAGCAAAGTTTTTTGTATCTGTGTGCAGGTCCACGTTGATTGCTAATTGCGCCGTTAGCAGTTGACACCTACCTGTTGAACCTAGGAGTCTCTGGGGATTCGATCCTTGGCATCTTTGCTAGGGGAAAACACTTCTACTTACTGCATCTTACACCTTCCACTTGGGGTAATCCAACGAGGGGTTCGAGGCCCATCAAGGAGTATTTTCTGGCGCCGTTGCCGTTGACTCCACTCTTCAGGATAGGGGAGTTGCATGCTATCTTTTACCTTTGCTTACCTTTCATTATCTGCTTTAGTTCCTTTTATCGAAAATCACAAAAATAGTTATCTTGCTTGCTTGCTACTATGGGTTCCACCGAGAACACCAAGTTGCATGACTTCACTAGTCACAACAACGATGACTTTATCAGCACACCTATCACTACACCTGCTACTTCAGCACCTTCATATGAAATTAAACCTGCTTTACTGAACTTAGTCATGAAAGACCAATTCTCCGGTGCTGGAGATGATGCTGCTTTACACTTGAACAACTTTGTAGAACTTTGTGATATGCAAAAGTACCAAGAAATAGATGGTAATATTGTTAAGCTTAAGCTTTTTCCTTTCTCTTTGAGAGGAGGAGCTAAAATTTGGTTTCAGTCTTTGCCTAGAAATAGTATAGATTCATGGGACAAGTGCAAAGATGCTTTTATTGGAAAATACTATCCACCTGCTAAAATTATCCAACTTAGAAGTAACATCATGAATTTTAAACAATTGGATAATGAACATGTTGCCCAAGCTTGGGAACGTATGAAGTCTCTTATCAAAAACTGCCCTACTCACGGTTTGACTACTTGGATGGTTATCCAAACTTTTTATGCAGGCTTTAACTTTACCTCGCGGAACTTGTTAGATTCGGCCGCGGGAGGAACTTTTATGTCAACTACATTTGGTGCTGCCACAAAGCTTCTCGATGAGATGATGACCAACTATTCCCAATGGCACACCGAACGCGCTCCAACAGGTAGGAAGGTAAACTCTGTCGAGGAGATTTCCTCCCTCAATGAAAAAGTTGACTTGATCATGTCTCTACTTTCGAAGTAATCTACTATTGATCCTCGTGATGTTCCTTTAAATTCTTTGATTGCTCAAGAACAAGTAGATGTTAACTTTATCTCTAGAAATAATTTCAACAACAATGCTTATAGGAATAACTTTGGTAACAATTCTAGACCGTTCCCCTCTAACTCTTATGGGAACAACAATGCTTATCCTAGTACCAAGAACTCCAACACTGAACTAGAGAGCATGCTTAGAGATTTCATCACTACCCAAAAAGCCTTTAATAAGAATGTAGAAGAGAGACTACATAAACTAGATGATCTTTCTTTTAACGTAGACCACTTAGCCAATGAGTTAAAATTGCTAAAAATTGAAACTTCTTCTCTTAAGGAGAAGGAAGTCATCCCTATTAATGCTACTCAAGTGCAAATCAATGAAAATATTAGGATGATGGCTAAGCTTAAAGAGAGATGGGCTAGAGAAAGGGAGGAAGAGGAAAGAATTAAGAGCCTTCCTACCCACCACACTGTTGCTACTATCCAAGTTATTGAGAATGTTCACACTCTTAGCACCCAATGTACTCCTGGTCCCAATGGACCTATTAATGGTGATGCTATGTCAACTACCAAACAGGTGAGCCTTAAGGACACCTCTACCACTTTACTTGATGCTCGTGACCTTGATTTTGATAATTGCACTCTTACAGAAGTTATTGATTTCCTTCACAAGATGTCTAGAGATCCCCGCACTAGCACGCTTAACCTTGCCTTCATAGAGCATATCACTAATGCTCTCATCAAAGCTAGGGAGGAGAAACTTAGAGTAGAAGCCTCCATACCTAGAAAGCTAGAGGATGGTTGGGATCCTATGATAAAAATTTATTTGAATGACTTCTCTTGTTATGCATTATGTGATGTTGGTGCTAGTACCTCTGTTATGCCCAAAAGAATATATGATATGCTTAAATTGAAACCTTATGATTCTTGTTCTTTTGGTGTTTGTCTCGTTGATTCTTCCATAAAGAAACCTTTGGGGAGGATCGACGATGTTCTTATTGTTGTCAATGATAATTATGTGCCCGTTGATTTCACTATTATGTATATTGAATGTGATCCTTCATGTCCAATTATTTTGGGACGTCCCTTTTTGCGCACCGTTGGTGCTGTCATTGACATGAAAGAGGGTAATATAAAATTTCAGTTTCCTCTCAAGAAAGGAATGGAACACTTCCCTCGTAAGAAGGTCAAGTTACCTTTTGAGTCTGTTGTACGGGCTAGTTATTCTTTTACTCTTGATAAAACTTGATCTTTGCATTATGCCTAGCTTAAAGGCATAAAAGAAAGCGCTTTTGGGAGGCAGCCCACATGAATAAATTTTTTGCTTTTGTTGTGTCTTGATGTTGTTTACTGCTGTAGCATCATCATTGTATCTTTTCTTTTCATATTTGTGCCAAGTATAGCCTCTGATTGCTAGAAAGTTCAAAAGTTGTGAGGTGCTGTCCAGGAAACAGATTCTGTCCTTGGATAGAAAAATTCGTATAAAAACACCAGATCATCTTTTTGGTCTGAATTTTTTCGACAGCGTTCTATATATAATTTTCTTTCGTGCGTCAGTTCTGAGTTTTTTGATTTGTGTTGCAGAAGTATCCCGAACAGGTCAATTACTGCCTGCTGTTCTGTTTTTCACAGATTCTGTCCTGTTTTGCCTTACCTTCACTTTGCAAATTAAGAACTTGCTTTTTCTTTGCAAAAACCTTTTGGCAATCTTGAGAAACAGTAGAACTTCAAGAATATCCTTATTTCCAGCAAGGTATAATTATTTTATTAAGGGTACTAACCTCGCTAATCAGATTATGATGAGTTATGTATGAAGGGAGTTTTCAAGTGTGCGAGGGAAGATGATAAAAAGATTCAGGAGTGTCAAGCGCTCAAGCTTGGGGATGCCCCCGTGCACCCCCAAGAAATATTCAAGGAGACTCAAGCGTCTAAGCTTGGGGATGCCCCCCGTGCATCCCCTTCTCCATCAGCATTATCAGTTCGTCTTTCGTTCCGCTATATTTTTATCACTTCATGTGTTATGTGCTATGCTTGGAGCGTCTTGCTTTTAGTTTTCTTTTTAGTTTTTCATAATGAGTCGGAACCCAGCATTTCTTTATGTGGGAGGGAAACACGCTCCACCTCTACCTAGAACATTACATAGAATTTTCATGTCTATCTATGCTGTGTGTTATTTATCTTTTAATAGCTACTATCGTGCTCTGCTCTTAGTATTCATGCTTATCTTTTCAAAGAGCTTTTATTTAGTTGGTTGCTTGAACTCTCTTTGATTACCATGCTCACCTTATTAAGACAGTTTGCTTCCGTTGCATGGGTTAATATGTCTATGATAAATATGCTACTTTCATAATGGTGCTTAGTAGTTCAGGTTTTCTTATGGTTAATCTCAGATAGCTGGGGGGTTCCCAATGTGTCATTGGAGTACCAACTTGGTTTGTTTGCCTATGATGTGGTATGGTTTAGTAATATCTTCCTTCGAGAATTTATTTTGATTGACTTGGCGTATGCTCACGCATATTCAAGACTGTAAAGAAAGTCTGTCAAGCCTCGATGATCTTTTGTTTCTAAGTAGCGATATAACTACCATGCCTGATTCAATATTGCTTTGTCGCTCTGCATGATTATGACCGTCATTGCTCTCTTAGTTAGTCGCTCCTAGTCTTTTGCTAACCTCCACCTGCACTAAGCAAATTAACCATGCAATACATAGCTCATGGGAAAGTAGCCTAAAAACTATTGTGGTAAAGAATATGTTGCTTATGTATCTTATTTCTTATGAGTTGCTTGCTGAGTGATAACCATGTTTCTGGGGACACCATCAACTGTCACACTTTTGTTGAATATCATGTGAGTTGCTATGCATGTTCGTCTTGTCTGAAGTAAGGGTGATTTACCGTGGGTTGAATTAATATGCATATTGTTAGAGAAGAACATTGGGCCGCCAACCAAAGCCATGCCTCATGGTGGAAGTTTTAGCTTGGACCTTAATCCTCAATCTCTCATGAGAATATGCTTATGCATTAAAGAGGAGTCCATCATCTATTTTCTATGTTGTCCCGGTATGGATGTCCTCAAGTTGAGATTTATCAAAAACGAGAAATCAAATGCGATCTATCTCCTTGGACCTTTGTACAGGTGGCATAGAGGTACCCCTTTGTGACACTTGGTAAAAACATATGCAATAGAATGATAACCCATGGGGATCCGAGCTAATTAGGACAAGGAGCGAGCACTATTGGTATTCGATGCATGAGGCTTGCAACTTATAAGATGTTTTATACATGACACATATGAAGTACTACTACCGTTGACACAATTGCTTCCATGTTTCATAATAAAAAGCTCTAGCACTTTAAGCATCAACTACTGAGAGCATGATTGTCATTCTGAGTGTAATGTGCATTGTCCCAAAGTAGCATTGTCTTTTGCATGGTTGTGATATCGTTTATTCTGAAATGATTGTATCTAGTCATCACTTAAACCTTGAAAGGTGCCCTTGCATTTATGTTTTGCATCACTAAAAGGGGCAAGCTAGATATCACTTGATCATATTTGCACATCATGTTCATTGCAAATCTTTTTGATGTTTCAGTTTCATATTGTAAAACTTTCAGTCATTTGTGATTTTCTCTTGAGACAACTTAGTTACTTTAGAATCATTGTCTTAGTAAGCTTTTGTCATATGACTATGAGAAAGTCTTATATGGTTAATAGCATGTCACCACAGAAATTATTCTTGTTATCATTTACCTACTCGAGGACGAGCAGGAATTAAGCTTGGGGATGTTGATACGTCCAAAACGTATCTATAATTTCTGCTTGCTCCATGCCACTTTTGGGTGATATTGCTATGATATTCATACACTTCCAAACACTTTTGATCATATTTGGACTAACTTACTAATCCAGTGCACCCCAGTGCCAGTTTCTGTTTTCGGCTGTTTTTGTATTTCAGGTTTTCACGTTTCGAGAACTGCCCAGAAAAATACAGCAAAAAATATAATAAATCAGCGTTCCAGGAACGACACTGCCTCCGAAGGGGAGCCTGGGGGGGCCACAGGGGCTCCAGGCGCCCTGTGGGCGCCCCCCCTGGGCCGCACCGGGGGGGGGGGGGCGCCTCGGCCCCCCGAGAGCCCCCCGGTGCCCTACTTTGGCATATATTTAAGGGGTTCCCCGAAACCCTTGAAACAAGACTTCTTTTCGCGATCCCATCTCTGTTCCGCCGCCGCCGCCGCTTCCAAGATCGGGAGCACCAGGAGAACTCTTCCCGGCACCCTGCCGGAGGGGAGGATCACCACCGGGAGCTTCTCCACCACCATGGACGCCTCCCGGATGACTCATGAGTAGTCTCCCTTGGACCATGAGTCCATGACCAGTAGCTATGTGATGTTCTCCTCCCGTTCTTGTGCTTCACTAATTAGTCCTCGTGAGCTGCCCTACATGATCGAGGCACCTATGTAATCCTTATGCTGTTGCTATGTTGAGTTTGCTGGGATCCGATGGATTATGAAATTATGTTCAAATTGATCTTGAGTAATATATTTGATTCACCTCTTTTATATTTTAGTTCATAAGTAATTCTTGCATGTTCTCCGTTGTTATTTATTGCTTTGGCCAAGTAGTAGGTAGTGACTCCAAGAGGGAACGTTATGCTCGATTGTGGGTTCATGTCCCTCGATGACTAGCTTGAGTGACAGAAACATGAGTCTAGGGGATGTGCTGTTGCCACAAGGGGGAAAACAACGGTGCTTGTGCCCGCGGGTGCAAGGATTGTTTACTTTACGCAAAGTTCTTTTAATGCAGTTGTCTGTTGCATTGAGTTTACACTATGGGTGGGACTCGCAACTTAATACCAGCGAGATGTTCTGGATAGATATCTCAAGGTGGATGATTAGTAGTAGATGCAGATGGATTTCGGTCTACTTACTTTGGCGTACCGCCCATGCTTTGAACCTCAACCTTTCTTGCAATGTAATCAGCATTGGTTTGCGTTCGTGGTCTTGTCAATTGCCCAGCTGTAATTTGTTACCTCACATAGCTGTTTTATCGTCTTTTGGGAGAGAGACATCACTAGTGAACATCATGTGACTCCGGTCCATATTACTATCATTGATCACATACACTATTTACCTTTCCACTATTTTATTTACTATTGCAAAACACTATCTATCACTACTATCATATTGCTTTTAACCCTTTGTGAACTGCAAGGCCGGAGAGATTGACAACCTCTCTGTACTCGTTGGGAGCAAAGTTATTTGTATCTGTGTGCAGGTCCACGTTGATTGATAATTGCGCCGTTAGCAGTTGACACCTACCTGTTGATCCTAGGAGTCTCTGGGGATTCGATCCTTGGCATCTTTGCTAGGGGAAAACACTTCTACTTACTGCATCTTACACCTTCCACTTGGGGTAATCCAACGAGGGGTTCGAGGCCCATCAAAGGTCTATGGTAAACTACTCACAACTCATTGGTGAGGTTATGGTGTTGATGTAGAAGCACTCCGTGGTAGATCCCCCCTCACGGGGACAGAAGGTTGCGGCGGTGGAATTAGGGTTTTCTCTGTTGCCTCGGTGTTTTCAGGGTACATGGATATATATATATATAGGAGGAAGGAGGGCATCGGGGGAGCTAGAGGGGGCCCACGAGGATGGGGGCGCGCCCTGGACCCTTGTGGCCACCTCTCTTGTTCCCTCGTGTGTACTCCAAGTCTTCTGGGTAGATACGGTTCCAAAAATAACTCTCCCGAAGGTTTCACTCCGTTTGGACTCCGTTTGATATCCCTTTTCTACGAAACACTGAAATAGGCAAAACAACAGCAATTTGCACTGGGCCTTGGGTTAGTAGGTTAGTCCCAAAAATAATATAGAAGTGCATAATAAATCCCATTAAACATCCAAAACAGAATATATAATAGCATGGAACAATAAAAAATTATAGATACGTTGGAGACGTATCAAGCATCCCCAAGCTTAATTCCTGCTCGTCCTCGAGTAGGTAAATGATAAAAACAGAATTTTTGATATGGAATGCTAACTAACATAATTCTCAATGTAATTCTCTTTGTTGTGGCATGAATGTTCAGATCCGAAAGATTCAAGATAAAAGTCTATATTGACATAAGAATAATAATACTTCAAGCATACTAACAAAGCAATCATGTCTTCTCAAAATAACATGGCCAAAGAAAGTTCATCCCTACAAAATCATATAGTTAGGTTATGCTCCATCTTCGTCACACAAAATACTCCAATCATGCACAACCCCGGTTTTAGCCAAGCACTTGTTTCATACTTATTTTTTTTCAAACTCTTTCAATTTTCACGCAATATATGAGTGTGAGCCATGGACATAGCACTATGTGGAATAGAGTGGTGGTTGTGGAGAAGACAAAAAGAGGAAGATGGTCTCACATCAACTAGGCGTACCGATGGGCTATGGAGATGCCCATCAATAGAAATCAATGTGAGTGAGTAGGGATTGCTATGCAACCGATGCACTAGAGCTATAAATGTATGAAAGCTCAACAAAAGAAACTAAATGGATGTGCATCCAACTTGCTTGATCACGAAGACCTAGGGCATTTGAGGAAGCCCGTCGTTGGAATATACAAGCCAAGTTCTATAATGAAAATTCCCACTAGTATATGAAAGTGACTAAACAAGAGACTCTTTATCATGAAGATCATGGTGCTACTTTGAAGCACAAGTGTGGAAAAAGATAGTAGCATTGTCCCTTTTCTTTTCTTTTTTCCTTTTTTTCTTTTGGGCCTTTCTTTTTTTCTTTGGCCTTTCCTTTTTTTCCTTTGGGACAATGCTCTAATAATGATGATCATCACACTTATATTGATTTACAACTCGACATTACAACTCGATACTAGAACAAAGTATGACTCTATATGAATGCCTCCGGCGGTGTACCAGGATGTGCAATTAATCAACAGTGACACGTATGAAAAATTATGCATGGTGGCCTAGCCACAAATACGATGTCAACTACATGATCATGCATGGCAATATGACAATGATGAAGTGTGTCATAACAAACGGAACGGTGGAAAGTTGCATGGCAATATATCTCAGAATGGCTATGGATATGCCATGATAGGTAGGTATGGTGGCTGTTTTGAGGAAGGTATATGGTGGGTGTATGGTACCGGTGAAAGTTGCGCGGTACAAGAGAGGCTAGAAATGGTGGAAGCGTGAGAGTGCGTATAATCCATGGACTCAACATTAGTCATAAAGAACTCACATACTTATTGCAAAAATCTACAAGTCATCAAAAAAAAGTACTACACGCATGCTCCTAGGGGAAGGGTTGGTAGGAGTTAACCATCGCGCGATCCCGACCTCCACACAAAGGATGACACTCAATGAAATACATCATGCTTCAAATTTGTCACACAACGGTTACCATACGTGCATGCTACGGGACTTGCAAACTTTAACACAAGTATTTCTCACATTCACAACTACTCTACTAGCATGACTCTAATATCACCATCCTCATATCTCAAAACAATCATTAAGTATCAAACTTCTCATCATATTCAATGCACTTTATGTGCAAGTTTTTACTATACCCATCTTGGATGCCTATCATAGTAGGACTAGTTTTATAACCAAAGCACATTACCATGCTGTTCTAAGACACTCTCAAATAGATATAAGTGAATCATGAGAGATCAACAATTTCTACAAAATAAAACCACCACCGTGCTCTAAAAGATGTAAGTGAAGCACTAGAGCAAAACTATCTAGCTCAAAAGATATAAGTGAAGCACATAGAGTGTTCTAATAAATTATAAACCATATTTATCTCTCTCAAAAGGTGTGTCCAGCAAGGATGATTGTGTCAAACTAAAAAGCAAAGACTCAAATTATACATGACGCTCCAAGCAAAACACATATCATGTGGTGAAAAAATATAGTCTCAAGTATAGTTACTGATAGATGAAGACGAAGAGGGGATGCCTTCCCGGGGCATCCCCAAGCTTAGGATTTTGGTTGTCCTTGAATTTTACCTTGGGGTGCCTTGGGCATCCCCAAGCTTAGGCTCTTGCCACTCTTTGTTCCATAGTCCATCAAAGCCATACTCAAAACTTGAAAACTTCACAACACAAAATTTAGCCAAGAATCTCGTGAGCTCCGTTAGTATAAGAAAACAAACCACCACTCAAAGGTACTATAATGAATTCATTCTTTGTTTATATTTGTGTTAAACCAACTGTATTACAACTTCTCCATAATTCATACCCCCCCGATACTACTCATAGATTCATCAAAATAAGCAAAAAAACACGAAAAACAGAATCTTTCAAAAACAGAACAGTCTGTAGTAATTTGTAACTTTCGTATACTTCTGTAACTCCAAAAAATTGAAATAAATTGGTAAACGTGAAAAATTTGT
This sequence comes from Secale cereale, assembly GCA_902687465.1. Lineage (NCBI taxonomy): Eukaryota > Viridiplantae > Streptophyta > Magnoliopsida > Poales > Poaceae > Secale > Secale cereale. The sequence continues at coordinate 174,774,097 of LR738715.1, read as the reverse complement.
CTATTAATCATCTGCAAAAATAATCAACTAAATAGCACTCTCCAGTAAAAAATTATAGCCAAATTCGTGCGCGCTAAAGTTTCTGTTTTTTACAGCATGATCATATAAACTTCACACAAGTCTTCCCAAAGGTTCTACTTGGCACAAACACTAATTAAAACACAAAACCTCATCTAAACAGAAGCTATATGCAATATTTATTCCTAAACAGAAGGAAAGACAAAGAAAATAAAATTGGGTTGCCTCCCAACAAGCGCTATCGTTTAACGCCCCTAGCTAGGCACGATACAAGAATAGATCTAGGTATTGCCATCTTTGGTAGGCAATCCATAAGTGGCTCTCATAATAGATTCATAAGGTAATTTGATTTTATTTCTAGGAAAGTTTTCCATGCCTTTCCTTAACGGAAATTGGAATCTAATATTTCCTTCCTTCATATCAATAATTGCACCAATCGTTCTAAGGAAAGGTCTACCAAGAATAATAGGACATGAAGGATTGCAATCTATATCAAGAACAATGAAATCTACGGGCACATAATTCCTATTGGCAACTATAAGAACATCATTAATCCCTCCAATAGGTTTCTTAATGGTAGAATCCGCAAGATGCAAATTTAAAGAACAATCATCAAGCTCATGGAAACCTAACAAATCACACAAAGTTATTGGAATTGTAGAAACACTTGCACCCAAATCACACAATGCAAAGCATTCATGATTTTTAATTTTAATTTTAATAGTAGGTTCCCACTCATCATAAAGCTTTCTAGGGATATAAACTTCTAATTCAAGTTTTTCTTCATCAGATTGCATCAAAGCATCAACCATGTGTTTGATAAAAGATTTATTTTGACTATAAGCATGCGGAGAATTTAGTGGATTGCAACAAGGAAATACAATCTATTAAGGAGCAATTATTATAATTGAATCCATTGAAATCCAAAATAGTGGGTTCATCACTATGTAAAGTTTTAATCTCTTCAATCCCACTTTTAACAATTTTAGCATCAAGATCTAAAAACTCCGAATCATTGAGACACCTTTTAACTAAAGTAGACTCATCTCCAGTCCCATCTTTATCAAGATTCATACTAGAAAACAAGGATCTAATAGGAGACACATAAATAACTTTCAGATCTTCATATTTATTTTCATGATAATTAGAAGAACACGCTTTCATGAATCAATCTTTTTTAGCACGCATCCTAGAGGTTCTTTCTTTGCACTCATCAATGGAAATTCTCATGGCTTTGAGAGACCCATTGATATCATTCTTAGGTGGAATAAATCTAAGTTTCAAAGAATCAACATCAAGAGAAATTCTATCAACGTTTCTAGCCAACCGTGACACCCCGAGACCGATGTGCCAGATGTCAGCCAGTTATTCGTCGCCGTTGCCATGTCATCTGCTTGCGTGTCACATCTTTGCCTTGTCATCATATGCATTGCATCAACATGTTTTCAAAACTTGCATTCTTCTGAGTTAGCCCGTCTTTTCCGTTGTCCGTTCTGAGCCCAGACACACTTGCACGCGCCCGCGGCATCTCCGAATATTTATTTTATGAGTGGCCGGAAAATGTTCTCGGAATGGGATGAAACTTGGCGTGTGGTCTTATTATAGCATAGCTAGACTGCTTGTCAAATTTCGTCGCATTTGGAGTTCGTTTGATAGCCTGTAATGCCCAGTATGAGACTATACCTCCTACATGTCGAGGCACGACTTCAAGGCATAATTGTCACGACCGGTCCTTCAGTAAAATAATTACCGGAAGACCGACCTTTTTATTAAACCAGCGAGGAATATCATTCCTACTGGTAGACAATTCCTCGATACAGAATTCCAGTACACTGACTATTATACAAGGTTGAGCTGGGGGTTGCTCAACAATTTTTATTACAAGCGCGCCAATATATTACATAGAGGCGGATATGACAGAAGGCAGGGTGGCATACTAATGACTCGTAATAAAAGGTGGTGGAATATGTCACAGTGAAGTGGGTGATGTGACTCCAATATAATACAGTCCATCGGGTGTCGGAGTGAGACCCAATGAATTTATTTGGTGGTAGGCGTAAGCGGTTATAAAACAGTGATCAACTCCAGAATCGCAAGGGACTGACTGGGACTCCTCTAAGCGTCGGACTCGCTATCGAACTCTTCATCCATGAGATCGCCTTCGTCCATATCTGGCCAAATCAACAAGCCAGGTGAGTACTTTGAATGTACTCGCAAGACAGTTCGGACTTAAGATATAACAAATGCCAACATGAATGCATATGAGTATTCCAGCAAAATGTGACCGGAATAAAATGTGAAAGCGCTGAAGGTAAAGATGGAAGTCGGGCGGTAATAATCCCGAAGTCCAAAAGATAATAATAAAGAGACCAAACGAGGGTCTGGGTGACGCCTCGTAGGAAAATAATAAATGATAACAAGCCACAGTCGGGCGTCTGAGCGACACCACATAAAGGGCTTATAGCAAAATAAATAAGAATGCCTCAGTCGGACGTCTGAGCGACATCACATAAAGGGCTTATAAATAAAAGAATGCCACAGTCGGACGTCTAAGCGATATCACATAAAGGGCTTATAAAAGAAACGAATGCCACAGTCGG
>LR738715.1:174693250-174771421 GCA_902687465.1 Secale cereale | reverse complement strand
AACAGAAAAGAATGCCACAGTCGGACGTCTGAGCGACATCACATAAAGGGCTTATAGATAAAAGAATGCCACAGTCAGACGTCTGAGCGACATCACATAAAGGGCTTATAAAAGAAAAGAATGCCACAGTCGGACGTCTGAGCGACATCACATAAAGGGCTTATAAAAGAAAAGAATGCCACAGTCGGACGTCTAAGCGACATCACATAAAGGGCTTATAAATAACAACAGTTCGATGATGAAATATTTCTGAATGTAAATCAACACAGAGGTGGGGGTGAGTTCATCTACCAAATGAACTTGACGAAAATACTATCCTGGTTATCAACAAGAATGAACGAGATAAAGTCACCGGGTTGACATGAGGTTTGACCCTAGGCCATAAACATGGCTACTGAAGGAAATTAACTCTGCAGAGCTTGTACCATTAACTCATAGCCAACGGTTTCTACTAGCCACGTGGGCTAGTCCCGTCTACGGTGTTTTAGTAGAAACCCAACTAACCAGTACACACCCATTTAACATCCAGTCGTCCGGAATCACCCGCGACGACATTCACGGAAAATTTTAAGACGGGGAGGCTACAACCTCGAATAGCATGGGATCAAATATATATATGCGCGCTCTAAGGGGAGCCCCCCTCTCGGTCCCAACCGGAAACACCCATGCCCCCTGACCGGATGACGGGCTTTAATCCAGGGCCATGGAACCCTCATCCCGGCCTCTCTACTTGGTGTGTACTCAGGAAGTGGTTTACAACTGACTAGACCGTAATCCCAACGGACGGCCTATGATGGTACCGAAAAGGAGATGAACGGAATCATGACATGATCTCCGTTGGTACTGAGATAACCAAATACTGGCATGCTCCAAAATTACCAGCATTCCACCCATCATATCACCATATGATCGAGGTGGTTCAAACTTCAACTCTCGGGACTCACCCGAAGCTTACTTGCATGAAATATAACCATACACAATGCTTATATAACCATGCTTATGAGATGAGCTATTCGAGCAAACATGCAACACACTCATCATATCAAAGGTTCAAACAGGCTTGCCTGGTTCTGAAAATTCGGAGCCTAACACGGTGTGATTCGCGTCTCCGTCACGGCCTTCGGTATCTATGTATTCAACAAAAATACATACTAACATAAATATCACGCGTGCAAATAAAGTTGCTCCAAATATTTCCACATAAATATGACAAAAAACTAGACAGAAAACCAAGGTGGACAGAAAAAGAATCAATTAAAAAACACTTTTTGTTTAAAAGATATTAAGGTTTCTGTCGAGGGACCCATCTGCAATGAAACATAAAAGATCCAGGGGCTAGAACAGAAAATAACAAAGCGAATCGGTACGTAGTACGCCAACCTCAGAGGAAAACGCACTTTGCCCGAATACGCTAACAGAAAACGGTTCGAGGGGGAGATATGAGAGGCTGACAAGGGACCCCACTTGTCAGGTTTGAAAATGGAAGCAGAGCCGCGCCGACGCCGGTGCTGCGGTGATCGCCGGCGTCGATCTACGGCGAGTTAGGGGAGGGGAGTGGTAACTACGGCTTCACGGTGGTCTTCCGCGTCGAATGGTGGTGGAGTTGGGTGTCGGCGAGCCCCACGTCAACGGCGACCTTATCTCCGGCGGACGGCGGCTCAGGTGGTCGTGGACCTCGTCGGGGAGGGCTCCTGGGATGGAATTGAAGTGGGGGTTAGGTCTAGGTGGATGCCAGGATGCTACGCCCGAGTCCACGGCGTCGGAGAAGCCCTCACCGGAGTGAACGGAGCTGGAGCCCGAGGCGGAGGTAGCTGACCGGAGCTGGGGAAGAAAGGCCTCTCGGGGCTCTTCCAGAGGCTGGGCGTGGTCTAGGGAGGTAGTGAGGATGGGTGGGCTCGAGAATGAGCTCTGGGGTGCCCTTTTATAGGCGGCTCGAGGTGGCTGCCGCGAACTGATAAGTCCGGCGAGTTGATTACGGCGCTGCAGTGGTCGGACGGCGGGGCTAGGGGCTCGAGCATCATCCAGTAGCTGTAAAGGTTCCATTCCCGTGCCTAATTCAGCTAGAGGGGTGGAGTTACGGCCTGTCCTCGACGAAACGGCCGTGTGGCACGTCGGCGGCAGAAACGGCGCCCTGCGCGTGCCAGGCCACGGCGACGGCGTGCCGGGCGTGCGTTGGCTGTGGAGATGGACACGCGGAGCACTGGGGTGGTTTGGGCGGCGCGAAACGGTGTGGAGCTGCGGTGGTAGCTTCTGTCAGCCGCCACGGGCGGCGCTGTGGCCGTGGCAGTCGCCGGCGTGGTCGGGCCAGGGCGCCACCGACGCCCAGAAACGGCCAAGCGAGCGTGCTGCTCGTGGATAAGAAGAAGCTGCAGTGCAGCGTCAAGCCAAGGAAGATACAGACGAGGTTTTATCGCCGTGTCTGACGAACAGTCGAAACTGACGGACGGATGAACCGTCGATAGTTTCAATTAACAGCTGACAGTTCAGTGTAGGCTAGGTGTTTGATGAAATGATTCTGGTATGTGTGCAATGTTTCTGGGGCTGATTTTTGGTGGAGTGGCCCCTTGATGTATCTAGAGGCTGCATGATTTTTCACAGAATTTTTGGAAGAAGATAAATATGAATTTCACCAAATTTTGCAAATCTGGTCCAAACTTGTAGTAGGTGAAATTTGAAAATTTTGAACTATGGACCAGTGAAGCAAGATGGATCTAGGTTGTGGGTACTAAGGACTATCTAGGAGAGTTGGTTTGGGGTCAAATAACTAGATGGAAATGGTGGCTCCTTTGTAAATCACCAAGGTCCACTATAAAAGACAGAATTTGTTTTGGAGTAAAATAAATAGGAGAAAAATCCCAATAAGGTTCAAACTTACTGGAATTGATGAAAGACTTGTTCTAAGGTGTGGAGAGGGTCTTGGAGAGAAATATTTCTGTTGTGGTCTTGACAAGATGAAGTATGGAGAGGGAAAAGAGTTCAAGGTTAAACTTGAGAAATTTAAATCAAGAAGTGGAGAACTCAAACAACTTCATTGGAAACTCAACTTGTGCTTGAGCCAAACACAAGGGAAAAACTTCAAGGCCAAAAACCTAGCTTGAGAAGACACACAAAATTTGGCCAAAAGGGATTTTAGAAGGGCAAAAGGAAAGATCAAACAATCCCCTTCCAAAAAGGCCAAAAGTTTGATAGAAAAACCAACTCAAAAAAATTTGGGTGTTACAACACCTACCCCCTTAGGAAAACTCTCGTCCCTGAGATTTTAGCTGATCCTCAAATAGGTGTGTGTTCTTTCCGAAGGAAATCTTCCCTTTCCCACGTTGCCTCATCCTCTGTGTGGTTACTCCACTGAACCTTGAGAAATTTAATAGTTTTCTGACGGGTCCTCCTTTCAGACTCCTCCAAAATCCTTACTGGGTGTTCTCAGTAGGTGAGATCTGGTTGCACATCAAGGTTTTCATGTGACACATGTTTCTCTGGGTTGCTTACACACTTCCGTAGTTGCGAGACATGGAATACGTCGTGGACGTCGGACAGTTCCTTGGGGAGGTCCAATTGGTAAGCTACTGTGCCTCTTCGTGCAACTATACGGAAGGGTCCGATGAATCGTGGTGCTAGTTTCCCTTTGACTTTGAATCGTTGTAGTCCCCTCATCGGTGACACACGTAAGTATACGTCGTCACCGGGCTCAAAACTTATTTCCCGATGCTTTTGATCGTAATAGCTCTTTTGTCGGCTTTGGGCGGTCTTGAGTCGATCCCGTATCATTTTTACTCTCTCCTCAGCTTCTTTTAACATATCTGGGCCGAATATACGACTGTCCCCTGTTTCTGACCAGTTCAGCGGAGTACGGCATCTTCGTCCGTACAAGGCTTCGAAAGGTGCCATTTGCAGGCTAGCTTGGTAACTATTGTTGTATGCAAACTCGGCATATGGTAAGCTTTCCTCCCAACTGGTCCCATAGGTGAGGACACATGCCCTTAGCATGTCTTCGAGTATTTGATTTACACGTTCCGTTTGTCCTCCAGTTTGGGGGTGGTAAGCCGTACTGAACGTTAGCTGTGTCCCGAGGGCTTGCTGCAATTGGCCCCAAAATTTTGAGATGAACTGAGTGCCTCTGTCGGATATTATAGTCTTGGGAACGCCATGTAGGCATACTATCCGGGCGAGGTATAGCTTGGCGAGCTTTTGAGTGGTATGGGTTGTATTGACTGGTATGAAATGCGCCACCTTGGTCAGTCTATCTGTGATGACCCATATGGCATCGTTACCGTGTTGCGACCGTGGTAGTCCAACAATAAAATCCATCCCAATGTCATCCCATTTCCATTCTGGTATCTTGTTTGGCTGTAATAGCCCTGCGGGTTTTTGGTGCTCGGCTTTAATGCCCTGACATGAATCGCAGCATGCAATAAATGTGGCTATATCCCTCTTCATGCCGTGCCACCAAAATCTTTCCTGAATATCCTTATACATTTTCGTACCTCCAGGGTGGATCGAGTATGGAGCAGTGTGGCTTTCTGCTAGAATTTGTTGCTTAGGGTCGTTACTATTGGGTACACAAAGTCTGTCTCCTAACCATAATATTCCTTCACTGTCTATGGTGAATTCTGAGGCCTTGCCCTGACTTACCTTTCTTTTTATTCCTTCGATGTTGGGGTGTCCGAGTTGAGCCTTATTTATTTGCTCTATTAGCGTAGGCTGTATTTCTAGCTTGGATACCTCGCCTTCCATGACCATCATTAGGTTGAGTCTGGCGAATTCTTGCTGAAATTCGGGTCTCAGGTTCTGTATGCTGCCGTTGTTCGGGCTGGGGTTACGGCTGAGAGCATCTGCTACCACGTTTGCTTTCCCTGGGTGATAGTGGATACCAACGTCGTAATCTTTTACCAGTTCCAGCCAGCGTCTTTGTCGTAAATTGAGATCTGGCTGTGTGAAAATATAGCTGAGGCTCTTATGGTCCGTATATATTTCACAGCGACTTCCAAGCAAAAAGTGCCTCCACTCCTTGAGTGCATGAATGGCTGCTGCCAACTCCAAATCGTGAGTAGGATAATTTTCTTCATGTTTTCGTAGTTGCCGGGAAGCGTAGGCGACTACTTTGCCTTCTTGCATCAGTACGCATCCGAGGCCTTTCCGGGATGCGTCGCAATATACTTCAAAGCTCTTGTGTATGTCTGGTACAATTAATACTGGGGCTGTTGTTAACCTCTTTTTGAGCTCTTGGAAGCTTTTCTCACATGCTTCAGTCCACTCGAATTTCTTATCCTTCTTGAGTAGCCGTGTCATTGGTTTGGCTATGGTAGAAAATCCTTCAATAAACCTTCTGTAATATCCGGCCATACCGAGGAAACTGCGTATGTCCGTTACACTGGCTGGTGACTTCCAACCAAGTACAGCCTTGACTTTATCTGGGTCCACAGCAACTCCTTCTTGTGTTAATACGTGTCCTAGGAAACCCACTTGTCTCAACCAAAATTCACATTTGCTGAATTTGGCGTAAAGTTGGTGTTTCCTTAATTCTCCCAGTACAATGCGGAGGTGTTCAGCATGTTCTTCCGGTGTCTTGGAATATACCAAGATATTGTCAATAAATACCACCACAAATTTGTCCATGAATTTCATAAATACCTTGTTCATGAGGTGGACGAAATATGCGGGGGCGTTGGTCAGTCCAAACGGCATTATCGTAAATTCATAAAGTCCGTATCTTGAGGTGAATGCTGTTTTCGGGATATCTTCTGTGCGTACTTTCAGTTGATGATAACCTGACCTTAGATCAACCTTTGAGAAAACCTTGGCTTGCGCGAGCTGGTCAAATAAATCATTTATCCGTGGCATCGGATATTTGTTCTTGATTGTGACCATGTTGAGTGCTCGGTAGTCTATACACAACCTCATGGTCCCATCCTTCTTTTTGGCAAATAATACTGGCGAACCCCAGGGTGAGGAGCTGGCCCGTATAAATCCTTTGTCTAGCAATTCCTTTATTTGCTTCTTTAATTCAAACAACTCGGATGGTGCCATTCTGTATGGTTTCTTATATATGGGGGTGGTCCCTGGTGCTAGCTCAATAATGAATTCTATTTCCCTGTCTGGCGGCATGCCTGGTAATTCTTCGGGAAATACGTCCGGAAATTCACATACAACTGGAACCTTGCTTAACTCAGATGTATCAACTTTGTTTAATTTTGGTTGCCGTGACACCGGTCTTTCCTGAGCTGCGACCCTTATTGTTTTTCCATGATGATGAGTAAGGATCACTCTCCTGTTGAAGCAGTCGATAAATCCTTTATTGGTGGTTAGCCAATCCATACCCAGGATAACATCCAGTCCTTTGTTTTCCAACACGATGAGGTTTGCGTGAAACTTTAATCCTTCAATTTCAATGATCAAACCTTGGCAGTAATCTTGAGTGATCTGCTTACTTCCAGGGGACTTGATGGACATTGATTTTCCCAAGGGAAGCATTGAAAAACCATGTTGCAAAGCGAAACTCTTCGAAATGAACGAATGAGAAGCTCCAGAATCAAACAAAACCGTGGCAGGTATTGTGTTGACAGGAAACGTACCGAGTACGATATCTGGGGCATCCTGTGCCTGTTCCTTGGTCACATGGTTCAGGTGGCGTTTCCTGTGATTGTTATTGGGGTTGAGATTGTTACGCTTGGGCGTGGAATTGTTTCCGTTGTTGTTTGGCTTCGGTGCTGAGTTTCTTGGCTTAGGGCACTGTTTAGCATAGTGTCCCTCTTCTCCACATGCGTAGCAGGTAACACCCGGACGATAGGTGAAATCCTTGTCTCTTGCATGAAAATTCTTATTTGGACATGAGTCGTTGGTCGTGGGCCTGTTCGCCTCGTTCCTCTGGAAATTTATTTTATTCTTCTTGTTGCGGGGGTGGTTGGTCTGATCCCTTTTTATCTTGCGGTTGTCTTCCAGACTGCAACGTTCATTTTCCAGTGTAATGGCTTTGTCTACCAGTGTCTTGAAATCTGGAAAAGTGTGTACGACTAACTGGCATTTTAGTGCTGGTGCCAGTCCGTCCAGGAATTTCTCCATCTTTTTATTTTCCGTCATTCGTTCTTCGTTGGCATAACATGATAATTGCGCAAACTGACTGTTGTACTCCTGTACTGTCATGCCTCTCTGCTTGAGGTCATCAAATTCTCTTTTCTTGATCTTCATAATACTCTTAGGGATGTGTGCTCCGCGAAAGCCTTCCTTGAAATCTTCCCAGGTGATATTATTCATGTCGGGATGCATAAGCAGAAAATTTTCCCACCAGGATGCGGCTGCTCCAGTAAGATAATGTGGTGCGTACAGAACCTTTTCATGGTCGGAGCATTGTGCCACGATTAATTTTCTTTCAATATCTCAAAGCCAATCATCGGCCTCAAGAGGCTTGTCTGTGTGCGAAAATGTTGTTGGACGTGTCTTCTGAAATTCAGACAATTTTGAGTGCGGTTGGTATGGCTCGCGGTGATTTCCCATGTTAATGACATGGTTCATCATTTCTTAGTGCTGTTGCTGACTTTGCTCGTAAAGGCGGCACACTTGAGAAAATGCCATTTCACTGCCCTGCTGACTTGACTGCCCGTGTGAGAAATTGTTGTTTGTCTGTGTACCATAGTTTTCTTCCGGCGGACTTGGCGTGGAACGTGTCCAGGGACAAGTCATTTCTCACTCTGGGGTAACAAAGCAGAAGACCTGAGAAGAACCGAGCAGCAAATAAAAAGACCAAGATTTTGTAAAAGCGAACAAACACGAGCTCGAAAAAGATTTTTGAAATAACTGGTCGATTGCGCACGGAGAAGGCTGCTAGTACATATATTACATGCCGGTTCTAATTATACATAAGCCACTCAGGGTGTGCGTACACATCCTGACATGTTATTTAAAGCTAGTGCACTCCTCCAAGATCCTACATGATGCGCAAACAGACTACTCCCATCAACCTATTTTACATAACACACAAATATTACAAGCGAGCGCGGTGCATCGCGGAATGACGCTCTAGTCGGAGATGTTGAAGATTTCCCTCGGCCTGCCGAGGGTAAGGCCCAGTGGTGCTGGAGACTCAACTTCCTCCTCACTGATAGGCTCCAGGCGCGGAGTAAAAGTACGAGGTGTCGGAGCAGGTGCAGCAGGCGGTGCAGCTCTGACTGGAGTAGGAGCAATGACTTGGTCAAACTCCTTAGTGGTAGGCAGACGACGAGTGGTGGCTACGATGGAAGGTGCATAGGATGCAGCGGACGAGACAAATGTCATCTGTGGTGCCGTATGGAGCAGCTCCCTCCTGTTGGCGGAGCCACTCTGGACCATCTCCATACGGGTGGCCACCAGGTAGTCCACCAGATTATCAAAGGCTGCCTCAAGAGCCTTGAGGTATTCAACCATTGATTCAATGGCTTCGTCACGCTCCCCATTTGCGCATTCAAATGCATAGTGACATGTATATGGCACGTGGCATGGGAGGTAACGGAAGCGACGAGTCTTCATCGAAGGAAGGATGTCCCGGAGACGAGCTATCTCCTCACGGGCAGCCATCTGCATGGCATGCCTCTCCGTAGGCATGGCTCTGCCCACAAATCGAAGGCGGCGCGCTTCAGAACGCCCACCTTTGAAGTGTACCACAGCCTGATGCATAGACACACTGTCGTTGAGCTTGTGACGGTAGAGTGTAAACTCGGACGAGTGGATGGCCCGACCGCGACTTTGGTGATGGCGAAGAGGAGCTTGACAAACCCCTCAGGAATGTTGGCGAACACCTGTGCATCACAGTCATTGCTGGCCATCTACAAAAGTAAACAAAATTCCGAATAGTCAGGCCATAAATTTATGCTGACAAACAGAAAATTGCTACAGATGTAAAAAATGCTGAAACGCAAATTTTCGCTAATAAACGATTAGCGAGCGCACCTAGTGGCTTCCTACAGTCAGCCTGGCTCTGACACCAAGGTTGTCACGACCGGTCCTTCAGTAAAATAATTACCAGAAGACCGACCTTTTTATTAAACCAGCGAGGAATATCATTCCTACTGGTAGACAATTCCTCGATACAGAATTCCAGTACATTGAATATTATACAAGGTTGAGCTGGGGGTTGCTCAACAATTTTTATTACAAGCGCGCCAATATATTACATAGAGGCGGATATGACACAAGGCAGGGTGGCATACTAATGACTCGTAATAAAAGGTGGTGGAATATGTCACAGTGAAGTGGGTGATGTGACTCCAATATAATACAGTCCATCGGGTGTCGGAGTGAGACCCAATGAATTTATTTGGTGGTAGGCGGAAGCGGTTATAAAACAGTGATCAACTCCAGGATCGCAAGGGACTGACTGGGACTCCTCTAAGCGTCGGACTCGCTATCGAACTCTTCATCCATGAGATCGCCTTCGTCCACATCTGGCCAAATCAACAAGCCAGGTGAGTACTTTGAATGTACTCGCAAGACAGTTCGGACTTAAGATATAACAAATGCCAACATGAATGCATATGAGTATTCCAGCAAAATGTGACCGGAATAAAATGTGAAAGCGCTGAAGGTAAAGATGGAAGTCGGGCGATAATCCTCCCGAAGTCCAAAAGATAATAATAAAGCGACCAAACGAGGGTCTGGGTGACGCCTCGTAGGAAAATAATAAATGATAACAGGCCACAGTCGGGCGTCTGAGCGACACCACATAAAGGGCTTATAGCAAAATAAATAAGAATGCCTCAGTCGGACGTCTGAGCGACATCACATAAAGGGCTTATAAATAAAAGAATTCCACAGTCGGACGTCTGAGCGACATCACATAAAGGGCTTATAAAAGAAACGAATGCCACAGTCGGACGTCTGAGCGACATCACATAAAGGGCTTATAGATAAAAGAATGCCACAGTCGGACGTCTGAGCGACATCACATAAAGGGCTTATAAAAGAAAAGAATGCCACAGTCGGACGTCTGAGCGATATCACATAAAGGGCTTATAAAATAAAAGAATGCCACAGTCAGACGTCTGAGCGACATCACATAAAGGGCTTATAAATAACAACAGTTCGATGATGAAATATTTCTGAAAGTAAATCAACATAGAGGTGGGGGTGAGTTCATCTACCAAATGAACTTGACGAAAATACTATCCTGGTTATCAACAAGAATGAACTAGATAAAGTCACCGGGTTGACATGAGGTTTGACCCTAGGCCATAAACATGGCTACTGAAGGAAATTAACTCTGCAGAGCTTGTACCATTAACTCATAGCCAACGGTTTCTACTAGCCACGTGGGCTAGTCCCGTCTACGGTGTTTTAGTAGAAACCCGACTAACCAGTACACACCCATTTAACATCCTGTCGTCCGTAATCACCCGCGACGACATTCACGGAAAACTTTAAGACGGGGAGGCTACAACCTCGAATAGCATGGGATCAAATATATATATGCGCGCTCTAAGGGGAGCCCCCCTCTCGGTCCCAACCGGAAACACCCATGCCCCCTGACCGGATGACGGGCTTTAATCCAGGGCCATGGAACCCTCATCCCGGCCTCTCTACTTGGTGTGTACTCGGGAAGTGGTTTACAACTGACTAGACCGTAATCCCAACGGACGGCCTATGATGGTACCGAAAAGGAGATGAACGGAATCATGACATGATCTCCGTTGGTACTGAGATAACCAAATACTGGCATGCTCCAACAATACCAGCATTCCACCCATCATATCACCATATGATCGAGGTGGTTCAAACTTCAACTCTCGGGACTCACCCGAAGCTTACTTGCATGAAATATAACCATACACAATGCTTATATAACCATGCTTATGAGATGAGCTATTCGATCAAACATGCAACACACTCATCATATCAAAGGTTCAAACATGCTTGCCTGGTTCTGAAAAGTCGGAGCCTAACTCGGTGTGATTCGCGTCTCCGTCACGGCCTTCGATATCTATGTATTCAACAAAAATACATACTAACATAAATATCGCGCGTGCAAATAAAGTTTCTCCAAATATTTCCACATAAATATGAAAAAAAAACTAGACAGAAAACCAAGGTGGACAGAAAAAGAATCAATTAAAAAACTCTTTTTGTTTAAAAGATATTAAGGTTTCTGTCCAGGGACCCATCTGCAATGAAACAGAAAAGATCCAGGGGCTAGGACAGAAAATAACAAAGCGAATCGGTACGTAGTACGCCAACCTCAAAGGAAAATGCACTTTGCCCGAATACGCTAACAGAAAACGGTTCGAGGGGGAGATATGAGAGGCTCACAAGGGACCCCACTTGTCAGGTTTGAAAATGGAAGCAGAGCCGCGCCGGCACCGGTGCTGCGGTGATCGTCGGCGTCGATCTACGGCGAGTTAGGGGAGGGGAGTGGTACCTACGGCTTCACGGTGGTCTTCCGCGTCGAACGGTGGTGGAGTTGGGTGTCGGCGAGCCCCACGTCGACGGCGACCTTATCTCCGGCGGACGGCGGCTCAGGTGGTCGTGGACCTCGTCGGGGAGGGCTCCTGGGATGGAACTGAAGTGGGCGTTAGGTCTAGGTGGATGCCAGGATGCTACGCCCGAGTCCACGGCGGCGGAGAAGCCCTCACCGGAGTGAACAGAGCTGGATCCCAAGGCGGAGGTAGCTGACCGAAGCTGGGGAAGAAATGCCTCTCGGGGCTCTTCCAGAGGCTGGGCGTGGTCTAGGGAGGTAGTGAGGATGGGTGGGCTCAAGAATGAGCTCTGGGGTGCCCTTTTATAGGCGGCTCGAGGTGGCTGCCGCGAACGGATAAGTCCGGCGAGTTGATTACGGCGCTGAAGTGGTCGGACGGCGGGGCTAGGGGCTTGAGCATCATCCAGTAGCTGTAGAGGTTCCATTCCCGCGCCTAATTCAGCTGGAGTTACAGCCTGTCCTCAACGGAACGGCCGCGCGGCACGTCGGCGGCAGAAACGACGCTCTGCGCATGCCAGGCCACGGCGACGGCATGCCAGGTGTGCGTTGGCTATGGAGATGGACACGCGGAGCACTGGCGTGGTTTGGGCGGCGCGAAACGGCGTGGAGCTGCGGTGGTCGCTTCTGTCAGCCGCCACGGGCGGCGCTGTGGCCGTGGCAGTCGCTGGCGTGGTCGGGCCAGGGCGCCACCGACGCCCAGAAACGGCCAAGCGAGCGTGCGGCGCGTGGATAAGAAGAAGCTGCAGTGCAGCGTCGAGCCAAGGAGGATACAAACGAGGTTTTGTCGCTGTGTCTGACGAACTGTCGAAACTGACGAAACTGACGGACGGATGAACTGTCGACAGTTTCAGTTAACAGCTGACAGTTTAGTGTAGGCTAGGTGTTTGATGAAATGATTCTGGTATGTGTGCAATGTTTCTGGGGCTGATTTTTGGTGGAGTGGCCCTTTAATGTATCTAGAGGCTGCATGATTTTTCATAGAATTTTTGGAAGAAGATAAATATGAATTTCACCAAATTTTGCAAATCTGGTCCGAACTTGCAGTAGGTGAAATTTGAAAATTTTGAACTATGGACCAGTGAAGCAAGATGGATCTAGGTTGTGGGTACTAAGGACTATCTAGGAGAGTTGGTTTGGGGTCAAATAACTAGATGGAAATGGTAGCTCCTTTGTAAATCACCAAGGTCCACTATAAAAGACAGAATTTGTTTTGGAGTAAGATAAATGGGAGAAAAATCCCAATAAGGTTCAAACTTACTGGAATTGATGAAAGACTTGTTCTAAGGTGTGGAGATGGTCTTGGAGAGAAATATTTCTGTTGTGGTCTTGACAACATGAAGTATGGAGAGGGAAAAGAGTTCAAGGTTAAACTTGAGAAATTTAAATCAAGAAGTGGAGAACTCAAACAACTTCATTGGAAACTCAACTTGTGCTTGAGCCAAACACAAGGGAAAAACTTCAAGGCCAAAAACCTAGCTTGAGAAGCCACACAAACTCTGGCCAAAAGGGATTTTAGAAGGGCAAAAGGAAAGATCAAACAATCCCCTTCCAAAAAGGCCAAAAGTTTGAAAGGAAAACCAACTCAAAATTTTCTGGGTGTTACAATAATCTCATACTAGAATGATCTCAAGTATGGTATCTTTGCACGACTCATGTAAAAGAGGGATGAAATTGCAAAATAGTTGGCTTACACTCGCCACGTCACACAATGCATTACATAAACATTCATCATCCAAATAACATCAGAGTCCGGCTACGGACGAAGATCCAAATGAAAGATAACATAAATTAAATAACACAAGGTCCCGATCATCCTAGTAAGAGCCCTACTGATCCTCTGGATAAGACACGTAGTATCGCCCACGCTCTTCATCGAACTCCCAGTACAACTCTGAACCACCAGCTGTGTAGTTCTCAATGGTACCTGCATCTAGTGTTGTAGAATCTGTGAGCCACGGAGGACTCAGCAATCCCGTTCCCGGGTAGCAATACTATCAAAGCCTTGGGTGTGGAACAAGGCTGAAGAACAAGGTTGCAGCTGTACTAGCACTAGCTTATGTGTTTAGAGCGAGAAGAGAAGTGCCAAAGATCGACAAAGTGATCACGAAGTGATCCTAACTAAGCACGTCAAACATAACCCCACCGTGTTCACTTCCCGAACCCCTTCGGAAAGCGACCGTCACGGTTACTCACGCTGGTAGTGTATTATGAATAGTGTCAAGTTTTCTACAACCGGATATTAACAAATTCCCATCTGACACATAACCGCGGGCACAGCTTTCGAAAGATCAAAACCCTGCAGGGTGTCCCAACTTATCCCATCACAAGCTCACGATTCGCGGAGTCACAATTCCAAGGTGGGAAGACCCGAGTATTCTCGAAACCCCGTGCTCAAGATATTCCGACTAAGGTAAAACTAATCCAGCAAGTCCTCCCGGCGTGCCGACACCCTGATAGTAGCCGCGCGTATCTCGTCTCAGGCCACGACCGGATAAGTCATCCATCGGTTTTTACCAGCCCTCGAGTTTCCTCGGGGTGGCCCCGCAGTCTGCTCAGTTTAGACCAACACTCATGTGGAGCACTGGCCCGGGTTGTTGATTAAGAAAAGGGTTCATAACTCCCTATGCAAGTTTTTGTTATTAGGCAAATGTAAAACCAATGTTGGGACTTGTTGGAAAAGCTTTAGCGCTAAGCGGGTTATCAAGGGGGGCCCAGAAACCCCAACCGTGTCAGGGACACAAAATCAAGGAACATAACACCAGTTTAAACGGTTCCTAGGGAGGCATGAGTGGAACAAAACACCAAGCAAAGGCTTAGCCTTCCACCCATTGCCAAGTATATAGATGATTTAGTTTAACAGATTATATATTGTGATATCCCAACAATAACTTCATCATGAAGCAAGAATCTTCAAATCTTCTCCTGCAACTAACAATGCTATAAGAGGGGCTGAGCGAAGCTTATGTAGCCAATCAAAGGTTTGCTAGGTTGGGTGGTTAGAGAGGTTAATGGCAACAATAGGAGGCTGACAACCAGACATAGGCATCGAGGCAATAAGCTAAAGAGTGAGACATCTAGCATAGGCAAAGATAGTAATGTTATCTGGGTAAGGCCATCTTGCCTGTTGAATCCTCGGAGGGAACGTAACCTTGCTCCTCACACTCAACCTCAGTAGAAACCTCGTACTCCGTATCGTCACCGGGCTCTAACCAAACAGAACAATGCAACAACGGAACAAAATCAATCAACATGTAGTGCTCAACCACATGATGCATGCACATGCAACATATGAACATGGAAGAAATGATGCATGGCCTAGGGGCCACAAGAGTGCAATATCATCACAACCAAACAAGATCAAACACAAGTATGAAACAAGCAAAGAACAACTTAACAAGTTTATGTTGTTTTCCAAACAAGCAACCAACATGTTTTAAAGAGGTTGGTTAACATGGCAAGGGTGCAACTAACATAACAGCAACATGCTAGCACATTTAAATGGGCTGGAATTAATAAAAACAATATCCAAAAACTCCCATGCTAAATTAAATGCATTTGGGACAGATTTGAAAAACTTCTGTGAAAGAGTTGTCAAACATGCTAAACAATAGCACCAAAATATTCTACACATTTTTCCACCCCAAATTCATATAAAGTTTGTTAAATTTGGAGTTGTAGATATTTAGTTATGATTTTTACAAGTTTAAGCATATTTAAAACAAGTTTGAATTCAAACAACATTTTAAATGTTTTTAAACATGGCAGCAAGTGGCATATTCATATTCTACATAAAATTCTAAGCACTTTTCATATATAACTCAAATTCATCTGAAACATAAATATGCAGATATTAAATAAACAAGAAAAACAGAAAAGAAAAGGAAAAACAGAAAATAAAATAAAACAATATAGGCGCGAGGGTCTAAAACGACCCAGGCTCAGCTAGCCACGTTCACTGACAAGGGGGCCCGACGGGGCTGAGCTGGCGATGTTGGTGCACGCGGGGGCTGGGGCAACGCTGTGAGGCTGGCAGGTGGGGCCTACCTGTCAGCGTCAGGCGAAATGCAAAAATGGGGCGAAATCACCTGCCCCTGCAAGGGATTGAACCCACGCCCTTTCGCTGAATCTGACGGAGACAAACCACTGCACTACTGAATCGAACTTGACAGATAGCAGGTAGTATATCTGAAGAATATGCAACAGAAGCAGAAACAAGGGAGGCACTGCCCTCGTCGGAGCTGCTCGTCGGAGCCGCTCTGGCGACCAATTAGCACGGCGGAGGGGTGCGAGAGGCTCCTGGAGGAGTTCCGCATCCAACCCGCACACTAGCAGCACCTTCGGGGCACTGCAGCACCGGCGGCGAGCAACTACAACACGGCGGCGACGGAGCAATGGCGAGGCGAAGCAATGCCCTAGGCGGCACGACGACTGCACAGAGAGATCCTACACGACTAGACGAAGCAAACGGGCAGCACGACATGAGCTATAGGGGTCGGAACACTCGCCAGCGACGAGGTCCGACGGTGATGCGCTCGGGCACTCGGCGAACTAGGGCTTAGAACACGCGCAGAAAGGGGAAAAGTGCTCGGGGAGAGAGAGGAGCTCACCACGAGCACGGCGGAGTGCTCGGCTGGCCCAGTCGTGGACGGAGTTGACTACGGCACGCCTCGAACTCCTACGGCCACCGTAGAGGAAGGAGAGGAAGAAGAGCTCGACGGAGAGGCGATCGGGTCCGCGTACTTGACGTAGACGACGGAGTCGATGTCGTGGAAGCAGGCAGACAGCTTTGGTGAGGTTGAAGACGACGCGTGGCTCGTCGGCGACGAGAGGCTGCTCTCAGATGCGCTCGGGTGCCGATGGGGGCAGCGGATCTGGAGGATCTCGGCTCTCCAGACGGCGAGAGGGGGGAGAGGAAACCTAGAGAGGAGGAGAGGACAAGGTTTGGGTTTAAAAGGGGGGCTGCGACGGCCTCGACGTCCGTGAACTGACGGCGCGACGGTGAGCGCGGGCGTGCTCTGCTTTTTTGACGGAGGAAGATGGCGACGGGGCTCTGTGTCACAGACAGGTGGGGCCAGGCGCTCGGAAAGGCCACGACGCGACTGTTGGCTGGTCCTGCAGGTTGAAATGGGCTGCGCTGCGGGTGGAGAGGAGATGGTCCTGGCGAGAGAGAGAAGGAGGAGGCCCAGTTGCACTGTAGGCTGCTGCTTTCCCCTTTTTCTTTATTTCTTCAGGCAGAAAAAGAAAAATAAAAGCACAGAAATAAAGAAGAAGAGTTAAGGGAAAATAAAAATATCCCCATGCTCGGTGAATTATGCCCTATTTAAATAAATTGACTTGGTCATTTTTAGAGGCAGATAAATAAAAGGAGTTTGAATATGGATCAAACTCTTGATATTTTAAAACCCAACCAAATCATTTCCAAATAGGTTGATATTTGGTGGAGAGGTTGCTCACATGGTGCATGATTTAAAGGAGGAGAAAGAATCACTATGGCACTTGGCTAGGTGGCTTGCATAATAGAGCAAAGAAAAAGGCCAGAAAGAAAAGAAGGAGAAGAATAAGAAGAAGAAGAAGAAGAAGAAGAAGAAGAAGAAGACGAAGAAGAAGGGAGAAGAGGGGTAGGGTTTAGCTAGGCTTAGCTAGAACCCACACACAACAACATCACAAGGCCTCACACATGCACAAAATAAAATAAACTATGATGCCATGATGATATGATGATGAGTAATGCAAGGATGCAAAATAATAAAAGATATGGCAATGCAAATATAATAAAAGACAAGAACCCCCAAGGATAATGACAAGGATCAAAGAGGAAGCTTTATTGCCATTATAGGAAAGTGTTACATATGGGGCATTACAAACTCTCCTACACTACAAAAAGATCTCTTTCCGAGATCTAGGACTGGAAGAAGGAAGGATACTCGGAACGAAGGTGATCTTCTCGTTCCCATGTAGCTTCTCGGTCGGTATGGTGTGACCACTTAACTTTCAAGAACTTGATTGACTTGTTGCGGGTTTTGCGCTCAATTTCCTCAAGAATAGCAACAGGGTGCTCACGATAAGACAAGTCTTGTTGAAGATCAATCTCCTCGAACGGAATGGTGCATTCAGGTGTCTTGAAGCACTTGCGGAGTTGAGACACGTGAAACACATCATGAACATTTGCAAAGTTGGAGGGGAGTTCAAGTTGATAGGCTAGATCGCCTCTTTTGCCAAGATTCTTGAAAGGGCCCACGTATCTAGGAGCAAGCTTTCCTTTGATACTGAATCTCTAGGTGCCTTTCATAGGAGAAACACAGAGATAGACATGATCTCCAATGTCGAAAGCCAAGTCATGGTGCTTGCCGTCATAGTAGCTCTTTTGACGCGATTGAGCGGCTTTGAGATTCTCACGTATGACTTTGCACATTTCTTCAGCTTCTGAGATCAAGTCATTGCCAAGAAGTTGACGTTCACCAGTCTCGGACCAGTTGAGAGGGGTACGGCACTTTCTGCCATAGAGGATTTCAAAAGGAGCTTTGCCGACACTTGCTTGGAAACTGTTGTTGTAAGAGAATTCGCCAAACGGGAGACAATCTTCCCACTTCATGCCAAAAGAGATGACACAAGCTCTGAGCATGTCTTCGAGGATCTGGTTCACTCTTTCGACTTGACCACTAGTCTGAGGGTGAAACGCAGTGCTGAAGCAAATCTTAGTGCCCATGGCTATCTGAAAGGAGTCCTAGAACTTGGATGTGAACAAACTTCCACGGTCCGAGGAGATGACTTGAGGAATGCCATGCAATGAAACAATTCCGGAAGTGTACAACTCTGCCAACTGAGCCGCATTGATGGATTCTTTGACGGGAAGGAAGTGAGCTACTTTGGTTAGCTTGTCAATGACTACAAAGATAGCATCATTCCCCTTCTTGGACTTAGGAAACCCAGTGACGAAATCCATTTCAATGTGGCCGAATTTCCACTCGGGAATAGGTAGAGGTTGGAGGAGACCGGCTGGACATTGATGCTCTGCCTTCACTCTTCTGCAGACATCACATTCATTCATGAATTGGGCAATCTCCTTTTTCATGCGAGTCCACCAGTAAGATTGCTTGAGGTCATGGTACATCTTGGAACTTCCAGGATGAATCGAGATGAGGGAGTCATGTGCTTCGTTCATTATGAGCTTCCTAAGATCACCCTTGGGAACCACAATTCTGTCCTCAAAGAACAAGGTGTCTTTCTCATCAACACAATAGCACTTGTATTTGGGAGTACCCTTAGCAATACCATGTTTCACTTTCTGCACCATAGCATCACTTACTTGGGCCTCACGGATCTGATCTTCCAAGGTAGGAGCAACTTGAAGGTTTACAAGAAAGCCTTGTGAAATAACTTGGAGGTTGAGCTTCCTGAAAGATTCACAAAGCTCAGGCTGGAACGGCTTGAGAAGGAGAATGTTGCAATATGCCTTTTGATGACCCACAACCGTAAGGGATCTATTGCAGCGTTTTCGATAAGTGAGAGTGTCAAACCCAACGAGGAGCAGAAGGTATTGATAAGCGATTCTGAGCAAGAAATTACTGCAAGCACTGAAAGATAACTTTTTAGGGGTTTTCTCGATATAGGCAACAGGAAGGTAAAAGCAAGCAATGTAAAAGGCACTGAGAGTGACAAGTGGCCCAATCCTTTCTTGGCAAAGGAGAGGCCTAGCAAGTGAACTTATAAAGACTAAAGCGTTCCTGAGGACACACGAGAGAGGTAGTCATGTGCTTTCACCATATTCCGTATCGATACTATGTTATGTGTTGATAAGTGTTGAGTGGGTGGATCTATGCTAGTACACTCTCTAGACTAAGATGAGTGCACTCTTATTATTAAACACCTTGCAAGCATCCGCAAATACAAGATACTCCCTCCGTTCCTAAATATTTGTCTTTCTAGGGATTTCAACAAGTGACTACATACGAAGCAAAATGAGGGAATCTACACTCTAAAATATGTCTACATACATCCGTATGTTGTAACCATTTGAAATGTCTAGAAAGACAAATATTTAGGAACGGAGGGAGTAGAATTTAAGGCAAAAGCCTAACCATAGCAATACGATCGAGGATCCATTATTCCCTTATGCAAAAGCGTGCGAACTGGGGTTCAGGTTTCTGTCACTCCGGCAACCCACCATAAGCATTCTTTATACACAATGTATTCTCCTAGGTCCTTAATAAGGCGAAGTGTTGGGTGTTCGACTCACACAACACCACAAGTAGAATGACAACGCAACTTAAGTATCAAACAACACATATTACTTCAACAGCATATGACTACTAACAACAAGACTTTCCCCATGTCCTCAAGAACTAAGGTAACTACTCACGAGACATAAAGGAGATCATGATCAGTGGGGATAAATAGGTGATAAACAATCTGGACATAATAATATTTCTCCAACAAAACTCAATAGCATTCACCACAAAGTAGTAATGAACACCGATGGAGTAGAGAGGATAGGTAGTACGAGTTACAACACAAGTTACGATTGTGAGATGAGATTTGGATGAAGATGGAGATGGTGCTGGTGTTGGGGATGATGTTGATGATGATCTCGATGATGCCCGTGACGATGGTGATGACGATGGCGACGATCTCCCCTTCCGGGAGGTGATCTCCCCGGCGGAATCTGCCCGCCGGAGATGGCTTTTTCTTCTCTGTAGGTTTCCGCCACGGAGCGGCGGCGGAACTCCGTAAAAATTCCCGTCCCTAGGGTTTTTGGATAACGGAGAGCATATATGCAAAAGGGGGCGGCCAGAGGTGGGCCAGGGGCTCCAGGCGGCCCCCCGGCGCGGCCAGGGGGGGCACGCCCCCAGGGCGCCTGGGCACCCTGTGGCCCCCCTCTGGTTGCCCTTTCGCGTGCCTTCGTGATCCATCTGAAAAATATCTCCCATCAATTTTCAGGTAATTTGGAGGTATTCTTCTTCAGCAACTCAGTGTCCACTTTTTACTGCTGAATCCTGTGTCTGCTGCTTCGGCATCGGAAACTTTGCAAACTGTGTAAAATAGACCAAAACAACATAAGAACATCATCGTAACGTGAAATATATCAATGTATAAGGATAAATTATGATACAAAATAGTGATGCATTTTGGACGTATCAACACCCCCAAGCTTAGCCCTCGCTTGTCCCCAAGCGAATATGAACTCGGTAAACCTGTCCACAAGTTTAGAGAGTGAAGTGTCGATAAATAGAATACGGACAAGAAGCATCATAGTTTCTTTACCAACACAAATATCCTCAACAGCAATCTTCAATTCTGAAAGCCCTTATAAAAGAGTGATAACACTTATATTCGAAAGTAGGGCTAAGGAAACTCATTATATCATGGCAAACATGTCCTTTGGTCAAAGAACAACAAATAGACTTAACTTTTGCTCTTATATTTTGATGAGATCAATTGAAGCTTTTTGAAATAACATGTTAATAGGCAAGAAGTGAAAGTGTTAACACAAAGGAAGATATTTGCCTTAGCTGAGCATGACAAACAACTTACTTATCGAATGATAATGTCAACAAGGATATGATATGACAAATCTTAATGCAACTTTATATGAATGCGTCCTTATCAACATCAAATGTCTACTCTCTTTAAGAATAGAAGGAAGTAGGAATAACTGACTCAACTTAAAATTAAAAGATGGGCCCTGCTCTAGGGTAGTAGGGAAAACTCATGTGCTATCCTTAAATCAAACAGAATGAAAACAAGTTTTGAGAGGTGCATGATTTCTCAACGAATGCTAATAGATAACTCAACTACTTCTTGAGCTAGACAAGTTTCGAGGAACGGCTCCCGCACAAGGACTATCACATCCTCTTATTCTCCTTTGTTAATCACTGCCAAAGTTTTCTGATTTCTCATGAACAAAGCGTGAAGGAGGGTTTGTTTGTTATATTATCTTTTTGAGCCGGGCGCACTCAATGCCAGTTCCTTCTCGCATTATGGGTTTGCACATTAGACATGCAATCCCGGGGTGAAGCTTGTCCAATTCAAGAAGACTATGAATTAGCTATTACTTCCTCATGAGCTAAAACAGAGGCACAAAATAAAAGATCTTGAACATTTAAGGATAACACATAAATTATATACTTTTAGGAGGTGGTAGTGGAATACCACGAGTAGGTAGGTATGGTGGACTCATATGGAAGGTATTGGCTTAAGGGTATGGATGCACAAGCAGAATTCCGCTTAGTACAGAGTTAGGCTAGCAAAGGTTTTGAAAGAACAGACAATTGATGATGACTAAGATGCAAAGCAATATAAAGCATGAACATTGGAATAAGCATAACACATCAAGTTGTCTTCCTTGTTAGCATAACACTTCAAACATAATAACATAAAGGTTTTGGCTATGTTGATACTTTAAGAAAATCATGCTTGTTGTTATGACCAAAGCTATGTTTGCTAAGATTTAAATAAAGTTTTCACAGCCATACCTGACATAAGGTCAATACTCCCCATAAGAATCATCATATAAGGTCGATTGCGTGAAGAGAATACCGAGTGCAACAAAAGGAACCAATAAACTTCTCATTAATATTCCATCATGGACGACTCCACACTCACGGATACAATTCTTCACCGAAGGAGTGATAGACCTCAATGCACACACCTATCTCATATAATAACCTCCCTAGACATGATACGACTCTACTTGACTCTAAAAGACAAAAGGTAAAGATAAAGATACCGGGCACTCCCCCAAGCTTGGAACAAGCCAAGGGAATGCCATTACCCCAGGAGATTTCACTCATCATCCTTGTTGGCGTTGATCAAGTAGTCCTTGGCGAAACGCTTCCATGGAAGGGGTTCTCCAGTCTCATATGAGAAGCTCGTCTCCTGAATCCTGCATTCAGCACCCAAACCCATGCGCAGAAACCTTAGTTCATACTCACAGTTCTGGTTATGTAGATCATTAATTTGCCCTTGGAGCTCTATAATTCTTTCTTCAGACGCGGTGATGTTTTTCCACATCTCCTTCATCTCCTTCAGGAAGTAGTTCTTCAGCTCGTTGGTGATGTTAAAGTTAGCTTCAACACCACGCTCGATCATCTTCTTGTACTCGAAGACTTCTTGCTCCACTTCTTCCAGCCTGGCCTGGATGCTCCCCTCCTTGATAGGTCCCTTCAGATCTTCTTGATGAAGGACACCGTCCTCCATCCGAACAACCTGAGGGTGCTTCTTTACCTCAGTGAGGTAAGGGTTGATGACGTTGACGATGAACTTGTCCTTGGGGGAACTTGGAGAAGCCATGGCACCTAAATTCAGCTGAAAGATTCCCTGGCAGAAACAGATCGAAGAGAAAACACGCGAAATCGCAAGATACGTTGCCGGAACAGTCCGGGAAAATATATAGGAAAAATTTATGCACAGAAAGGAAGGTAACGGACCAAAGCGGGGTCGGAGACGGGCTCCAGGGTGTCCAGGCGGCCTCCCGGCGCGGCCCAGGGGGGGGGGGGCGCCAGGGGGGCGCCTGGACTCCCTGGAGGTCGTCTCCGGCTCCACTTAGACTCGGAATTTTACTAATTTTGCTGAAACTCGTAATATGGAACTTTTATGGCGGTTCGCAATGTTTCCTTACCGTACTACATACCTTTTCTTTATTCTGCTTCTGCTGGCGTCTGAAACAGGGCTGCAACATGTTCTTCGTGGGTTGTTGTGTATATTATATTCACATCAACATTGACAGGGTCTCCTGCTATGTAATGTTTAAGCCTTTGCCCATTCACAACTTGAGGTTTGGTGCCTTCAAAATTATTAATCTTAATTGCTCCAGACCGATAAAGTTCTTCAATATGAAATGGTCCTTCCCACCTGGAAAGTAGTTTACCTGGAGAAAACCTGAAACGGGATCTGAACAACAAAACTTTATCACCAACATTAAATTCACGTTTCAGAATCTTCCTATCATGCCACTTTTTTACCTTTTCCTTGAACATTTTAGCGCTCTCGTAAGCTTCAATTCTCCATTCATCTAGAGAAGTCAAGTTCATGAGACGCTTCTCACCAGCTAGTTTTGGGTCAGCGTTAAGCTCTCTAACAGCCCAGAAAGCTTTGTGCTCTAACTCTAATGGCAAATGGCAAGCCTTGCCATACACCATCTTATAGGGGGACATGCCCATGGGGTTTTTGTAAGCAGTTCTATATGCCCACAAAGCATCTCCTAACTTATTTGACCAGTCCTTTCTATTTCTGTTTACTGTCTTCTGCAAGATCAACTTAATCTCTCTATTGGTGAGCTCAACTTGCCCACTAGTTTGAGGATGATATGGTGAAGCGATTCTATGATTAACATCGTATTTAGCCAAAGCTTTTCTAAAAGCTCCGTGCGTGAAGTGTGATCCCCCATCAGTCATGAGATACCTTGGTACACCAAACCTAGGAAAAATTACATCTTTAAGCATTTTCAAAGATGTCTTGTGATCAGCACTTTCAGTGGGGATTGCTTCAACCCACTTGGTCACATAATCAACAGCTACTAAAATGTGAGTGTACTTGTGCGAAGAAGGAAAAGGACCCATAAAATCAAAACCCCAACAATCGAAAGGTTCAATCACTAGTGAGTAATTCATAGGCATCTCATTCCTTCTACTAATGTTACCAACTCTCTGACATTTATCACAGGCTAAAACATAATTTCTAGCATCTTTAAAGAGTGTAGGCCAATAAAAACCTGATTGAAGAACCTTATGTGCAGTCCTCTCACCGGCATGATGTCCTCCATAGGGACTATCATGACACCGTCTGAGAATGTCCTTTTGCTCATGTTCCGGTATGCATCTTCTCAGGATCCCGTCGGGACCTTCTTTGAAAAGATGTGGGTCATCCCAAAAGTAGTGCCTCAAATCATGAAAGAACTTCTTCCTTTGCTGAAGTGTTAAACCTGGAGGCAAATACTTTGCAACAATAAAATTAGCATAATCTTCATACCAAGGATCGGAAAGAGATTGTACTTTTACAACGGCAAGTTGCTCGTCTGGAAAACTATCGTTAACTGGGATGGGATCATGCGGTATATCTTCCATCCTTGAAAGATTGTCCGCTACCGGATTGTCTTCTCCTTTCCTATCAACAATCTGCAAATCAAATTCTTGAAGAAGGAGTACCCATCTGATAAGCCTTGGCTTGGCATCCTTCTTTGTCATAAGGTATTTAATGGCAGCATGATCAGTATGAATAATAACTTTGGAATCAACAATATACTGTCTAAATTTATCACAAGCAAAAATTACAGCTAAGAATTCCTTCTCAGTAGTAGCATAATTCCTTTGAGCACTATCAAGAGTTTTGCTAGCATAATGTATAACATTCAATTTCTTATCAACTCTTTGTCCTAAAACAGCTCCAACAGCAAAATCACTAGCATCACACATAATCTCAAAAGGTAAATTCCAGTCAGGTGGTTGCACTATAGGAGCGGTTATTAAAGATTCCTTAAGGACTTCAAAAGCTTCCTTACAATTTTCATAAAATACAAAACGAACGTCCTTCTGGAGAAGATTAGTGAGGGGCCTTGAGGTTATAGAAAAGTCTTTAATAAATCTTCTATAAAAACCTGCATGACCGAGAAAACTGCGAATACCTTTGATGTCCCTTGGTTGGGGCATCCTCTCAATAGCTTCGATCTTAGCCTTGTCCACTTCAATTCCCCTTTCGGAAATCTTGTGACCAAGAACAATTCCTTCATTAACCATGAAGTGGCACTTTTCCCAGTTGAGTACCAAATTTGTCTCCTCGCATCTCTGCAAAACTTTATTAAGATCGTGAAGACAATGGTCAAAAGAAGTTCCGTAGACGGAGAAATCGTCCATGAAGACTTCCATAATATCCCCGCAGAACCCGTGAAAGATAGCAGACATACACCTTTGAAAAGTAGCAGGGGCATTACATAAACCAAAAGGCATACGCCTGTAAGCATAAGTACCAAAGGGACAAGTAAAAGTGGTCTTCTCTTGATCAGAAGTGTTAACATGAATTTGAGAGAAGCCAGAATAACCATCGAGATAACAAAAGTGGGTATTTTTGGATAACCTTTCAAGCATTTGGTCGATGAACGGCAATGGGTAGTGATCCTTCCTAGTTGCCTTGTTCAACTTCCTGTAATCAATACACATTCTATATCCAATAATAATTCTCTGAGGTATTAATTCATTTTTATCATTAGGAACCACAGTTGTACCTCCTTTCTTAGGAACACAATGTACCGGACTTACCCACTTACTATCAGCTATAGGGTAGATAATACCTGCGGCCAGAAGCTTGAGAATCTCAGTTCTCACAACATCCATCATCTTCGGGTTCAACCGTCGTTGATGATCAACAACTGGTTTAGCATCAGGCTCAAGGTTGATAGTATGTTAACAGATAGATGGACTAATCCCCTTAAGGTCATCAAGGGTATAGCCAATTGCGCCTCGGTGTTTACGAAGTACTTCCAATAATCGCTCTTCTTCATATCCTGAAAGGTTAGAATTGATAATAACAGGATATACTTTCTTTTCATCTAAATAAGCATACTTGAGCGTATCGGGCAGAGGTTTAAGATCGAACACCGGGTCTTCTTTCGGTTTTGATAAAATTCCCAAAGGTTCAACCGGAAGGTTGTGCTTCAGGATAGCAGGCCGCCTCAAGAATATTTCATCTAGTTCATTTCTTTCTTGCATATGCAAATCATTCTCGTGGTCCTCCATGTATTGCTGCAAAGGATCATTAGGGGGAATAGCAATAGAGGTAATACTTTCAATAATTTTATCATCACTGGGTAAATCAGTACCACGAGGCTGCTTAGAGAACTTAGAAAAATTAAATTCATATGGCTCACCATCGAATTCAACAGAAACTTTACCTTTCTTGCAATCTATTATAGCTCCACAAGTCCTAAGAAAAGGTCTACCAAAAATAATTGGACAAAAATTGTCCCTCTCTGAACCAAGTACTAGAAAGTCGGTAGGGTATTTTACCTTTCCACATAGGACTTCAACGTCCCTCACAATCCCGATAGGAGAGATAGTTGTTCTGTTTGCAAGATGAATGGTAACATCAACTTCTCCAAGTTCACAAGGGGAAATCTCACCGATGATTTCTTCATAAAGTGAATAGGGGATAGCGCTTGCACTCGATCCCAAATCGCATAGCCCATAATAATTGTGATCTCCTATTTTAACAGATACCACTGGAGTACCTGAAATTGGGCCTTTATTTTTGGCTGTGACAAGGTTAGTGGAAACAGCACAAAAATTTATATTGGAATCCAAAACATCATTAGTAGCAAGGTCTTTAATCAATGCAACTTGAGGATCGGCTTTGATCTGGTCCTCAGGCTCATCAACTCTTCTCTCACTTTTATTTATTATGCCTGTCACAAAAAAGTGCTCCTTTATCCTTGCGGGAAAAGGAGTCTTTTCATATATAAGTGTAGGCAAAATAGGATCAGCAACATAAACGTCAATAGGTGACTCTTTAAAAGGTTCATGGTGCTGGTCTCTCTTCTTTTTAAAAGAATCAACGTGAGAGGCAAAATTCTTACACAAATCAATCACTAGATGGGAATCAAGACCAATCTTAGAGCAAAAAGTATTGAAGTAATCAGTTTTCACATAGCTCTCAATATAATCATGTTCATAATTTATAGCGGGTTCAATACCTTTATCAATTTCCCAATCTTCGGTATTCCTCTGGATCCTTTCAATGAGATCCCACCTTTCTTCAACACTCTTCTTCTGAAATACCCCACTAGAGGAGGCATCCAGCATCTCCTTATCCTGACGAGAAAGCCTGGCATAAAAATTTGTAAGTATAATTTCCTTGTGAAGCTTATGAATAGGGCATTTGAGCATTAGGGACTTCAATCTCCCCCAAGCTTGAGCAATGCTTTCTCCGTCGCGAGGCCTAAAGTTATAGATATAGTTCCTGTCTCGATGAATTTCATGAAGAGGATAAAACTTAGTATAAAAGAGAGACATAAGCTCCTGCCAGTCAAGCAAGTGTGAGTTATCGAGAAGCCTATACCAATCCGAAGCTTTATCTATAAGTGATACGGCAAACAATTTTCTCATGACAAACTCCCTCGATACACCTGCAAGCTTAAATAATGAACTTAGTTGTGACAGATATAGCAAGTGTTCACCGGGATGTCTGTCTCCTGCATAACGATTAGCCAAAACATAATTGATAATACCAGCTGGTATTTTATAGGGCACAATATCAGTAGGGGGAGGATCAACCACCACAGGTGTGGGGCGTCTTCCCGCAAGCAACGCTCCAATAACAGGGTTATCCATAAGGACAAAGAGCAGCAATAGCAAAAACAAAAACAGAATTATACAAACTTCCTTACCAGTTTCACTTTACCAATAGCGCTACGCTCCCCGGCAACGGCGCCAGAAAACGATACTTGATGACCCACAACCGTAAGGGATCTATTGCAGCGTTTTCGATAAGTGAGAGTGTCAAACCCAACGAGGAGCAGAAGGTATTGATAAGCGATTCTGAGCAAGAAATTACTGCAAGCACTGAAAGATAACTTTTTAGGGGTTTTCTCGATATAGGCAACGGGAAGGTAAAAGCAAGCAATGTAAAAGGCACTGAGAGTGACAAGTGGCCCAATCCTTTCTTAGCAAATGAGAGGCCTAGCAACTGAACTTATAAAGACTAAAGCGTTCCTAAGGACACACGAGAGAGGTAGTCATGTGCTTTCACCATATTCCGTATCGATACTATGTTATGTGTTGATAAGTGTTGAGTGGGTGGATCTATGCTAGTACACTCTCTAGACTAAGATGAGTGCACTCTTATGATTAAACACCTTGCAAGCATCTGCAAATACAAGATAGAATTTAAGGCAAACGCCTAACCATAGCAATACGATCGAGGATCCATTATTCCCTTATGCAAAAGCGTGCGAACTGGGGTTCAGGTTTCTGTCACTCCGGCAACCCACCATAAGCATTCTTTATACACAATGTATTCTCCTAGGTCCTTAATAAGGCGAAGTGTTGGGTGTTCGACTCACACAACACCACTAGTAGAATGACAACGCAACTTAAGTATCAAACAACACATATTACTTCAACAACATATGACTACTAACAACAAGACTTTCCCCATGTCCTCAAGAACTAAGGTAACTACTCACGAGACATAAAGGAGATCATGATCAGTGGGGATAAATAGGTGATAAACAATCTGGACATAATAATATTTCTCCAACAAAACTCAATAGCATTCACCACAAAGTAGTAATCAACACCGATGGAGTAGAGAGGATAGGTAGTACGAGTTACAACACAAGTTACGATTGTGAGATGAGATTTGGATGAAGATGGAGATGGTGCTGGTGTTGGGGTTGATGTTGATGATGATCTCGATGATGCCCGTGACGATGGTGATGATGATGGCGACGATCTCCCCTTCCGGGAGGTGATCTCCCCGGCGGAATCTGCCCGCCGGAGATGGCTTTTTCTTCTCTGTAGGTTTCCGCCACGGAGCGGCGGCGGAACTCCATAAAAATTCCCGTCCCTAGGGTTTTTGGATAACGGAGAGCATATATGCAAAAGGGGGCGGCCAGAGGTGGGCCAGGGGCTCCAGGCGCCCCCCCGGCGCGGCCAGGGGGGGCGCGCCCCCAGGGCGCCTGGGCACCCTGTGGCCCCCCTCTGGTTGCCCTTTCGCGTGCCTTCGTGATCCGTCTGAAAAATATCTCCCGTCAATTTTTAGGTAATTTGGAGGTATTCTTCTTCAGCAACTCAGTGTCCACTTTTTACTGCTGAATCCTGCGTCTGCTGCTTCGGCATCGGAAAGTTTGCAAACTGTGTAAAATAGACCAAAACAACATAAGAACATCACCGTAACATGAAATATATCAATGTATAAGGATAAATTATGATACAAAATAGTGATGCATTTTGGACGTATCACCTTTCTGCTCAAGGCATCTGCAATGACATTGGCCTTGCCAGGTGTGTACTCAATGCTTGGATCATACTCTTGGATCATCTCAACCCAACGAGTCTGGTGAAGGTTCAGGTTAGGCTGTGTGAAGATGTACTTCAAGCTCTTGTGAGCGGTGAAGATGTCCACTTTTCTGCCCAACAGAAGGTGTCTCCACGTGATCAAGGCATGTACCACTGCTGCTAGCTCGAGATCATGTGTGGGGTAGTTCTTCTCATTTGGTTTCAATTGACGAGAGGTGTATGCCACAATATTCTTGTCTTGCATGAGAACACCACCAAGTCCTTGTAAAGAAGTATCACAAAATACTTCATAAGGCTTGGACTCATCCGGAGGAGTAAGAACCGGAGCAGAAATGAGCTTCTCTTTGAGTGTTTTGAATGCCACATCACAATCAGGAGTCCAGTTGTACTTGACATTCTTCTGCAACAGGTTGGAAAGAGGCTTGACAATCATGGAGAAGTTCTCAACGAACCTTCTGCAATAGCTAGTGAGACCAAGGAAGCTTCGGATTTGCTTGACGTTCTGCGGGGGTTCCCAGTTGACAATAGCTTCAACTTTCTCGGGGTTGACAGAAATACCCTCAGCAGAGATGATATGGCCAAGATATAAGACCTTATCCAGCCAGAATTCACACTTGGAGAACTTTGCATAGAACTTGTGTTCATAGAGCCTGTCCAGGACCAAACGGAGGTGCTTGGCATGGTCTTCTTCATTTTTGGAGAATACCAAGATGTCATCCAGATAGACGAGAACAAATTCATTGGTGTAGGGGTTGAATAAGAAGTGCATCATCCTCGAGAAAGTGGGTGGAGCATTAGCGAGGCCAAAAGACATGACCATGTATTCATAAGAGCCAAAACTCGTTTTGAATGCGGTCTTGGGAATATCTTCTTCACGGATACGGATCTGGTGATAACCCATCCGGAGATCGAGCTTTGAGAACACCTTTGCTCCTTTGAGCTCCTCGAACAATTCATTGATATTGGGGAGTGGATACTTGTTCTTTATTGTCTTCTTGTTTAATGGCCGGTAATCAACGCAAAGGCATTTCGTGCCATCCTTCTTCTTGACAAATAGAACACCACAGCCCCAAGGAGAAGTTCTAGGCCTGATTAGACCCATACGCTCTTGCTCATCGAGTTGTTTCTTCAGCTCCTTCAACTCATCAGGGGAGAGCTTGTACGGACGCCGACATGCTGGCTCGGTACCGGGCTCGAGTTCAATGACGAATTAAACTTGACGATGCGGAGGCATGCCTGGAAGCTCTTCAGGGAAAACATCTTCATACTCATTGACCACCAGAATCTGAGAGATTGCATTAATCTCGCCCTTGTCATTGAGAGAGAATAGCCTGATTGTGTTATCTCGAGAGGCGAAGATAATCACGTCTTCGTCAGGATGAGTAAGCTTGACTTCCTTATTTGCGCAATCGATGTTTGCATCATGCTTGGAAAGACAATCCATCCCAAGAATAATATCAATGTCGGAGTTTCCAAGAATAACCGAAGAAACCAGAAAGCGGTAATCACCCATGTGAATAGATACATCAGGAGCCATCAAATTAGAAGTCATGTTTTTGCCTAGAGAAATAATTTGCAATTTCTTATCCAGAAATGCCGAAGTGAAATTATGCTTGGTAAAGAATGGTCTTGACATGAAGCAAAGTGATGCACCAGAATCAAACAATACTTTTGCAGGAATAGAGTTAACTGAGAGATTACCAAGTATCACATCTGAAGAATTCTCTGCTTGAGCTGCATTCATCAGATTCACTCTTGCAGCCTTGAGATTGTGCTTGACAATAGCAGTGCTGACAGGTGGAGGAGGCGGAAGGCGCCTTGGGTTGGGACACTTGTTAGCATAGTGACCCTTCTGAGTGCACTTGTTGCAAACCACTTCCGAGATAGGACGGTGATAAGGACCACTTGACTTCAAAGCTTGAAAGTGATTCTTGGACCGATTGCTTGGGTTGGGTGGGTAGGAGAAACCACGGCCGCCGGAGTGCTTGTTGTTGTTGTTGGGAGGGCGGAGCACTGGAGGAGGTGGAAGCCAAAACTTCTGCTGCTTTACGACCACTTGGGAAGAAGAGGAGGAGTTGACAGCATCTCTGATCCTCTTTTTGGAAGCTTCAACCTTGAGCTGGGCTGCCTCTTGCTTAAGGGCCATGTTATAGAATTGATCGAATTCATCCGGCTCAAACAAGGTGATAGCTAGTTGGAGTTCATCCTTCAGACCACCACGGAACTGATAAATCTTGCTCTTGGCATCTGGGATGTCTTGCTTGGCATAGCGGGCAAGGTTCTGGAACTTGACATTGTATTGATAGACGGACATGGTGCCTTGCTTCAGGTTGCGGAATTGCTCACGCATGCCTTCGGTGACACTAGTTGGAATGTGGTGAGAGCGGAAAGCCTTGCAGAAGTCAGTCCACGAGATTTCACATCCACCTTTGGAATGTTTGTACTGTTGCCACCAATCAGCGGCTTGGTCCTTGAGTTGGAAGGCGGCAAACTTGACATAATCCTCAAGTCTCACGTTACTGCACTCGAAATGCTTCTTGATGTCTGTTATCTAGTCTTCAGCATCTAGCGGATCCACACAGTAACTGAAAGACTTCGGTTGGTTTGCCAGGAACTAGTTGAGTGTAGCAAAGTGAGGTTGATTGAACAGATTGCCTTGGCCTTGGTTCCCATGACCACCTTGATTTGGTTGGTTGGCTTGAATGTTCTGCATCATTTGCATAAGCATCTGGGTGTTCTGGTTTGTCGCTTGCATAATTGCTCTCCAGGTCTCAGACGGAGGAGGAGGGGAAGGAGGACGATCAGGAACTTCTTCACCCTCTGGGTTAGCATTGGGAACCTTCTTAGGAGCCATCCTGAATGAGATGACAACTATTAGCCATTGGTTAAAAGATATAAGCTGAATCAACGGCTAGAATTGCAACATAAGTCTTCACAAGAACATTCGAACAAAATGAACGAATGTAATCCATAGTTTAATGGAACAACAATCTTCTCGAGAAGCCACTTGGGAGAACAAAAGGTAAATGAAAACAACAAGGAGCAGATAGAAGAAATACAAGATAGAAGCTTCGTCCCACATGTTCGTGCTGAAAGCTCATGGAACGTGTTACAAAAGGGTTTTGCAATCCCCGGATCAGCATAGCCAAGGACCCTTTCAGATGCAACTCCCAATCGGGACAAACGCCCATAAAACCACTTCACTCAATGTAGAACCCCGAACTCCATATCATGCATTCGATGGAAGAATGCCTACGAGCTACTAGATGAATCCACCTATTAATTTCCGAAAGTTTCCGGTTATGCAATCGGGTGTTGGGGATACAGGGGAAGCACCGCGCACTCAATTCTAATCCTACATCCGACTGTATCCATCCTTCAACACATAACCAGTTATTTCCGAAAACCATTTACCTCGGACCTTCGAAACGCATCTGCTATACAAGCTATGTCAATACTCCCAAACTACCTCCCAAGTACTGGGTGATGTCGGGTTTATCTTGCCACTAACCGCATAGAAGAGTTTTCGATGCTGGCCGCCTTAAGTATTCCAGAACTGCTGCGATAGATTTTTGACGACAACACCTAGGAGCTCAACTCCCAGAGACGCTGCCACAACCCTAAATGACATGAGGCATCGAGAACAATGTTCTTGTCACAAAGACATCGGAACAATCCAAACAATACTCGCGTGATCCTAAAAAAAATTAGTTATTTTTTTAGAGTAGAAGAGATAGAGTAATCGTTAGGAGTCCTCACCAGAGTGACAAAGGGATGAGGAGTAAAAGAAATCCTACTCTCCTATATATATAGGACTCAAAACATTTTCATGTGTGTGCCTAGACTCAACCGTCAACGATTCGATCAATCAGTGGGGGCTCCTAGGTCGGAGAAGGCTCTGATACCAACTTGTAGTGCCCAGTATGAGACTATACCTCCTACATGTCGAGGCACGACTTCAAGGAATAATCTCATACTAGAATGATCTCAAGTATGGTATCTTTGCATGACTCATGTAAAAGAGGGATGAAATTGCAAAAGAGTAGTTGGCTTACACTCGCCACGTCACACAATGCATTACATAAACATTCATCATCCAAATAACATCACAGTCCGGCTACGGACAAAGATCCAAATGAAAGATACAATAAATTAAATAACACAAGGTCCCGATCATCCTAGTAAGAGCCCTACTGATCCTCTGGATAAGACACGTAGTATCGCCCACGCTCTTCATCGAACTCCCAGTACAACTCTGAACCACCAGCTGTGTAGTTCTCAACGGTACCTGCATCTGGTGTTGTAGAATCTTTGAGCCACGGAGGACTCATCAATCCCGTTCTCGGGTAGCAATACTATCAAAGCCTTGGGTGTGGAACAAGGCTGAAGAACAAGGTTGCAGCTGTACTACCACTAGCTTATGTGTTTAGAGCGAGAAGAGAAGTGCCAACGATCGATAAAGTGATCACGAAGTGATCCTAACTAAGCACATCAAACATAACCCCACCGTGTTCACTTCCCGAACCCCTTCGGAAAACGACTGTCACGGTTACTCACGCTGGTAGTGTATTATGAACATAGTGTCAAGTTTTCTACAACCGGATATTAACAAATTCCCATCTGCCACATAACCGCGGGCACGGCTTTCTAAAGATCAAAACCCTGCAGGGGTGTCCCAACTTAGCCCATCACAAGCTCACGATCTACGGAGTCGCAACTCCAAGGTGGGAAGACCCAAGTATTTTCGGAATCCCGTGCTCAAGATATTCCGACTAAGGTAAAACTAATCCAGCAAGTCCTCCCGGTGTGCCGACACCCTGATAGTAGCCGCGCGTATCTCGTCTCAGGCCACGACCAGATAAGTCATCCTACAGGTTTTTACCAGCCCTCGAGTTTCCTCGAGGTGGCCCCGCAGTCTGCTCAGTTTGGACCAACACTCATGTGGAGCACTGGCCCGGGTTGTTGATTAAGAAAAGGGTTTATAACTCCCTATGCAAGTTTTCGTTATTAGGCAAATGTAAAACCAATGTTGGGCCTTGCTGGAAAAGCTTTAGCGCTAAGCGGGTTATCAAGGGGGGCCCATAAACCCCAACGGTGTTAGGGACGCAAAATCAAGGAACATAACACCGGTTTAAACGGTTCCTAGGGAGGCATGAGTGGAACAAAACACCAAGCAAAGGCTTAGCCTTCCATCCATTGCCAAGTATATAAATGATTTAGTTTAACAGATTATATATTGTGATATCCCAACAATAACTTCATCATGAAGCAAGAATCTTCAAATCTTCTCCTGGAACTAACAATGCTATAAGAGGGGCTGAGCGAAGCTTGCGTAGCCAATCAAAGGTTCGCTAGGTTGGGTGGTTAGAGAGGTTCATGGCAACAATAGGAGGCTGATAACCAGACATAGGCATCGAGGCAATAAGCTAAAGAGCGAGACAATTAGCATAGGCAAAGATAGTAATATTATCTGGGTAAGGTCATCTTGCCTGTTGAATCCTCGGAGGGAACGTAGCCTTGATCCTCACACTCAACCTCGGTAGAAACCTCGTACTTCGTATCGTCACCGCGCTCTAACCAAACACAACAATGCAACAACGGAACAAAATCAATCAACATGCAGTGCTCAGCCACATGATGCATGCACATGCAGCATATGAACACGGAATAAATGATGCATGGCCTAGGGGCCACAAGAGTGCAATATCATCACAACCAAACAAGATCAAACACAAGTATGAAACAAGCAAAGAACAACTTAACAAGTTTATGTAGTTTTCCAAACAAGCAACCAACATGTTTTAAAGAGGTTGGTTAACATGGCACGGGTGCAACTAACATAACAGCAACATGCTAGCACATTTAAATGGGCTGGAATTAATAACAACAATATCCAGAAACTCCCATGTTAAATTAAATGCATTTGGGACAGATTTGAAAAACTTATGTGAAAGAGTTGTCAAACATGCTAAACAACAGCACCAAAATATTCTACACATTTTTTCACCCCAAATGCATATAAAGTTTGTTAAATTTGGAGTTGTAGATATTTAGTTATGATTTTTACAAGTTTAAGCATATTTAAAACAAGTTTGAATTCAAACACCATTTTAAATGTTTTTAAACATGACAGCAAGTGGCATATTCATATTCTACATAAAATTCTAAGCACTTTTCATATATAACTCAAATTCATCTGAAACATAAATATGAAGATATTAAATAAACAAGAAAAACAGAAAAGAAAATAAAACAATATAGGCGCCAGGGTCTAAAATGACCCAGGCTCAGCTAGCCACGTTCACTGACAAGGGGGCCCGACGGGGCTGAGCTGGCGATGTGGGTGCGCGCGGGGGCTGTGGCAACACTGTGAGGCTGGCAGGTGGGGCCTACCTGTCAGCCTCAGGCGAAATGCAAAAATGGGGCGAAATCACCTGCCCCTGCGAGGGATCGAACCCACGCCCCTTCGCTGAATCTGACGGAGACAAACCACTGCGCTACTGAATCGAACTTGATAGATAGCAGGTAGTATATCTGAAGAATATGCACCAGAAGCAGAAACATGGGAGGCACTGGCCCTCGTCGGAGCTGCTCATCGGAGCCGCTCCGGCGACCAATTAGCATGGCGGAGGGGTGCGAGAGGCTCCTGGAGGAGTTCCGCATCCAACCCGCACACTAGCAGCACCTTCGGGGCACTGCAGCACCAACGGCGAGCAACTACAGCACGGCGGCGACGGAGCAACGACGAGGTGAAGCAAGGCCCTAGGCGGCACGGCGACTGCACAGGGAGATCCTACACGACTAGACGAAGCGAACGGGCAGCACGACATGAGCTAGAGGGGTCGGAACACTCGCCGGCGACGAGGTCCAACGGCGATGCGCTCGGGCGCTCGGCGAACTAGGGCCTAGAGCATGCATAAAAAGGGGAAAAGGGCTCGGGGAGAGAGAGGAGCTCACCACGAGCACGGCGGAGTGCTCGGCTGGCCCAGTCGTGGACGGAGTCGACGACGCCGTGCCTCGAAAACCTACGGCCACCATAGAGGAAGGAGAGGAAGAAGAGCTCGACGGAGAGGCGATCGGGTCCGCGTAGTTAACGTAGACGACGGAGTCGACATCGTGGAAGCAGGTAGACAGTTTTGGCGAGGCTGAAGACGACACGGGGCTCGCCGGCGACGAGAGGCTGCTCTCAGATGCGCTCGGGTGTCGATGGGGCGCCGGATCTGGAGGATCTCGGCTCTCCAGACGACGAGAGGGGGAGAGGAAACCTAGAGAGGAGGAGAGTACAAGGTTTGGGTTTAAAAGGGGGGTTGCGACGACCTCGACGTCCGTGAACTGACGGCACGACGGTGAGCGCGAGCGTGCTCTGCTTTTCTGACGGAGGAAGACGGCGACGGGGCTCTGTGTCATAGACAGCTGGGGCCAGGCGCTCGGAAAGGCCACGTCGCGATGGCACGGCTGTTGGCTGGGCCTGCGGGTCGAAATGGGCTGCGCTGCGGGTGGAGAGGAGATGGGCCTGGGGAGAGAGAGAGAGAAGGAGGAGGCCCATTTGCACTGCAGGCTGCTACTTTCTCCTTTTTCTTTATTTCTTCAGGCAGAAAAAGAAAAAAAAAGCACAGAAATAAAGAAGAAGAGTTAAGGGAAAAGAAAGATTTCCCCATGCTGAGTGAATTATGCCCTATGTAAATAAATTGACTTGGACATTTTTAGAGGCAGGAAAATAAAAGGAGTTTGAATATGGATCAAACTCTTGATATTTTAAAACCCAACCAAATCATTTCCAAATAGGTCTATATTTGGTGGAGAGGTTGCTCACATGGTGCATGATTTAAAGGAGGAGAAAGAATCACTATGGCACTTGGCAAGGTGGCTTGCATAATAGAGCAAAGAAAAAGGCTAGAAAGAAAAGAAGGAGAAGAATAATAATAATAAGAAGAAGAAGAAGAAGAAGGGAGAAGAGGGGTAGGGTTTAGCTAGGCTTAGCTAGAACCCACACACAACAACATCACAAGGTCTCACACATGCACAAAATAAAATAAACTATGATGCCATGATGATATGATGATGAGTAATGCAAGGATGCAAAATAATAAAAGATATGGCACTGCAAATAAAATAAAAGACAAGAACCCCCAAGGATAATGACAAGGATCAAAGAGGAAGCTTTATTGCCATTATAGGAAAGTGTTACATATGGGGCATTACAGTTTGACAGCCCAACGGATAACTATAGCGGCACTATCGCCGGTTAATTCGTCGGACGTTTTCGGTCTCCGAAACCGTCGTTGGGCCTCTCTCTCTCTCTTCTCTCCCCGCAGCCCGAGGCCTTTTACACAGCCCACTAAACCCCCACTAGGCCCAACCTAAACCCCCTCGCGTCTAGAGCCATCGGATCGCGATCGGACGCTCCGAAACGCCCCCAAAACCCCCAAACCCTAGCCACCTACCCTATATATAGGCCCCTAGTCCATTTTTGGCATCCCTACCCCTTCCCCTACGTCCTAGTCCCCTCCTCCTCGAAACCACACAGACAGCCGCCTCCTTGTGCCTCCCCCTCGTATTCCGGCCATGCCCATCCTCAAATCACCACTTGTCGCACCCTAATTGGCCGAACCCCCGCCCCAAGCCACTCCCGCGCCGCCAAGTGGCCTCTCCACGTCGCCCCTGGCCTTCCCGCGCTGTCGCAAACCCGCGGGCCCGCCAGGACCCGGATTGGGCCCTGGGAAGCCCATCTAGGCCCGAGCTGAGCGCCCCTGCCCGAGCCTCCCCCAAGCTCCTCTGTGCTTTCCGTCGGCGACCGAGGCCATCGGAGCGCCGCCGCTCCTCACGCCGGCAGGCGACCACGAGCGCCACCCCGTCCGGCCAGGCTAGCGGTGCCACCTCTCTTCCTCTCTTCCTTCTCCGCCCTGTCTCACCCTCTCTCTCTCTCTCCGCCATGGTTGTCAGGAGCCACCACCGCCGCTCGTCTGTTTCGATGCCGCCGCAGGTGCTCACGTCGCCGTCGTGCCCGGATCTGCATCAGCAAGCCTCCTCGCCTGGATTCGGTCGGCTCCCGCCTTCCCCGTCTCCCCGTCGCGCTGCATCGCCGGAGCCGCGCCGGTGTGGGTCGCCCCTGCCTCGTCCCAAAAGGGATCGAGGAGGAC
Organism: Secale cereale; assembly: GCA_902687465.1. Classification (NCBI taxonomy): domain Eukaryota; kingdom Viridiplantae; phylum Streptophyta; class Magnoliopsida; order Poales; family Poaceae; genus Secale; species Secale cereale. The sequence goes on along the minus strand of LR738715.1, from coordinate 174,732,842 downwards.
GCCGCCCAGCGTCCCTTTTGAGCCGACCTCCACCCCCCTCGTGGGCCGCACCCAGCTCCGGCCCAGTCCAGCCGGCCCCCTTTCCGCGCCAGGCCAGCCGACCTCCTCTGCCAACCGGGCCTCGGCCCACTAAGGTGACGCCCGGTTCCTTCGTTGCCGCCCTGAGCATAGCATAGCATCTAGCGCTCTTTTTTTTGGAGTTTAAAAAACTGGTAAGTCCTCAGAAATATTAATTTTGTTGCATGTTTGTGATGATGGTATCTTTGTGCATGATGCTCCGTTCTGAGTGAATAATATGTCCAAATGTTCGTTGTGACATGCTCTTCATATTGTTGTACTGTGACATGCTAGTTTGAGTTCATCTTGACGCCCTAATCATCGTTGCAAAAGTGATATATATTATAAACTGCTGATAATTGTTAATATGTTAGCATCTTGAGAGGGTGATAACTTTGTGCCTGTTGGTCCAAATGGACTGTATGATATGTCAAAATATTAATTGTGAAGTGCTCTACATGATGGTTGATGTAGCATTCATGTTAGGTGCCATTTGGCCATGTTAATCTCTGTTGCAAAAGTGCATGTGGCTGTTAAGTGCTGAAACTTGTTATGAGATGCTGATTTGTCATTTTTGTATCTTTTATGTGTGATTTTTGTTTGAGCTACATGTCAATATGTTTTAGAAGCACAATCATGCCATCTTTGCTGTGGTGCAATCCATTTTTGATGATATGCCTTGGGGTGTTTGCAACAAGCTTGTAAAGTAGCCTACTCGCTGTTGTTATTTTCTGAGACTTGTTGAAAACTGCTAAGTCTGAAACTGTTAAACCTGATGCCATGTTTGCTTGATGCCCCACTCAAATCCATGCATGTTTTGGGTTATCCAATGATCATGTCTTGTTGTCCATGTTATGCTCTATCCATCCATGCCCTTGTTTGCATATATGGCCTGCTGTAGATTATTTATTTCTTGCTCTCAAGATGCTATAAAATGTTTATGTCAGCCTGTTATCAGCAAGTTCAGTTTTTTCATATGAATAGCTATTGTTCTATGCATCCTATGACCATGTTCTTGCCATGAGTAGCTTCATAAACATGCCTTCTTGTTGTTGGTTATCTTCTTATGCGATGATATGCTCTGAGATGAGTTGCACAAGCTTGTAAACATGCCTACTTGTCATTGTTTCTGCCATGCTCTATTTTTTTTCACCAAGTCTGAGAAATCAGTAAACTTCTTGGATCTTGCCATGCTAGTTTAATTGTGTTCCAACAAGTTTTTGGGTGTGCTCTCAGTTCATGCTTGTTGAGTATCATGTCTATTTCACATGCATGCCTTTTGTTATCATGTTTGAGTGTTGTAGCATAAATATACCTTGCTCCAAAGTTGTTATGTTGCTGTTAACTTCAGCTTTGCATTGTAACTTGTTTTGCTCATATCTTCTAGGACGTAGCTCCGAATTAAATGAACTTTATATGTAACTTGATTAGAATTTCGTGTAGATCATCATGGTGCATGTTAACTTGCGGTTTAACAACTTGAACTTAAGGTTTGTTCAGATCTGGAACCATTTCGAAACGCGCATATGAGGACTTACCGGAATTGTTCTATGTTGATTCCGGCCTCATTTAAACTTGTTGGTTTGTGTTGCTCTTGTGTGCTTCATCCCTTGCCATGTTTTGCATCATATAGACTTGTCTTGCATCATACTTGGTTGAGCATCTTGTTATGTTCTTGAATGGTGTGTTTACCATGTTGTGTGCTTCTTCTCGTTAGTGCTTATTCCGTTGCGTTCGTGAGGATTCGTTCGTCTACACTTGGTTCGTCTTCGTGGATTCTTCTTCGTCTACTTCATGGACTCGTTCTTCTCCCTTGCGGGATCTTAGGCAAGATGACCATCACCTTGGATACCTTTACTATCATTGCCATGCTATTTGTCTCGATGCTATCGTTATATGTCGCGCTACCCATCATTTATTGTCAGCCTCTCTCCTTGTTGCCATGAAACCTATAACCTTTGAGACCTTCCCAGCAAACCGTTGTTTGGCTATGTTACCCGCTTGCTCAGCCCCTCTTATAGCATTGCTAGTTGCAGGTGAAGATGAAGATTGCTCCATGTTGGAACTTGTTGTTGGAATATCACAATATATCTTATATATATTAACACACCTATATACTTGGCAATGGATGGAAGGCTTGGCCTTTTGCTTGGTGTTTTGTTCCACTCATGCCACCTTAGGAGCCGATAAACCGGCGTTATGTTCCTTGATTTTGCGTTCCTAACACGGTTGGGTATATGGGGACCCCTTGGCAGTTCGTCTTTGAATAAAACTCCTCCAGCAAGGCCCAACATTGGTTTTATTTGCAACATTATAAAAACTTAATTAATTAATTGCATAGGGAGTTAGCGCTCCTCGAGGATTATTCTACATACAGGGGGGCCAATGCTGATGGTGTTGGTCCCAAACGGGGGTTATGCGGGGCCGCCACGGGGAAACTGGAGGTATCTGGCTCCCGTAGGATCACCCATCCGATCGTGGCCTGAGACGAGATACGCGCGGCTACTATTAGGGTGTCGGCACGCCGGGAGGTCTTGCTGGACTTGTTTTACCATTGTTGAAATGTCTTGTGCACCGAGATTCCGAGTCTGATCGGGTTGTCCCTAAGATAAGGGGTAATATTATTATTATCTCTACTGGTCGTGTGTGATGGGCTAAGTTGGGACACCCCTGCAGGGTTATGATCTTTCGAAAGTTGTGCCCTAGGTTATGTGGCAGATTGGTATTTATTAATGTCCAGTTGTAGAAAACTTGACAGAGGATTCGAATAAAATACACGAACCGTGTGAGTAACCGTGACTGTCTCTTTTCACTTTGAGAAGAGAATACAATGGGGTTATGTTTGACTCGTAGGTAGTTCAGGATCATTAGCGATCATTACTAGTTTGCGACCGTTTGCGTAGATGCTCATCTTATTCTTGTACTCGTAAGTTAGCCACCATATATTGCTTAGACGCTGCTGCAACCTCACCACTATCCTTTTCCATACCCCTTTAAGCTTTGCTAGTCTTGATACACATGGTTATGGGATTGCTGAGTCCTCGTGGCTCACAGATACTACAACAACAGTTGCAGGTGCAGGTTTCCAATGACTTGACGTGAGAGCGATGTACTTGTGTTGGCGTTCTTTCTTCTTCTGCTTCGTCAGTCTTGGGTTAGGTTCCTGGTCGGCACCCTGGGATAGCAGTTGGATGTCATTGTGCTTTTCATGTTTGCATCCGTAGTCGGATATCTTGTATTGATGCTGTTGTACTCATGTGACTTGTATGTATTGTTGTATCCCCATGTATTATGTAATGGTACGATGTAATGATATCCATCTTGTTAAGCGCCTGAAATGCGGTTGTGCCCCAATAACGAGTGTATCACGTGATCGGGATAGAATTGCATCTTGGGGCTGACAAGTTGGTATCAGAGCCTCGACCGACCATATGAGCCCCCTTGATTGATCGTAGTCTGGCCGTTGTCGAGTCTAGAAGAAAACTATTTTTTGGAGTCTAGATATCAGAGAGTAGGAATTCTTTTTACTCCTCAGTCCCTTCGTCGCTCTGGTGAGGAATATTGACGTAGGTGTTTTGAATTACTCCTCTTCTCCTTCAATTTTTTTTAGGATCACGCGGTTAGTTTTCTGATAGTTGTGTTCTTTTCACCCGATGCAATTCTCGTCAAGTTGATTTGATCCTCCTCATCTTTTGCAAGTTCAATCCCCGGTTCTTTCCAACCGACATCGTTTTCCCCGTCCGATGTGGTCTTTCTTTTTCCCACCCACCCACCCTTTTTCTTCTCGAAGCTGGAGTCCTCAATCGAGTTTCCATCCTACTCGTGTGAATCCTTTGCATCATTTCCTCAGTTTTCAACTGGTGAATTCTCGTCTAGTTCGTCGTTCTTCATCTCCTTTTCTTCTCCGATGGATCCTACTCAATTACTCGGTGCTCATCATATTCTTTCCCTCGGCTCAAGTGATTCCAATTGCTCGCTCGTCTCTCGTCATTTAATTGTTCTGGTGTTCCAAAGATATTCCAGGAGATTCGTCTGTGTTCTAATTAATTCGAGGTCGTCACCTCATTCGAATCTTTGAATCGTTCCGGTGCATCATCTCCTTTCAATCCTTTTCAACGGTGTGTTCTCTTTGGTGGGCTCATAACCCACAGGTCTTTCCTAGGATCTTACCTGACTCTTCTATTTTTTTCCAGAGTGATTCTCAAACACTTTTCAAGTGTGACGTAAGTATGGATTCCATCAGTCATGTGCCTTCTCCAAGATCGTTTGCAAATTCTTTTCTTCATTGGGTTCAACATGTTCCTCTTTTCATCCTTCCAGAGTATCTCAACAATTTTGGTGGAGTTTCTCATCGTCATTTTCAACATTTGAAGACGGAAGAAGAGTTTGTCTCCAATCCTTGTCCGTTCTTTCGAAGATTCGTGATGCTAATTTACCACTGTCCTCTTAATTGTTCCGATCATGACAAATTCTTGTGTCACACATCCGGAGTATTTCATCAATTCTTTCCATTTTATTCCTCCGAAGGCCATCACTTCAGAAGATTTCTTCGTTCTCAGTTTTCAACTTTGTCCTCCAACTATTCTTCATTGATGCCCCTTCGTTCGTTTCCATATTCTTCCGGTGCTTCGTTCAAGTATCCTTTAGTCAGTTCGCGATCTCGTCGTTCTCTTCTATCTATTTTTTCGCAAGCTCTTGAGTTGTTTAATAATTCTCCCCGGCGATTCATTCTTTTCTTCGTTCAATTTCAATTCTTATGGTGGTTCGTTCAATATTCCTTTCTCCTTTGTCATCGTATCAATCCGCTCAGTCCTTCTTTCCAATCCTACCGGTGGTTCATGAAGGCTTTCGCAAGTTTGTGCTATATCCCTCTTTATTCAATTTCAACGCCAATAAGTAGTTTGCAAATCCATTACTTCTCATCAATTTAATTGATGAAGGATAAGCAGAACATAATTCTTATTCTTTGAGTTGATTAATATCGTCCTTCGAAATTTGTTCATGTCGAATAAATTCTAATCCGAAGTCATTTCATCTTTTCTTTTTCCGGAGTCCAAAGTCTTCTTGGCTATCTCGTCGGAACCCCGCCTAAAGTAATCTCAATGCCTTAATCTTATTCTTTGCATCCGTCATTTCTATATCATCATCCTTTCGTTATCGAAGTTTTTCATGGTGGTTCATCGCGATTCAAATCATTCTTCGAGTGTTCATCAAATTCTTTTGGATGAAGCGCAAGCATTATTCTTTTGTGTCCCGAGATACAAATAATTCTCCGTATTCATTTCAATGGAGTTTTGCATTTCTTCCTTCATCTCATATATTCAATCTTTTATTTGTGGCATAATTCACCACAAGTTTTGGGATGATTTCCATAAGTCCACAACAAGTTAATTATTTTCGTTGTTGATTTTTCAACAACTCCATTCATCCTTTCTTCGCAAGGATGCTTTGAATTCATTCATGGTGGAAATTGTTCTTCTCTTATCTGTTCTTTTCATTCCACTCTTTAAATTCTTCCGGAGGCTTTGTGTTGTCTCTCTCGTCCAGTATTATTCCATCCCTCAAGTTCTTGTTCATGGTCTATTCCTTCTATTTTCCGCTGGAGTGCTGCCCAAATTCATTCGTTCAAATTCCTTTTCTATCTCTTTTAACCAGAGTGGTTTAATTTCTCTCATTTCACTTAACCTCCTCGATTCTCATCGTATTCCTTGTTCCTCTTGTTTAACGAAGTCTTTGCGACTTCGTTCATCTCCGTTGTATCCTTTCTTCAAATTGTTCAACCTCTCAAGGTTCTTTGGTTTCACCTTCTTCCTTTTCCCCTTCCGTCTTGTTCCTAAGATCTCGGGACGAGATCTCTTGTTAGTAGGCGAGTGTTGTGACACCCCGAGACCGATGCGCCAGGTATCAGCCAGTTATTCGTCACCGTTGCCATGTCATGTCCTTGCGTGTCGCATCTTTGCCTTGTCATCATATCCATTGCATCAGCATGTTTTCAAAACTTACATTCGTCCGAGTTAGCCCGTCCTTTCCATTGTCCGTTCTGAGCCCACACACACTTGCACGTGCCCGCGGCATCTCCGAATATTTATTTTATGAGTGGCCGGAAAATGTTCTCGGAATGGGATGAAACTTGGCGTGTGGTCTTATTATAGCATAGGTGGACCTTCTGTCAAATTTTGTCGCATTTGGAGTTCGTTTGATAGCCCAACGGATAACTATAGCGGCACTATCGCCGATTAATTCGTCGGACGTTTTTGGTCTCCGAAACTGTCGTCGGGCCTCTCTCTCTCTTCTCTCCCCGCAGCCCGAGGCCTTCTACACAGCCCACTAAACCCCCACTAGGCCCAACCTAAACCCCCTCGTGTGTGGAGCCATCGGACCGCGGTCGGATGCTCCGAAATGCCCCCAAAACCCCCAAACCCTAGCCACCTACCCTATATATAGGCCCCCTAGTCCATTTTTGGCATCCCTACACCTTCCCCTACGTCCTAGTCCCCTCTTCCTTGAAACCACGCCGACAACCGCCTCCTTCTGCCTCCCCCTCGAATTCCGGCCATGCCCATCCTCAAATCGCCACTTGTCGCACCCTAATTGGCCGAACCCCCGCCCCCAGCCACTCCCGCGCCGCCAAGTGGCCTCTCCACGTCGCTCTTGGCCTTCCCGCGCCGCTGCAAACCCGCGGGCCCGCTAGGACCCATATTGGCCCTAGGAAGCCCATCTGGGCCCGAAATGAGCGCCCTTGCCCGAGCCTCCCCAAGCTCCTCTGTGCTTCCTGTCATTCCCGTCGGCTACCGAGGTCATCGGAGCACCGCCACTCCTCACGCCGGCAGGCGACCACGAGCGCCACCCCGTCTAGCCAGGCTAGCGGCGCCACCTCTCTTCCTCTCTTCCTTATCCGCCCTGTCACCCTCTCTCGCTCCGCCATGGCTGTCAGGAGCCACCGTCGCCGCCCGTCTGTTTCGATGCCGCCGCAGGTGCTCACGTTGCCGTCGTGCCCGGATCCGCGTCAGCAAGCCTCCTCGCCTGGATCCAGTCGGCTCCCGCCTTCCCCGTCTCCCCGTCGCGCTGCATCTCCGGAGCCGCGCCGGTGTGGGTCGCCCCTGCCTCGTCCCGTTAGGGATCGAGGAGGATGCCGCCCAGCGCCCCTTCGGATCCGACCTCCACCCCCCTCGTGGGCCGCACTCAGCTTCGGCCAAGTCCAGCCGGCCCCCTCTCCATGCCAGGCCAGCCGACCTCCTTTGCCAACCGGGCCTCGGCCCACTAAGGTGACGCCCGGTCCCTTCGTTGCCGCCCTGAGCGTAGTATAGCATCTAGCGCTCTCTCTGTTTTTTTGGAGTTTAAAAAACTGGTAAGTCCTCAGAAACAGTAATTTTGTTGCATGTTTGTGATGATGGTATCTTTGTGCATGATGCTCCATTCTGAGTGAATAATATGTCCAAATGTTCGTTGTGACATGCTCTTCATATTGTTGTACTGTGACATGCTTGTTTGAGTTCATCTTGATGCCCTAATCATCGTTGCAAAAGTGATATATGTTATAAAGTGTTGATAACTGTTAATATGTTAGCATCTTGAGAGGGTGATAACTTTGTGCATGTTGGTCCAAATGGAGTGTATGATATGTCAAAATGTCAATTGTGAAGTGCTCTACATGATGGTTGATGTATCATTCATGTTAGGTTCCATTTGGCCATGTTAATCTCTGTTGCAAAAGTGCATGTGGCTGCTAAGTGCTGAAACTTGTTATGAGATGCTGAGTTGTCATTTTTGTATCTTTATGTGTGATTTTTGTTTGAGTTACAAGTCAATATGTTTTAGAAGCACAATCATGCCATCATTGCTGTGGTGCAATCCATTTTTCATGATATGCCTTGAGGTGTTTGCAACAAGCTTGCAAAGTAGCCTACTCGCTGTTGTTATTTTCTGAGACTTGTCGAAAACTGCTAAGTCCGAAACTGTTAAACCTGATGCCATGTTTGCTTGATGCCCCACTCAAATCCATGCATGTTTTGGGTTATCCAATGATCATGTCTTGTTGTCCATGTTATGCTCTATCCATCCATGCCCTTGTTTCCATATATGGCCTGCTGTAGATTATTTATTTCTTGCTCTCAAGTTGCTATAAAATGTTTCTGTCAGCCTATTATCAGCAAGTTCAGTTTTGTCATATGAATAGCTATTGTTCTATGCATCCTATGACCATGTTCTTGCCATGAGTAGCTTCATAAACATGCCTTCTTGCTGTTGGTTATCTTCTTATGCCATGATATGCTCTGAGATGAGTTGCACAAGCTTGCAAACATGCCTACTTGTCGTTCTTTCTGCCATGCTCTGTTTTTTCACTAAGTCTGAGAAATCAGTAAACTTCTTGAATCTTGCCATGCTAGTTTAATTGTTTTCCAGCAAGTTTTTGGGTGTGCTCTAAGTTCATGCTTGTTGAGTATCATGTCTATTTCACATCCATGCCTTTTCTTATCACGTTTGGGTGTTGTAGCATAAATATACCTTGCTCCAAAGTTGTTATGTTGCTGTTAACTTCAGCTTTGCATTGTAATTGTTTTGCTCATATCTTCTAGGCCGTAGCTCTGAATTAAATGAACGTTATATGTAACATGATTAGTATTTCATGTAGATCATCATGGTGCATGTTAACGTGTTGTTTAACAACTTGAACTTAAGGTTTGTTCCGATCTGGACCCATTTTACACGTGCATATGAGGACTTACCGGAATTGTTCTATGTTGATTCCGGCCTCATTTAAACTTGTTGGTTTGTGTTGCTCTTGCGTGCTTCATCCCTTGCCATGTTTTGCATCATATAGACTTGTCTTGCATCATACTTGGTTGAGCATCTTGTTATGTTCTTGAATGGTGTGTTTACCATGTTGTGTGCTTCTTCTCGTTAGTGTTTATTCCATTGCGTTCGTGAGGATTCGTTCGTCTACACTTGGTTCGTCTTCGTGGATTCTTCTTTGTCTACTTCATGGACTCGTTCTTCCCCCTTGCGGGATCTCAGGCAAGGTGACCATCACCTTGGATACCTTTACTATCATTGCCATGCTAGTTGTCTCGATGCTATCATTATATGTCACGCTACCCATCATTTATTGTCAGCCTCTCTCCTTGTTGCCATGAAACATCTAACCTTTGAGACCTTCCCAGCAAACCGTTGTTTGGCTATGTTACCCGCTTGCTCAGCCCCTCTTATAGCATTGCTAGTTGCAGGTGAAGATGAAGATTGCTCCATGTTGGAACTTGTTGTTGGAATATCACAATATATCTTATATATATTAACACACCTATATACTTGGCAATGGATGGAAGGCTTGGCCTTTTGCTTGGTGTTTTGTTCCACTCATGCCACCTTAGGAGCCGATAAACCGGCGTTATGTTCCTTGATTTTGCGTTCCTAACACGGTTGGGTATATGGGGACCCCTTGGCAGTTCGTCTTTGAATAAAACTCCTCCAGCAAGGCCCAACATTGGTTTTATTTGCAACATAAAAAAACTTAATTAATTAATTGCATAGGGAGTTAGCGCTACTCGAGGATTATTCTACATACAGGGGGGCCAGTGCTGATGGTGTTGGTCCCAAACGGGGGTTATGCGGGGCCGCCACGGGGAAACTGGAGGTATCTGACTCCCGTAGGATCACCCATCCAGTCGTGGCCTGAGACGAGATACGCGCGGCTACTATCAGGGTGTCGGCACGCCGGGAGGTCTTGCTGGACTTGTTTTACCATTGTTGAAATGTCTTGTGCAGCGAGATTCCGAGTCTGATCGGGTTGTCCCTAAGATAAGGGGTAATATTATTATTATCTCTGCTGATCGTGAGAGCTTGTGATGGGATAAGTTGGGACACCCCTGCATGGTTATGATCTTTCGAAAGCCGTGCCCGTGGTTATGTGGCAGATTGGAATTGGTTAATGTCCGGTTGTAGAAAACTCGACAGAGGATCCGAATAAAATACACGAACCGCGTGAGTAACCGTGACCATCTATTTTCACTTGGAGAAGAGAACACGATGGGGTTATGTTTGACTCATAGGTAGTTCAGGATCTTGAGCGGTCATTACTAGTTTGTGACCCTTTGCATAGATGCTCATCTTATTCTTGTACTCGTAAGTTAGCCACCATATATTGCTTAGCCGCTGCTGCAACCTCACCACTATCCTTTTCCATACCCCTTTAAGCTTTGCTAGTGTTGATACCCATGGTTATGGGATTGCTGAGTCCTCATGGCTCACAGATACTACAACAACAGTTGCAGGTGCAGGTTTCTGATGACTTTACGTGAGAGCGATGTTGTTGTGTCGGCGTTCTTTCTTCTTCTGTTTCGTCAGTCTTGGGTTAGGTTCCTGGTCGGCAGCCTGGGATAGCAGATGGATGTCATTGTACTTTTCATGTTTGCATCCGTAGTCGGATGTCTTGTATTGATGTCGTTGTACTCATGTGACTTGTATGTATTGTTCTATCCCCATGTATTATGTGATGGTACGATGTAGTGATATCCATCTTGCTAAGCGCCCGAAATGCGGTTGTGCCCCAATCACGAGTGTATCACGTGATCGGGATAGAAACACATCTTAGGGCTGACACCAACACATCAATCTTAAGCAATTTTTCTTCAAGCACGGCATTGAAATTCTTTTGCGAATTCATAAACTCTTTAACACTAGTTTAAAATTCAAAGGGCATCTTACCAAAATTTCCATAAGAGTTATTGTAGGAGTTACCATAATTATTAGAGGAATTACTAGGAAAAGGCCTAGGATTAAAGTTTCCTCTATAAGCATTGTTACCAAAATTATTCCTACCAACAAAATTCACATCCAAAAATTCATTATTATTTTCAATCAACGTGGATAAAGGCATATCATTAGGATCAGAAGAAGCACTCTTAGTAGCAAATAATTTCATAAGTTCATCCATGTTTCCACTCAAAACACTAATCTCTTCAATAGCATGCACTTTTTTACTAGTAGATCTTTCGGTGTGCCATTGAGAATAGTTAACCATAATATTATGGGCTTATTCCATCTGTGCCCCCAATTCCTTAGTTGTGCTCAGTTTTCCCCACGCTTGAAACTTTTGCTCACTTTTCCCCACTCCCTTAGCTGAAACTCTCACAAATGTTCATAACAGGCGTTTGCCGTCTTGGCCGTTAACTGACTTGTGGGGCCATGTTGGACTCTGTTGACTGTGGCTGTGGCTTCGCTGGTTGGGCTGTGTGTGTGTTCATAGCCTAGTATCGATGGATGCAGCCTGCTATGCATGCCCGGCCCGGCTTTGGCATCGATGTAGCCAGCTATGCATGCAAACACCGCCACGCACACATCTAGCGACACACCGACACGCACGCATCGATCCGTGCATGCATGCACGCCGACACGCACGCATCGATCCGTGCCGCACGGTTGCCAGTGGATTCAGTCGTTTCACGCGTCGCAGGCATACGTGCCGGTGGCAGAAGGGGCAGGCTGCACGCACGCTCGCGTCCATAACTCTATATGTCGAGGCATCGGTGCACGGCTGCCGCTCGATTCAATTGTGCCGGTTGCAGAAGGGGCAGAGCACGCAGAAGTGCCGCCAACGCAGAGCACGGAGCCGCCAATGCAGAGCACACACTGATGAGGCATCGCTTCGATTCACGTTCACACATTGATGAGGCATCGGTTCACGCACGCGCTGAGTCACGATCTACGCCGTTTGCGCGTGTACACACTTCGTCTCCCCCGGCTATTTAAACTGCCCTTCATTGCCTCTTCTTCTACAGATCCATCTGCGCCTCCCACTCCCCCAAAAGCCAAAGCAGGTCCACTCAGCGAAGCGTTCAAGATGCAGTTCTACAGGCCGACGTTCCAGGAGCCTCCCACCATGCCGGAACGGCGGTACCCCGCCAACGTCGTCGTCGAGGAATCGCTCTGCGTGTGGGCGTTCTCACGCTGGAGGGGTAGCACTGAGCTTGCACGGGGGTTCCTCCGTGCGGGCTTCCACCACCTCCCAGCGGGCTCGCCGCCCATGTTCAACCTCGTGGAGCAGCGTCCCCACGCCAACGCTCCAGCGGTAGGGCTCGTCGTCCACTTCACCAACAGGTTCGATGCCTACCACCTGCTCGGCAAGGTGTATTGGTGTGGGTGCGAGGTCATCGCATTCACCACCTATAACATCTACACCGACTTCGAGAGCATCTTCCCCGCTCGCAACCGCATGCACAGCCTCCCGTACTACCTCGGCGATAACGGCCTTGAGGAGGAGTGAAGCCGGCGGCGAAGAAGACGGTGAAGCCGGCGGTTAAGGTGAAGACGCCGATGAAGACATGGCGGTGTTGCCCTAGCTACCCTATCTATTATGTAGTTTGAGTTTGGTGTGTGTGTTGCACGACCTAGCTACTCTAATTATTATTATCTATGTAATATGTAAGAACTTGTGTGTTATATTAATGCTTGGGCTCCCTTAATGCTTTGTTATGTTTGTATTTTGTTTGGCCCAAGTTTAGACACGGCTAATTGGCGTGGGAAAAATTAACCAAACTAACTAAAAATTGGTTAGTGCAGTTTGCCGGGATGACCAGGGGAAGTACTTGGGTGCACAAGGAATCACATGCCCAATAGTGGAGGAAGTTAAGGATGGAAATTCAGATTTTCAACATATTTCTTTTGTTCATGAAGGGAGAGTTTCTAATAGGGAAGCTCATCTCCTAGCTAAACATGCTTTGCATTTGGGGGAAGGACGCCATATGTGGCTCCTACAACCCTTCGATTTACATGTAATTCATGTACTTCGTGTTATTGGTCAATAAAGCAAAGCATTTACCCCTCAAAAAAAATAGATGCCTTCTAAAAATAAGAACATATTGTACATTTGTACACGGCTTTAGTTTGCTGAGAGCTCTGTATTTTTTAGGTATTCCAAGAATACTGTCATGGATCGTTCTGCTTCAATAAAATGGGGCAGGGGGGAAAACCCCTTTCATTTCAAAAAAAAATCCAAGAATACTTTGGTTTTCAGAAATATTGAAGTATCAAATACTTTGAGATGTTTGGCTTTAGTTAGAAAACTACACTATGTTTGAAGTATATAAAAAAGAGGGTTGGACCTATTTTTCCAATCATGAAGTATAAATTACACTATGTAGAAAACTACACTATGTAGAAAACTACACTTCGAGATGTTTGGCTTTAGTCAAAAGGATAAATGAAGGGGCCCATAAAGGAAAGCCAAAAAAATTCCTCAATGAGATAGAAGAGATTGGGCAATCAAATTAATGAAAAAAGCAATCAGAAACAAAAAAGAACAAAGCAATCGTTCCTAAACAAAAAAAGAAACATCGCTTGTTTCTGGGCCTCATTTATCCTTTGTGGGCCTATTGCAGCTTGATTCTCTTTGGGCCCGCGAACTAGGTTTTTTTTTCTAGCAGAACTGACGAAACTGAAAGTGTCGAAACTGAACTGGTAGTTGTCTCCTGTCGAAACTGGTAGTTGTCTTCTATCGAAACTGGAAGTGTCGAAACTTAACAGTAAACTGCATACATTCAGAGATCGACAGTTGCACTAAACAGAGTTGCATTTGAGATAAATAGACGAGGATTGCTAAACAGTGGCAACAACAGTAGACAAACATCTCTAACGAGAGATGGCCATCAAGTAAAAAAATTCCTAGAGCAAGTATTCCTAAAGCTATCAAATTGGATTGCTTCTTCAACTCAATCAGCTGCTTGAAGTTCTTGTTCATCTTCTTCAATTCCGCCTTCAGTTCGACATCTACCATCGTCGGGTATTCCAGACGCGCTGCTGCTGCCGGAGCGGCACTGTCATGGGGCAGATTGAACTCGCCGATTGCATTCCCCCTCAAATCTAGCAAGCCCAACCCTTGAAGCCTCTGGATGTAATCGTCCATCCACTCGAAATGGTAGCATTTCTTCACGATCTGAAAATGAAATCATGTAACCTAAATCCAAATCTGACAGATTTTTTGAGAAATTAGAGATAAAGGATGCGAGGATCTAACCTGCCCCTCCGGCTTGCTCTCGCATTTGACGAACTCGCGCCCAAAGTTCCCATTCTTCTCCTCCTTCGAAGTCAACCGCTTCAGTGGCGCAGTTCGTGGGTAGTCAGTGCATCGAGTCATCGGCACTGGACCATGCACCGGCCACGTGGAACGGGGGGCTGACGAGGAGGTCGACATATCGCCCGAGAGGAAGAAACAGAGGAATTGGTCGAGAGGAAGAAGAACGAGAAGATGGGGAAAGAAATGGAGGAATTGCTAGATCTGCTCGATGCCTTTGTCTGTTAGATGGAGAAGAGGAGAAGGGGAAGCCAATCAGGATGCATCACGCGGATCGCGCATGCCTGCCCCACATCTGATGGGTGGTGTTTGGCGCTTGGTAGGATCCGACGGCGGACGATCGACGCTAGGGTTTTGGAGGGGTTATGAGCGAGTCAACGGGGTTATTAGGGTTTGACCAGATTTTAAATGGCCAGAACTAAATTAGAAAAAATCGCAAAAATATAAAACAAACGTAGTTCGTCCGTTTATGAGACCTAGTTACCATAAAAAAATATAAACTCGGTATAGGGGCGTTTTTTTTTTGAAAAATCATTTTTTGAAGTGATTTGTCGAAATCAAGTTCAAATGTTTTTAAAAAATTTAAAAAAAATCAAAATGATATAATTCTTGCGCACATAGCCGTCATATGCGACAAGGTTATGAGAAAAATAATATAAACTTGGTGTAGGTCATTTTCATGAAAGAAGGCTTCACACAAATGAGCTATCACCTATGAACATGTTCAGAGTTCGTAGAATAGGGAGAGAGGGTTTAGGGTTTGAAAAAAAAATTCAAAAAAATCAGAAAAATCTCCATAGCTTCATTTTGGAGTGAATAAGAAGGATCTGAACTTACTTTTTCATTTTCATATCTAAAACGTGTTATTTGATGGTTTTGAATTAAAAGCATATTTTTTCAAAAAAATGCAGTAATATGAATATTAATCGATAAATAGTGAGACTTCGTTTTTACCCTATATATATGGAACACGTGTTAATAAAAATATATATGTCTCATTTAGGGAAGGTAAAAAAACTTTTTTTCAAATAGGGCTGTTTACCCTAGCTTTCGAGCTCGTTTCTAGCACATTTCTCAATCGGACTGTTCACCTAGGAATATTGGACTTCAAATGCTCGATCAAATACACCGCACAGAGCAATGAACCTCCAATGTTCAACTTCAACTTTGGCTCCAATCCAAATTTTGGCCCAAATTTAAATACTGATTTAAATTCAAATTTTGATGGAAATTTGAATTCTGACTCAAATAAGGAACCAAAGTAGAAGCAACATTATTACAAATGATGCCAACATTATTACAACTGATGCAAACATTATTACAATAGCTCAAATCTACCAAGTTTTAAGATGCCAACATCTTAATACAAACCTACCAAGTTTTAAGCGATCGACTCGCCCTCAAATTTACAACCCAAACATTTCCCAACAACTTAATTCAAATTTTTTGACTTGCTCAATGTGTTTGCAGCTGGCTTCACCGTCTTGATCCTGGTTTCCCTAGTTGAGATGCACTTTTCTTTCAGACTCTTGTTCCTTTTGATCTTGGGCTTTACTTGGTGTTTTCCCCGTGGAGGTGCTGATGGAGTAGTTCCACTCGCCGAGCACTTGACGACCATTTGACGGTCATCTATGGGTTCAGTAATATTTAAAGGAGCAATTGGAATAATTACCCCCTCCTCTTCCTCTCTTATAGCTTCAAAACCATCAAAGGCCATGGTTTCAAAATCTTCTGCTTCACCATCTCTTGGCCTTTTCTCCCTAGAGCTGGTAAATATAATTATAAGCCATAGGCAAAAAAGAGAACAAATAAAAACAAAAGGGTAGCTGCATTCTACAAAGGGTGCAAACACATACCAAATGTTTGCTGCTGCATTCTCCACTGCATCTTCAGTCTCCATTGCTGCTGCATTCTCCACTGCATCTTCAGTCTCCATTGCTACTGCATTCTCCACAGCATTGGCTGCTGTCCATCTTTCCTCCTCTCCAAATGATGCATCCACTGGATTGGTACAAAGCCTAGCAATATGCCCCAGAACTCCACATTTTTTGCAAGCACGCTTCTTTGGTAGACGACCCTCCTCAACTGCTCTAATCCTCTGGTTCCTTGGTCTTCCCGGTGGTCTAGTAATGATAGGAGCGTGGAGTTTGAACCCTGGATCTACTATGTTCCATTGATCTTTCCCCAATAGTGCAGGTACATTGTCAGCATTAGCAGCCATAAATTTGGCAACAGAGAAATACTCAGAGCAATATTGATCAACTTCACCATCTGCACCCCCGATAATGGTCATCAGATGTAGGGCATGTATGCATGGCTTCCCACGGATCTGCCATTGCCTACAAGTACATTCTCTAGTACTTAGGTTCACAGGATACCTCCATACCCTATTTTTAGTGTCTGTATAGGTAACCTCTCCCTCATATGTACCAGATCGAATACATTTCATCTTCAGTCCTCTTGCCTTCAAGTGCAATGCCTTAATCAGTGATGGGAGCATTTGATGACCAACATATTGTGTTTCTTCAATTCTTTTGCGAAGAGCCATCTTTATCATGATCATTTGCCTCATCTTGTCAAATGCTTACCACAACAAGAGCCCTTTCACTGACTTGAACTTTGAATTGAAGCATTCTGCAAGGTTATTGGTCACATAATCTACTTTGCAGATTTCGTTGAAATTGCTTCTTGACCACACCTTACAATGATGTGCATCCATGTACTCCTTCACAAGAGGATTTTGAGCATAAAACACTCTCAAATGGTGTTCATGCTTCCTTTTGCTGCATGTGTATGATGCTGGCCATAAGTTCTCATCATAAACTTTACCTTTGAACTTCTTTTTGAAATTATGCGCTAGGTGTCGCATACATTCCCTATGCTCCACTCCAGGGAATACAATTTCCACTGCACTCTCTAAACCTTTACAAGCATCTGTGTGTATAGCTAAACCTGGGGGTGTGCCTATAATGTTGCGCAACTGCTGCAGAAACCAGACCCAACTTTCCTCAGACTCTGCCTCCACCACACCAAATGCAACTGGGAATAGCCAGTTGTGTCCATCAACTGCAGAAGCTGCTACTAGCTGTCCTCTCCATCTTCCAGTCAAATGTGTAGCATCTACAGCCAAATAGGGCCTGCAACCATCTAGAAACCCCTGCCAGCAAGCCTTGAAACAAACAAAAGCCCTTCTGAAGCACTCCTTCTGAAATGACTTCCCTTTTATTTTGAATTGAACTGTATGCTTGTCAATCTCTACAACACTCCCTGGACTTGCCATCTCCACTTCAGCTTTGAAAGTGTAAAGCAGCTAAAAACTGTCATTCCATTGACCATTAATTCTGTCAAGAGCCTTTTCCCTAGCATTGAAAATTCTCATGTAAGGAATTTCTATCTTGTACTTCTCAAAAAGCTTCCCATGGAGTGTTGTTGGACCAAGTCCAGGTTCATCTCTCAGCCAATCCAATATAGCATCTGCCACCCACCTAGTTTTTGCTAGCTTGGTTTTGGCCTTCCCCCCTCCCCCTCCAGGTGGACAACTGTGCTTGTGTGGGTTTTTCTTTATCTGAAACAAAATAAAAAGGTAAAAAACAGTTAAGAAACCTTACTCAACAATCTGAAACTAAATTACTAACTGAACTTGGATTACCTGAATATATTTGCTCTTTCTCATACGAGATGCATGCAACTTCCACCTACACCTAGGATATGGACAAAAAACTGTGAACCTTGCTGGCTCACTCCTTTTAATCTTATAGGTGTTTTCAGATATAATGCACCATGTTGTCACTGCATTCCGACAGTCCACCATTGATTGGAAAATGGTACCTACACTAAGCTCAGGTTTTTCCCTGTTCCACTCAATTGTTGGCATGTCATCACCATCGTATTCATCCTCGATTAAGCTGTGCATGTTCTCCACCTTCTCTTCATCGTCAGTGTCATCAAACCTAGCTTGGCTGATGGGCTCCTCCATATATTCGTCATCCACTGCTTGCTGACTGGCTACATCGACCAGTTCATGAAACTTCATCTCGTCTTCATCATCATTTATAGGCACTGCCTCATCAGGTTCTGCATCCTCTTCTACACCAACTGCAGAAGGTACACGAGAAGCAGCAGCTGAATCGGAACCACAATTGGCAACAGGCATGTTGTGGCTCCATGAACCACTTGCTTTACTTGGTGTCGACCTACAAGGAGTGCCGGGGTGCTGGCTGTTAGCACAGACAGATGATGTCTGAAGTCCCTTCCCCTTCTCCCGTTCTGCGCGTGGCTGGAGCACATCGATTTGGAGTTTACCGAATCGGTAGCCAGCAATCCCAGCAAAAAGCAACGGCATAAGAAATCTTTGCTCGTCACTGCTGAAGTAATTCAGTTCAACAGCATCGGCATCACTCCAGGGATAGGTGTTTTTGAGCTCAGCTTGCAAATCTTTGAAAGATATGATGGTTTCTACCACTTTGGGATAGAAAAATGATGAAATCAAATGCGGTTTAGTACCACGAATCACACTAGTTTCCATTCTAATCGCCAGCCGGAAAGCCAGCGCGGGATCAATCCTATTTTGTTGAGGCAAATAAAGGCTTCAGTTAGCCAGGTAAATCGAGCACAAATTTGAACGATTCAAGCAAACAGAAGTCAAATACGGCCTACAATACGACTTAGAACGTCAATTCGAGAGGAAACAAAGCTTACCCAGGTTTAATCCATGAATTATCTGTCGCGGATTCGACCCAATCCTCTCCACGGTCGACTGCATTCCGGGTGTCCTCAATCAACATTGCTATGTAATCCTAGATGGGGAGGTGGGCTATATCTGGCGGAGACGCGGCGTCGCTGACGAACGGAATAGGGGCATAGGGTGGAAGAAACAACTGCGGTGGACGCGGCACGACGCCGGCGGAGGGGCGGGGCGGCGCGGTGCAGTGCGGCCTATCTAGATAGGGCATGTTTCATATTCAGACAAACGTGTCTCCTTGCGGTCCCACCCGTCAGCAAGCAACAGTCAGACGAAGACTCGGCCCCACTCGTCAGCAATTAACGGTCAATGGACGGTCAAGACGGCAAACGGCCGCTATGAGCATTTGTGAGAGTTTTAGCTAAGGAAGAGGGGAAAAGTGAGCAAACGTTTGGAGCGTGGGGAAAAGTGAGCACAACTAAGAAACCAGGGGCACTAATTTAAATATCCCTAATATTATCTAGGAGTTTGGTAGCTTCTCCTAAGGTGGTTTCCATGGAAGTGCCCCCCGCGGCCGAATCTAAAAGATTTCTAGAAGCAAAATTCAAGCCAGCATAAAAGTTTTGTATAATCATCCATAAGTTCAAACCATGTGTAGGGCAATTACGTATCATTAATTTCATTCTCTCCCAACCTTGTGCAACATGCTCATGATCTAGTTGCTTAAAATTCATAATGTCGTTTCTAAGAGAGATAATCTTAGCAGGAAAAAAATACTTAGAGATAAATGCACATTTGCACTTATTCCACGAATCAATACTATTTCTAGGCAAAGAGGAAAACCAAGTTTTAGCACGATCTCTAAGTGAAAATGGAAATAGCTTCAATTTAACAATATCATTATCCGTATCCCTCTTCTTTTTCATATCACACAAGTCAACAAATTTGTTTAGATGGGTAGCGGCATCTTCACTAGGAAGGCCAGAAAATTGATCTTTCATGACAAGATTCAACAGAGCAGCATTGATCTCACAAGATTCAGCATCGGTAATAGGAGCAATAGGCATGCTAATAAAATCATTATTGTTGGTATTGGAAAAGTCACACAATTTGGTATTGTTCTGAGCCATAGTGACAAGCAAGTAATCCAACACACAAGCAAACAAGAGGCAAGCGATTAAACACAAGGAAGAATAAGGGCAAATAAAACGGCAAAGGTGAAGTGGGGGAGAGGAAAACGAGAGGCAAATAATGTAATGCGAAGGATAAGGGTTTGTGATAGGTACTTGGTATATGAGTTTTGGGTAAGCCTCCCCGGCAACGGTGCCAGAAATTCTTCTTGCTACTTCTCGAGCTTGCGTTGTATTCCCTCGAAGTGGAAAGGGTGATGCAACACTGTACCGTAAGTATTTCCCTCAGTTTTTGAGAACCAAGGTATCAATCCAGTAGGAGACCACGCGCGAGTCCCTCGCACCTGCACAAACAAATAAGAACTTCGCAGCCAACGCGATAAGGGGTTGTCAATCCCTTTATGATCACTTACGAAAGTGAGACCTGATATATAGGATAGTATAATATTTTCGGTATTTTTTGGTATAAGAACAGAAAGTAAATAACGCAAAATAAAATAGATGAAAGATTAATATGTTGATAATAGACCCGGGGCCATAGGTTTCACTAGTGGCTTCTCTCATGATAGCAGAATTCTACGATGGGTGAACAAATTACTGTCGAGCAATTGATAGAAAAGCGCATAGTTATGAGAATATCTAGGCATGATCATTATATATAGGCATCACGTCCATGACAAGTAGATCGAAATGATTCTGCATCTACTACTATTACTCCACACATCGACCGCTATCCAGGATGCATCTAGAGTATTAAGTTCATAAGAACAGAGTAATGCTTTAAGCAAGATGACATGATGTCGAGGGATAAACTCAAGCAATATGATATAAACCCCATGTTTTTATCCTCGATGGCAACAATACAATACATGCCTTGTTGCCCCTGGTGTCACTGGGAAAGGACGCCGCAAGATTGAACCCAAAGCCAAGCACTTCTCCCATTGCAAGAACTAAAGATCTAGTAGGCCAAACCAAACCAATAATTTGAAGGGACTTGCAAGGATATTATAATCATACATAAAAGATTTCAGAAAAGAATCAAATATTGTTCATAGATAATCTTGATCATAAACCCACAATTCATCGGATCTCGACAAACACACCGCAAAAAGATTACATCGAATAGATCTCCTCGAAGATCGAGGAGAACTTTGTATTGAGATCGAAAAAGAGAGAAGAAGCCATCTAGCTAATAACTATGGACCCGAAGGTCTGTGGTAAACTACTCACAACTCATTGGTGAGGATATGGTGTTGATGTAGAAGCACTCCGTGGTAGATCCCCCCTCTGGCGGAGCTTCGGAACAGGCCCCAAGATGGGATCTCATGGGAACAGAAGGTTGCGGCGGTGGAATTAGGTTTTTCTCTATTGCCTCGGTATTTTCAGGGTACATGGATATATATAGGAGGAAGTAGGGCATTGGGGGAGCCAGAGGGGGCCCACGAGGACAGGGGCGCACCCTGGACCCTCGTGGCCACCTCTCTTGTTCCCTCGCGTGTACTCCAAGTCTTCTGGGTAGATATGGTTCCAAAAATAACTCTCCCGAAGGTTTCATTCCGTTTGGACTCCGTTTGATATCCCTTTTTTGCGAAACACTGATATAGGCAAAAAAACAACAATTTGCACTGGGCCTTGGGTTAGTAGGTTAGTCCCAAAAATAATATAAAAGTGTATAATAAAACCCATTAAACATCCAAAACAGAATATATAATAGCATGGAATAATCAAAAATTATAGATACATTGGAGACTTATCACAGATCAGCGACAGAGTTTTCTCAGTGGTGTTCCCCACAAAGGACATGTCGAAGATGTGTAGGGTTGTGGGCAAACTTTGCCTACCGATCACGGAAGTCAGAGTGCAAGTTGGACCACCTATTGCCAATGATACGTCCACCTCTCTTTTGGATGAAGCTTGGGTGCTGGTGCACAAAATCCCTCCCAAGCTGTGAAAGAAATCAATCATCAAGGAAATCTACAATGTTCTAGGGGTTGTTGTGGATGTAGATGAGGCCTCAATCTATGGTCAGGGACCGGTCCGGGTCAAGATCTGGTGCAGGGAGGCGGGTAAGGTCAAGGGACCTTTCCAGATCTTCCACCGGAGAAACGGTTTCATCATTCACGTTGAGCCCGAAGCAGCCAGTTCATCTGCAAGTCCTCCGGTCGATCCTCCACCCCCCTGGCTTCAACCCCAGGCCACCGTATGAGGATGACAATGAGGAGGAAGATCCAAGCATTGATACTCAATCCTGGGATGCCCTGGGCAATAAAGGTAAAGAAGGAGACAAGAGTGCGCAACCAAAGTCAGCATAGGGGGGCGCCTCCAGCACCAGGCAGCAAGGTGGCTAGGTGGCGGTGATGGGAGCGCCGCCCTCGGGCGTGGCTCTGGAGGAGCGCTCTACCCCTGATCCGACCCGGTCTGGGGCGGCGGCCATCGTTCAACGTTTGGCCGGGCTCCTGCGTTTGCCTCCAGTTGATGTGCCGCGGATGAGACCCAATCCTCTTGGGCCATTCCCCTTCCCCTTGATCAGTATGGATCCAACATGGGTTCCGGACCGGTCCTTCGTGAGTTCATCGCTGCTGAATTTTCTCGTGCCTTCCTCCGCCCTCCGTCACCGGCGTAGCCTGATTCTGACAAGGGCAGTTCCCTCGATCCACCACCACAGCCAACCACAGTGGGCGTGGCTGCTGGCTCGACCGTGAAAGATGAACATTCTCCGGCAACCGAACCAAAAGGTAGTGATGTGGAGGCGACCTCGGCTTGTTCCAAGTACTCGGACCTGGGATCTACCAAGAAGACTCTGGGTATGGACGTGGCTATGGATGATGCGGCCCTATGATGACCCAGGAGGAGGAGTTCTCTGATAACCTGATGCCTATGGAGGATTGTGTGGTAGCCTTTCAGAGCTTGGTGGAGGAGGAACAGTCGGGCGTGGCGGTGGCCTCGCCTCCTGTGGCTCAGCGACAAAGCACAAGGGCGCATGTCACCACCCCGATGATGGAACGGGAAATGACACTCAAGATCTCTAAGGACATGGGAGGTATCATCTCTAAACTCATCGCTCGTTCTATGTCCTTGATACGTCCATTTTGCATCATGCTTTTATGTTGATATTTATTGCACTACGGGCTGTAATTACACGTTATGTCAGAATACTTATGCCTTTTATCTCTTATTTTACAAGGTTTACATGAAGAAGGAGAATATCGGCAGCTGGAATTCTGGGCTGGAAAAGGAGAAAACACTATAAACCTATCCCGCACAACTCAAAAAGCTCCGAAATTCCACGAAATACCATTTCAGAAAATATAAAAATTATCTCGCGAAAGAGATTCAACAGGGGGGCCACCACTTGTCCATGAGGGTGGGAGGCGCGCCCCCTCTCTTAGCGCGCCCCCTGCCTCGTGGGCCACCCGGTGACCCCCTGATGCCCATCTTCTCCTATATGAGGTGTTTTGACCTGGAAAAAATCATAAGGAGGCTTTCAGGACCAGATGCCACCGTCTTGAGGCAGAACCTTGGCGGAACCAACCTAGGGCTCCGGCGGAGCTGTTCTGCCGAGGACACTTCCCTCTGGGAGGGGGAAATCGTCACCGCCGTCATCACCAACAACTCTCCCATCTCGGGGAGGGTTATCTTCATCAACATCTTCACCAGCACCATCTCCTCTCAAACCCTAGTTCATCTCTTGTATCCAATCTTTGTATCCAAACCTCAGATTGGTACCTATGGGTTGCTAGTAGTGGTGATTACTCCTTGTAGTTGATGCTAGTTGGTTTACTTGGTGGAAGATCATATGTTTGGATCCATTATGCATATTAATACCACTCTGATCATGACCAATATTATGTCTTGTGGGTAGTTACTTTTGTTCCTGAGGACATGGGAGAAGTCTTGCTATAAGTAGTCATGTGAATTTGGTATTCGTTCGATATTTTGATGAGATCTATGTTGTCTCTCCTCTAGTGGTGTCATGTGAACGTCGACTACATGACACTTCACCTTTGTTTGGGCCTAGAGGAAGGCATTGGGAAGTAATAAATAGATGATGGGTTGCTAGAGTGACATAAGCTTAAACCGTACTTTATGCGTTGCTTCGTAAGGGGCTGATTTGGATCCACTTGTTTCATGCTATGGTTAGGTTTACCTTAATACTTCTTTTGTAGTTGCGGATTCTTGCATTAGAGGTTAATCATAAGTGGGATGCTTGTCCAAGTAAGGACAGAACCCAAGCACCGGTCCACCCACATACCAATTTATCAAAGTACCGAACGCGAATCAGATGATCATGATGAAAACTAGCTTGACTCTAATTCCCATATGTCCTCGGAAGCGTTTTCCTTCATATAAAAGTTTGTCCAGGTTTTTCCTTTGCTACAAAAAGGATTGGGCCATCTTGCTGACCTTATTTACTTTTACTATTTGTCACTTGCTACCAATTACCTTATCACAAAACTATCTGTTACCTATAATTTCAGTGCTTGCAGAAAATACCTTACTGAAAACTGCCTATCATTTCCTTCTGCTCCTTGTTGGGTTCGACACTCTTACTTATCGAAAGGACTAAGATAGATCCCCTACACTTGTGGGTCATCAAGACTCTTTTCTGGCGCCGTTGTCGGGGAGTGAAGCGCCTTTGGTAAGGAAAAATTTATATAGTGTGCTGAAATTTACTGTCACTTGTTACTATGGCTCATCATCCTTTGAGGGGCTTGTTCGGGGTATCTTCACCCCGACCTGAAGATCAAAGAGTTGCTCCTCAACCTACTGAACCTACTGAAAATGTTTGCTTTGAAATTCGTTCGGGTATGATAGAGAAACTGCTAGATAATCCCTTTACAGGAGATGGAACACTGCATCCCGATTTACACCTAATCTATGTGGATGAAGTTTGTGGATTATTTAAGCTTGCAGGTATGCCCGAGGATGTTATCAAGAAGAAGGTATTCCCTTTATCTTTGAAGGGAGGTGCATTGATACGTCTCCAACGTATCTACTTTTCCAATCACTTTTGCCCTTGTTTTGGACTCTAACTTGCATGATTTGAATGGAACTAACCCAGACTGACGCTGTTTTCAGCAGAACTGCCATGGTGTTGTTTTTGTGCAGAAATAAAAAGTTCTCGGAATCGCCTGAAAATCAACGGAGATTTATTTCAGAAAATATAAAAAATACCTGCAAGAAGATCCAAACCGGGGGGCCCACTGGCTGTCCTCGAGGGTGGGGGGCGCGCCCCCCTTCCCAGGGCGCTCCCCCTGCCTCGAGGGCACCCTGATGCCCCACCGACGTATCCCCAGGTCCTATATATTCCGTTTCGTGGAGAGAAAAATAAAGGAGAAATAATTATCGCGTTTCACGAGACGGAGCCGCCACCAAGCCCTAATCTCTCTCGGGAGGGCTGATCTGGAGTCCGTTCGGGGCTCCGGAGAGTGGAGATCGTCGCCATCATCATCACCGACCTTCCTCTATCACCAATTCCATGATGCTCACTGCCGTGTGTGAGTAATTCCATCGTAGGCTTGCTGGACGGTGATGGGTTGGATGGGATCTATCACGTAATCGAGTTAGTTTTGTTAGGGTTTGATCCCTAGTATCCACTATGTTCTGAGATTGATGTTGCTATGACTTTGCTATGCTTAATGCTTGTCACTAGGGCCCGAGTGCCATGATTTCAGATCTGAACCTATTATGTTTCCATGAATATATGTGTGTTCTTGATCCTATCTTGCAAGTCTATAGTCACCTACTATGTGTTATAATCCGGCAACCCCGAAGTGACAATAATCGGGACCACTCCCGGTGATGACCATAGTTTGAGGAGTTCATGTATTCACTATGTGTTAATGCTTTGGTTCGGTACTCTATTAAAAGCAGGCCTTAATATCTCTTGGTTTCCAATAGGACCCCGCTGCCACGGGAGGGTAGGACAAAAGATGTCATGCAATTTCTTTTCCATAAGCACATATGACTATATTCGGAATACATGCCTACATTGCATTGATGAACTGGAGCTAGTTCTGTGTCACCCTAGGTTATAACTTCTACATGATGGATTGCATCCAACGTAATTTCCCATCATCGATCCAATGCCTACGAGCTTTACCTATATTGATTGTCGCTTATTTACTTTTCCGTTGCTATTATCACAAAAACTACAAAAACACTATCTTTACTTTTATTGCTACTACCGCCACTATCATATTACTTTGCTACTAAACTATCTTGCTGCAGATACTAAGTTTCCAGGTGTGGCTGAATTGACAACTCAGCTGCTAATACTTAAGAGTATTCTTTGGCTCCCCTTCTGTTGAATCAACAAATTTGGGTTTAATACTTTACGCTCGAAAACTGTTGTGATCCCCTACACTTGTGGGTTATCAAGACTATTTTCTGGCGCCGTTGCCGGTGAGCATAGCTCTATTCTTTAAATCACTTGGGATTTATATCTGCTTATCACTATGAAGAATTTGAAGGACTCAAAAACCAAGATCTTACCCTCAACTATGAGGGGAGGTAAGGAACTGCCATCTAGCTCTGCACTAGATTCTCCTTCTGTTATGAGTAAACTTGCGACACCTACTCCTGCTAATGAATCTGATATGTCGTATGTTCTTGTTGATGCTACTTCTGCTATGTATGATGAAACTACCTCTATGCCTGATACTGTGCCACTAGGTGAATTTCTAGATGAACAAATTGCTAAGGTTAGGGAGAGTGCAAATATTGATGATATTTATGAAAGTGATGTTGAAACTACTCCCAATAGATATGAATTGCCTGTTGTGCCTGAGGCTTATGTTATGGATGAAGAAACTGCTAGAGACTTTCTTGCTTGCAATGATAGATATGATCTTAAGAAGTTATTAGCTAAGTTGAAGGAAAAGTCCTTGAATGCTAGAATGAAACATGACCCGGCTTTTGCTACTTCACCTATATGTGTCACTGATAAGGATTATGAATTCTCTGTTGTTCCTGAGTTAATTACTTTGGTGGAATCAAGTTCTTTCCATGGCTATGAGTCTGAAACTGTTGTGGCACATCTTACCAAGTTGAATGATATAGCCACCCTGTTTACCAATGATGAAAAGATTCACTACTACTATATCCTTAAGTTATTTCCGTTCTCGTTAAAGGGTGATGCTAAGACTTGGTTCAATTCTCTTGATCCTGGTTGTGTGCGTAGTCCCCAGGATATGATGTATTGCTTTTCTGCTAAATATTTCCCCGCTCATAAGAAACAAGCTGCCTTACGGGAAATATATAACTTTGCTCAAACTGAAGATGAGAGTCTCCCATAAGCTTGGGGGAGGCTTCTCCAGTTACTTAATGCTTTGCCTGATCATCCTCTTGAGATGCATGATATACTTGATGTCTTTTATAATGGACTAACCGATGCTTCCAGAGACCACCTGGATAGTTGTGCTGGTTGTGTTTCTAGGGAAAGAACAGTGGAAAAAGCTAAATTACTATTGAATAATATGATGGCCAATTAAAATGATTGGACACTTCCTGAACCAGCCCCTAAGCCAACTCCGAATAAGAGAGGTGTTCTATTTCTCAGTCCTGAAGATATGCAAGAGGCAAAGAAATCCATGAAAGAAAAAGGTATTAAAGCTGAAGATGTTAAGAATTTACCACCTATTTAAGAAATACATGGTCTTGATAACCCGACACAGGTAGTAAAGGTAAATTCTGTTTATAGATTTGATGAAAGTGATATTCCTCTTTATAAGTCTGCTAGCGAATGCTTAGATGAGTTTGACAATTTTATTGTGAAACAAGAAAACTTCAATGCTTACGTTGGTAGACAATTACAGCACAATGCTTATATGATTGAACGCTTGAGTGATTATCTGTCTAGTGCTAAAGATGAACTGAAACTTATTAGTATACATGCTTCCATGGTCACCACTCAAGTAGAACAAGTACTTAAAGCTCAGAATGATTTGCTCAATGAGTTAAATAGTAAGAATAATGACTATGCTGTTAGAGTTGCAACTAGGGGTGGTAAAAAGACTCAGGAACCTCTGTATCCTCAAGGCCACCCTAAGAGAATTGAGAAAGATTCTCAGAGAGCTAATATAGATGCACCTAGTTCTTCTATGAAGAAGAAAAAGAAAAATGATAGAAATTTGCATGCTTCTAGTGAACCTGTAGCTCACCCACCTGAGAATCCCAATGATATATCTGTTTCTGATGCTGAGACACAATCTGGTAATGAACATGAACCTAGTGATAATATTAATGGTGATGTTCATGATGATGCTCAACCTAGTAATGATAATGATGTACAGATTGAACCTGTTGTTGATCTTGATAACCCACAATCAAAGAATCAACGTTATGATAAGAGAGACTTTATTGCTAGGAAGCACGGTAGGGAAAGAGAACCATGGGTTCAGAAACCCATGCCTTTTCCTCCGGAACCATCCAAGAAAAAGGATGATCAAGATTTTGAGCGCTTTGCTGAAATGATTAGACCTATCTTTTTGCGTATGCGTTTGACTGATGTGCTTAAAACAAATCCTTATGCCAAGTATATGAAAGATATTATTACCAATAAAAGAAAGATACCTGAAGTAGAAATCTCCACCATGCTTGCCAATTACACTTTTGAGGGTGGGATGCCTAAGAAATTAGGATATCCATGACTACCTACTATTCCTTGCTCCATTAAGAGAAACTATATTAAAACTGCTTTGTGTGATCTTGGAGCCGGTGTTAGTGTTATGCCTCTCTCTTTATATCGTAGACTCGACTTGAGTAAGTTGACACCTACTGAAATATCTTTGCAAATGGCCGATAAATCAACGCCTATACCTGTCGGTATTTGTGAGGATGTGCCTGTCGTAGTTGCAAACGTTACTATTCTAATGGACTTTGTTATACTTGATATTCTCGAGGATGATAGTATGTCTATTATTCTTGGAAGACCCTTTGTGAATACTGCAGGGGCTGTTATTGATTGCAACAAAGGCAATGTCACTTTTCATGTCAATGGTAATGAACATACGGTACCCTATCCGAGGAAACAACCTCAGGTCTATAGTATCAATTATATTGGAAAAACTTCAACTATCACTATTGGAGGTTTTGAGTTTCCTATTCCTACTATCAAGAAGGCATATGACATACTTATTGTTGGGGACATACATATCCCCATTGAGGTAACATAGTGATTATTCGGAAATTCTCCGGTTTCATGTTACTCGGAAAGAGTTTATTAACAAGACCTGATCAACCTTGTTAATGGATTCCTTTTGATGAGCATGGGATAGGTGAATGTAGATAGCACAAACCTTCTGTACCCTCCTTTTACTTTCTGCTAATTAGGTTAAATAAAACAAAAATAGCTTTATCTGTCTGTTTCCAGACTTATCCGTGCAATAAAAAAATATCCTAAAAATAAAAGTTCTCCAAATGCCATGAAAATGAAATATTATTTTTTTCTAGATTATTTAAGAATATATGGCACTAAACACACAATGAGGGTAGCCAACACGTGGCCTCGAGGGCACAGGGGGCGCCCCCTTCCCAGGGTGTGCCCCCCTGCCTCGAGGGCCCCACGTGGCCCCCCTCCACTTATCCTTTCACCCATGCTCTTCTTCTTCCTCCAAAAAAAATCCCCAACCAGCTCAAACCCGAGTTCTAGCTCATTTTGCTGCCATTTTAGATCTCCTTGCTCAAAGCACCATTCACCAAACTGTTTGAGGAGATTGTTCCTTGGTATGTGACTCCTCCATTGGTCCAATTAGTTTTTGTTCTAGTGTTTTATTTGTTGCAAATTTATGCTGCTGTGGTGACCTTGTTCTTGAGCATGCATGTCCAATTTTCTTGGTCCCAAGTAGTTCTAATGCATGATATAGTCTCTAGGCACTAGTAGGAGTTGTTGCTATCAATCTTATTGAGTTTGGTTAACTTTTACTGTGAGTTACTAAAAATTTCAGAAATTTTCAGAAAAGGAAAATGTTAAAAAGAATATTGAGGGGCTCTTCCAGCAAGAGCTCAGAGGAGAAGAAGAAAGAAGAAAATAAGAAGCCCAAGTATCATCTTCCTCGCATGGCGGAAGTTCGACCGTGCGAATGGCCTTGTAATAATTTCATGATGTCCGCCGGTATTTACGAAGACTTTTATTGGATGGCTAATCATGCAGGCCTCACCGACTTCATCATCGACCAAAAAAAAGTATCTCTTACTCACCAATATTTGTATGCAAAGTTTTTATTTTCATTCTAGGAAAACACCACCTACGGTGGAGTTTCGCTTATATGATATGGTTAAGGAGATATCACTGTTAGACTTTTGTGAAATATGCAAAGTACCCTTTGAAGGTAGACTTGATGAACCACGTCATGAAGACATCAAAGGGTTTATTGATATGATAGCCGTAGGTGAAACTAGACAAGTTTCAGGGGCAAGAATCACCAGTATACACTTCCCTGTTCTGCGCTACTTTGCTTTATTTGCTAGTAGGTGTTTAATTGGTCGCGGGAACAGTGGGAATCTCAGTGCCCCTGATATTATCATTTTACGCCATGCCTTGTTTCGTGACACAACTTTTAGCTTGGGCGTCGTCGTTGCCAAACGATTGAGTCTGAACCGCTCAAAGGGGCCCGTCTTTGGAGGCATATTTGCTTCTCGCCTTGCTGAACATTTTAATATACCTATTAGGCATCATGAG
Organism: Secale cereale; assembly: GCA_902687465.1. Classification (NCBI taxonomy): domain Eukaryota; kingdom Viridiplantae; phylum Streptophyta; class Magnoliopsida; order Poales; family Poaceae; genus Secale; species Secale cereale. The sequence goes on along the minus strand of LR738715.1, from coordinate 174,702,228 downwards.
AAGGAAGAAAAATTGTTTGCCCTTGTTTATCTAGACTATAAGAGCATGGTAGCTCATGACTTTATTGTTAAAGACAAAAATATGCAGTTACTTTATAAATTGAGGTTTAATGAAATATACTGTGAAATTGTTACCTTACCTGCACCATCTCTGTTTGATCTGTCCACATGCAAGTACCTCATTACATCAGATGCCTTCTACAAGTACCAAGGCTAGGCACAAGCTTCAGAGCCTGAGCCAGAACCACCATTTGATCCTTCTCGTCAATCTGTTTATGGGTGGGATCTGGACGAGCTCGCCAAACAGTGGCATCCAGAGGACACATATCAGTACACTGGAGGGAGTGGCTTCGATCCGTGGCCATAGACCAACTTAGGCCAAAAGCCTAAGCTTGGGGGAGTACGTGTTTCTCACCGACTTTACATTCATGTCCACACACTTATTCTAGTTGTCGGTGCTCACACTTTTTCACTTTACCATCCATGCTTAGTTAAATTTCTTTTTCTTAGTCTTTTTCTTGTGTCCTAGAAAAACCCAGAAAAACAAAAAATATTAGTTGAAGCTTCTAGCTAGTTTACTTTCTTTGCTTGTAGTAGTAACTAAGAAAAATGAAAACCCAAAAAGATTTCCCATTCTTCTTTTGCTTGTTGGGAGCTTTTCCGTGTAAATAATTTCTTTTTCTTTAGGGGTTAAGAGTAGAAGACCATGATTAAAATGCTTAGTGGCTCTCATATGCTTTGTTGATGATTTAACCTTGAGCCATATTACCTTGTCTTCTTTCTTGTATTACATGCCTGCAGATTCCAGCTTAGTCCAATGCACGTGCACTATTATTATTATACACACTGTTCGGTCGTGCGAGTGAAAGGCAATAAGGATGATATATGATGAACTAACTGAGATGAAAAAAAGCTGGTATGAACTCGACCTCTTTTGTTTTTGTAAATATGATTGCTCATCGTTCTTGATTTAGCTTGTTATGAATGAAACATGTTTGCAATGACAATTAGAGATCATAGCTGCTTATGCCATGCTTAATTAGCTGAGAGTTTATAATGGTCTATCTTGCGTGCCAACATGATATTAAAATGGTTGTGATGTGGAATGATGGGTGGTATCCTCCTCTGAACGATTTAAGTGACTTGACTTGGCACATGTTCACGCATGTAGTTGAAACAAATCAACATAGCCTTCACGATATTTATGTTCATGGTGATTTATATCCTACTCATGCTTGCATTCATTGTTGATTAATTTTAATGCATGTTCATGTCGGTGTACTAAGGTAGGGGTACCTCAGTACCCCAACTTGTGCACGGACGGTAGCAGCTTCCCGCGGCGGGGCCTTCCGCGCGCTCGCCGGAGACCTTCCTGCTTCATACAAAACCATTCAAAAACAAAGTATACAAGACAGAAGATCGAGACCCCGGCAAGTGGAGCTTGCCGGGAAGGCCGTCCCAGGCTCAAGGTTACCTCACTCACACAAGGCCCTGGCAAGAGGAGCTTGCCAGGAAGACTAGAAGATTACATCATAGAAGACACGCCTCGGCGCTATATGCGTCCCGGCGAGGGCCCGAGGAGCGACAAGCTTCAAAGCCCGGCAAGCTCCCGGGCCCGGCAAGGTCAAGATCCCGGCAAGGTGCTTGCCGGGAGAGTTGCGCTGTGTGCCCGCGCTCCAGCTCATCGGCCCACGCGTCGCCCTGGGACCTCTCCTGGGACGCGTGGCGGATGGCTGTGCAGCCTGGGGGACACGGTGGCACTCCACGGTGGTAAAGCCATCGCCGTGGCAACCGGAGACGCAAGGGCGGGCGCTTTTGGGGTCGACGGCGACGGGCATTAAATGCTCTTGTCCCCCACTGTCAAAGTAGGTAGCGACCACTGTTCACGCACTGTAGCTCCACTATTCCCGCACTGTTACAACTACCACCTCTTTTACATTTTTACCCCTTTCTCCTACGTTGACACCTGTCGGTGACCCCTTGCACTATAAAAGGAGGCCCATGCACAACGTGGAGGAGGTTCGGAACCTAGATCACTCATTCGCTCGGTGTAGCTAGTTCTTCAAGCTCCCGAGCTCTCCAACTCAGTACAAGCTAAGCAGGAGTAGGGTTTTACGCGTCGACCGCGGCCCGAACCTGGGTAAACTGCCCGCGTGTTCGCTACGATCTGCTCTTCGTGCTCCCTCCGCCCTCTTACCGCACAAACAAGGGGCTCCGGTCCCATAGGTGCTCGTGGCGGACAGTTTCCCCCGACATCTTTGGCGCGCCGGGTAGGGGGCGTCGAGGTTGTGCGAACCTGATCCGGCGTTCACGCGGGCGCATTCTTCATCAACCTCTCCGAATTCGTCAGCTTCATCAACAACAGCACCATGGCCCCGAAGAAGAAGGCTTCGGAGGTCGGAGGCCCGTCTGCGTCTCATCTGCCGCCACCGGAACCAACGGTGGGCGGGGGAGACGCCGTCGGAAGGGTGGTCGCCGGCGAGGACACTCGCGGCGCCACCAAATCCAAGGACAGAGCGGACGACCGAGACTCGGTCTCCGTGGACGCGCCGCGTCCATCTCAGCACACGACAACCCAGCAGCGCCATACCACGGGAGGTGGTATCCGCTTGCTGGGCCAAGGGCAAACCGGAGGCTCGCGGGACGTTCCGGGCCATCGTCCTGGCACGAGCAAGGCACGGTCGCCGGGGCGGGACCCTGCTCCTTCTAACGCCGTTAGAAGTCCGAGCATATCTCGCTCCTCGCACCGCTCGCCCCAGCTCCCCTCCACTCCAGCAGAAGCGCTCGCAAGGGCGCAACTGCTCCTCGACTTCCCTCCAGCGGCAGACAAGGCCGAAGACTGGAGGGCTATCATCCAGAGCCTGATCGCCTTCGCCAACAACGACTCTCCACAGCAGCCGGCGACCTCGCGGCCGCGGCAAGCTGAGAAGACGAAGGCCGACGGCGACAAGACCGCCGGGGGCGCGACAACCGTGCACTCCCCACCGCGGAAGCAGAAGATGCCGCCCCGCCAGAACAACGCCGACGACGGCTCCACGGCGTCGTCGGATCCGCGGGCCCGTCGGGACCAGCGCCAGGTCCTCGACGACCGGCGACAAGAAGACGCTCGAACAACAATCGAGCGCCGCCGAGAAGCTCGGCGACAATCAGACCAGAGAGCTGGGAACGCTGTCGACGCGCGCGCGCCCGGTGAACCAGGCGACTTGCCGTACGCGGCAGGTTGCCCTGCGTTTACCCGCGAGCTGCGGCGCGTCCAGTGGCCCAGCATGAAGAATTTCAAGCCCGACGTACCGGAGAAGTACGACGGCAAGACGCACCCCTCGGAATTCCTCAGCATCTACACCATCGCGGTGCAAGCTGCCGGGGGGCGCGACGAGAAGATTTTGGCGAACTACTTCCCGCTCGTGCTTAAGCCGAACGTTCGTTCCTGGCTTATGCACTTGCCGGAAGGTTCCATTTCCTCTTGGGCGGACCTTTGCCACCAGTTTGTTGGCGCCTTCACCGGCGGCCACAAACCCCACGGCCAGGAGAGCGATCTCCACATTCTGGCCCAGAAGGAAGGAGAATCCCTGCGCAAGTACATCCAATGCTTCAGCCGTGTACAGCACAACATCCCCGACGTCCACCCTGCCGCGGTTATCAGCGCGTTCCACCAGAACGTGCGTAACCGCCGCATGCGTGAAGAGATGGCCATGACCAAGATTCGGGATGTCAGCGAGCTCTATGCTCTGGCTGATAAGTGCGCGCGCGCTGAAGAGGGGAGGAGACTCCCCGGAGAGGATGCGGGCGCAGGAGGAAGCGACAGCGACGACGCCGCCCCGGCAAAGAAGAGCCGGCGGCGGAATAACAGAAGGAAGAACAAGAAGGAAGTGCTTGCCGTCGAGAAGTCCGGCAAGGAGGCTCCCGCCAAGCAAACACAGGCTGGCGGCTCCGGCAAGGAGCCTGCCCCTGTAGCGGCAGCCGACAAGCAGGACGGCTCCGACAAGCAATACTGTAAGATCCACCGCACCAAGGGCCACGACCTCTCCAACTTCAAGCGCGTCGAGTACCTCGTCGAGCAGCAGAAAGCTGAGTACGAGAGGCGCGACAAGGAGAAGGCCCAAGGTGGCGGAGGAGAACCAAGCAAGAAGCGGCCATTCAATGGCCGGGGAGGACGCCGCGGCAAGGCCAAGCAGCGGCAAGGTGATCGACCTCCCCGGGGCCGCGACAAGGATGAAGAGGACGACGACGAAGACATGGAGGATGAAGATAACAGCGAGCAGGAGTTCCAGAAGGCCACGGAGGTCCTGTGCGTCGACGGTGGCGCCTCTCTGCACACCTCCCACCGCCAGCTCAAGCAGTGGGTGCGTGAGGTGAATGCAGCAGAACCGCCCGTGGAGTCGCGCAGGCTCCTCAAATGGTCCAGCACGCCCATCATTTTTGATCTTGAGGATCACCCCGACCGCACCACTGCGGTTGGGTGCTTGCCGATGCTGGTCTCACCCACCATCCGCAACCTCAAGGTCACTAAAATGTTGGTTGACGGCGGGGCCGGGCTGAACTTGATCTCCTCTGCTGTGATCAAGAAACTCCAAATCCCAGATGGCGAGCTCGAAGAGACCGGTTCTTTCCAAGGAATCAACCCGGGAAGGAGCAAGCCCAAGGGGAAGATCACTCTGCCGGTGACCTTTGGCGGGGAGCTCAACTTCAGAACCGAGCGCATCACTTTCGACGTCGCCGATATTCCATTGCCATACAATGGAATACTCGGCCGTCCCGCCCTCGCCAAGTTCATGGCAGCTTCCCACTATGCTTACAACGTACTCAAGATGCCGGGGCCGATAAGCGTCATTACTGTCCATGGCGACAAGAAAGATGCGCTTGTCTGCGCCGACAAGATCTACCGGGATGCAGCAGCTGCGGCCGAGAAGGACACACTTGCCGCTGAAGCTCCCGGGGGGAAGAAGACGAAGACCAAGTCCGGCAAATGCTCTGGGGCCCACTCCGGCAACCGCACCTCTTCGGAGTGCTGCGCTGCCGTCGAGGACGTTCCATCGAGCTCCACCGGCAAGTGTAAGAAGGGGATGGCCGCTCCTCCGGCAACCAAGAAAGTGTCCGCTAAGGAGGACGGCACTGGTGGTACCTTCACCATCAGTGCCACACTTGACAGCAAATAGGAAAGCGCGCTCGTTGCCTTCCTGCGGGCGAATGTAGATGTGTTTGCCTGGCAACCATCTGACATCCCCGGTGTTCCCAGGAAGGTAATTGAGCACAAGCTTGCTGTCTGTCCTCATGCGCGGCCCATCAAGCAGAAGGTGAGAAAGCAAGCCGTGGAGCGCCAAGAATTCATCAACGAAGAGATCAAGAAGCTAGAGGCAGCAGGCCTAGTTAGAGGTGTGATCCATCCGACGTGGTTAGCAAACCCAGTCGTCGTGCGCAAGGCCAACGGGAAGTGGAGACTGTGTATAGACTTCACCGATGTGAATAAAGCATGTCCCAAGGATCCATTCCCCTTGCCGCGCATTGACCAGATCGTTGACTCCACGGCCGGATGTGAGCTACTCTCTTTTCTTGATGCATATTCAGGCTACCACCAGATCTTTATGGCTAAAGAGGACGAAGAGAAGACTGCATTTATCACTCCATGTGGCACTTATTGCTTCATACGCATGCCATTTGGACTGAAGAATGCAGGATCAACATTTGCAAGGGTAGTGCACACGGCTTTCGAGCCACAGATCCACAGAAATGTAGAGGCTTACATGGATGACATCGTGGTGAAGAGTAAGAGCAAGGAAACCCTGGTCCAAGATTTGGAAGAAACATTTCAGAACCTGCGCAGAATACAGCTCAAGTTGAACCCCGAGAAGTGCGTCTTTGGAGTCCCCTCCGGCAAGCTTCTCGGGTTCTTTGTGTCACAGAGGGGAATTGAAGCTAATCCCGACAAGATTAAAGCCATCGAGCAAATCGAGGCCCCGAAGCGCGTCAAGGATGTCAGAAGGCTTGCAGGTTGTGTGGCTGCCCTCAGTAGGTTCATTTCGAAGTCTGCAGAACGCGCCCTACCTTTCTTCAAAATCTTGAAGAAGGCAGGTCCCATGAAGTGGACTCCGGAAGCGGAGGCAGCGCTGCAAGATTTGAAACGGTACCTATCCTCCACTCCAATACCTGTCGCACCTAGGCCACAGGAAAAGTTGTTGCTATACCTAGCGGCAACCAACCAGGTGGTTAGTGCTGCGTTAGTAGCGGAGAGAGAGGATGACGAGGAGTATACACCTCCGGCGAGCGAATCCAGCGACAAGCAGGGGGCTGCTCCGGCAAGCTCTGGCCCCGACAAGGACAGCTCTGCGCGGGAACAGGAAGAAGTGCGGAAGAAGATGGTGCAGCGCCCAGTGTATTTTGTAAGTTCCCTTCTCCAGGGGGCTAGATCAAGATACTCTGGTGTTTAAAAGTTGCTTTTCGGCCTCCTCATGGCCTCGAGAAAGCTGCGCCATTACTTCCAGGCACATGAGATAACAGTGGTCACTCGCTTTCCGCTGAAGAGGATATTGCACAATCCAGAAGCAACAGGCAGGATCGTTGAGTGGGCACTGGAGCTGTCGAGCTTTGGACTCAAGTTTGAAAGTACTTCAACCATACAGAGCCGAGCTTTGGCAGAATTCATAGCTGAGTGGACCCCAACGCCCTATGAGGAAGTCCAAGAAACAAGTGCACCCGTACAAGAAGCGACAAGTGAATGGGTAATGTATTTTGACGGTGCCTTCTCGCTGCAAGGCGCCGGTGCTGGCGTGGTACTCATCGCGCCCACCGGAGAGCACCTCAAATATGTTATCCAGATGCACTTTCCAAGGGAGCAAGCGACAAACAACACTGCTGAATATGAAGGCTTGCTTGCCGGCCTCAGGATTGCGGCCGAACTTGGGATCAGGAAGCTGATTGTGCGAGGAGATTCTCAGTTGGTGGTCCGACAAGTTAACAAGAGTTATCAAAGCCCTTTGATGGAAGCTTATGTAGATGAAGTGAGGAAGCTTGAGGAGCACTTTGAAGGTCTGCAGATGGAGCACGTCCCGAGAGCTCAGAATGAAATAGCAGATGGCCTTTCAAAGTGTGCTTCGATGAAGTTACCTGTGGAACCAGGGACCTTCTTGCTCAAGCTGACTCAACCATCCGTTGCACCATCAATTGGGCAGTCCAAGAAAAGAAAGTTGGTCTCCGGCGACTACTTGCCGGCGGATCTCCCTGAAACCGCCGCCAAGGTCCCCAAGATCAACAACCAGAACGCTGAGGAACAGTTTGCTCCTGCAGATCCTCGGGTCTGTACAGTTGAAGCAAGCGTTCCCGACAAGCCTCGCCCCGGCGAGCTTGCCGGGGGACCATCAGCTCCGGCAGAGCCAGAGGTTCTTGCCGTAGAAGCTGAGGTTCCCGCAGCGGCCCACGAGCCTTTAGTCCTTGCCGTTGAGCCTCAAGCTCCGGCATGGGCGCAGCAGATCGTCCGTTTTTTGCAAACTGGAGAACTTCCCGACGACCCAGAAGAAATAGAGAAGATAACCAAGCAGTCAAGTATGTACCAGTTCGTGGATAACGAGCTGTTTTGAAGAAGGCTCAATGGAGTCAGGTTGAAGTGCATCTCCAGGGAAGATGAACAGAAGCTGTTGGCAGAAATACACGGAGGCATATGCGGCCACCACATTGGCGCAAGGGCGCTTGCCGGGAAAGCTTTCCGGCAAGGGTTCTTTTGGCAAGAAGCCCTCCAAGATGCAACTGCACTAGTAACCAAGTGTGAAGCGTGCCAGTTCCATGCAAAACAAATTCATCAGCCAGCTCAAGCTCTCCAAACAATTCCTTTATCCTGGCCCTTCTCGGTCTGGGGGCTCGATATCCTCGGCCCCTTCCCCCGAGCCGTCGGGGGCTTTGAGTACTTGTACGTTGCGATCGACAAGTTCACAAAGTGGCCAGAAGTGGAACCAGTGAGAAAGGTGACAGCACAGTCAGCAGTCAGGTTCTTCAGGTCGATTGTTTGCCGTTTCGGAATCCCTAACAGGATCATCACCGACAACGGTACACAATTTACCAGTCGCACCTTCATGCAGTACGTCCAAGACCTTGGCGCCAAGGTCTGTTTCGCTTCTGTTGCTCACCCGAGGAGCAACGGTCAAGCGGAGAGGGCTAATGCTGAAGTGCTGCGCGGACTCAAGACAAGGACCTTTGACAGGCTGCGCAAGTGCGGAAGAAATTGGATAGAGGAGCTCCCGGCGGCTCTTTGGTCAATCAGAACAACACCAAGTCGAGCCACCGGACAGACACCCTTTGCTCTAGTCTATGGAGCAGAGGCAGTTCTCCCCACGGAACTCGTATACGGATCTCCTCGAGTGCTCGCTTATGATGAGCTCGAGCAAGAGCAACTGCGGCAAGATGATGCATTGCTCCTCGAGGAGAAACGTCTCCAGGCTGCTGTACGAGTTGCTCGATACCAGCAAGCCTTGCGTCGCTACCATAGCCGCAAGGTCAAGGCCAGGAGTCTCGAGGAAGGCGACCTTGTTCTTCGGCGTGTTCAGTCCGCCAAGAATTCCAACAAGTTGACGCCGAAGTGGGAAGGCCCTTATCGGGTGAGACAAGTCACAAGGCCCGGCGCTGTCCGCCTTGTGACCGAAGAAGGCTTACCGGTGAGCAACTCCTGGAACATAGAGCATCTTCGCAAGTTTCACCCATAAGGCGCGGTTGCCGCGATCCGCTCCGGCAACCACCTTTTGTACAAGCTTTGCCGCTGTTGCATGTAACCCTTTGTACAAAGCCGGGCGCAGACCCCGTGCATCAGTAAAGCTTTTGTGTTTTGCACTATTTGCCCTTTTACGCGCTTTTCCCCGCTATTTGCATGTGTTATTTGGCATCTTGTGCAACGTACATATCCGGTAAGCATTAGCAAGCCGAAAGGCCATATACTGGTTTCCCTCTTCTTTTTCCTTGCCTCTTAAGCAGAAGGAAAGTTCCTCGCGCACAAGTTTG
>LR738715.1:174646239-174693093 GCA_902687465.1 Secale cereale | reverse complement strand
GGGGGAAGGAGATGGAAGAGGAACCAAGTGCTGTTCAAGAAAGAGAAGCCTTACCGAGAAGCAAGCATATATATATAAGCTAAGTTGCTAGAATTTGAGCAATTCAAATTTTTTAAATTTTAAGTTGTCTTCCTTGAACAATCACACTTTGTGTGGAAAACCTGTGCGCGGAGGAACCTACCCGTGGCTAGCCGCACCCTTATCTTGTTTTCGATTACGCTCAACGACTTAAGTGAGCTGCGACAAGTGTCGCGCCCTTGCTTCGTTTCCGAGTTCACTCAGCAAGCTAAGTGTGTCGCGACTAGTTGCGGCAAGGTTGCTCGCCAGTGAGACCTTGGCCAGCAGGCTGCTCAGAGTCCAGCACTCAGCGCTCGCGGCAAAGGCCCCTTGCCGGCGAGCTCCCCGGGAGCGTAGGGTGAAAAGCATACAAAGTAGATGACCAAGACAAGGAAGATAACATTGCACTGATTGATCAAAATAAGATAAATATCTTACAAAGGATAACTTGTCGCAATGAATTAATGAGTTCATGACACCCTATGCAGCAACAAAAAGAGATAAAGATAAAGGAGCCCTAATCTACGCGGTCGCCCTCAATCCTGGAGATCTTGTTCACCTTGGCGATGATGTGGGCGACCTGCTCCTTCAGCACCTCCATGTTTGCGTCGGCCGGCAAGCTGCGGAGAACGTTGGTGAGGTTTATGCCGGGATTGCGGTATACAATCTTCGTCAGCACACGCTCCAAGGTCCCCGTGCAGAGCAGACGTGACTCCTCGGCCAGTTGCGCGGGGAGCTTCTTCCGAAGACCTGCAAGAGCCGGCGCAATCCCTCTGAAGAAGAGGCTGAGTTTGGCGCTGTGAGGGAGGTTCGGATCCGGAGAGTAGATGAGATGCTCAACTTTCAGCGCCAGCAGCTCCTGGTCGATGTTGGACGCAGAGGACACCAAATCCTCGGTCCACACCTCGACGGTGCGGCGGAAGTTCTCGGCCGCAGTGTTGGCGCTCGCCACCAAGCCCCGCTCCTTGCGGAGCTCTTCCTTCAGCTTGGTTTCCCGGGCTTGGGCGGCGTCGAGCGAGTCCTTCAGCGTGGAAACCTTCAGCTCCAGATCCTCGATGGAGTCCTTGGCGGCCTTCAGCTCGTCGCCCTTCTCAGAAAGACGCACCTGGAGTTCTGAGTTGGTGTGGGCGTCCTTCTCGCGCTCCGTGTTGAGCGCGGCGACCCTCTCCACGCTCGCCTTCAGCGACTCCTCCAGCTGCGCGACCTTGGCGGCAAGCTCCTCCTTGGCGGTCTCCGCGGCAGCCGCGACGGCCTTCGCCTCCTTCAGCTCCCCGCCAAGGGCCTGCTCCCGAGCGGCAAGGTCTTCCTCGTGGGAGTCGAGGTTGACCTTCCGCTGGGCGAGCTCTCCTTCTCGCCGGGACAGCTCCACCCCGGCGAGCCGCTGCTGCTCTTCGGCCTCGGCCTTCTCCAGCAACCATTCTTGGTATTCCCCGGCGAGCCTCTCGCGCTCCTCCGCTACCTCGCGGAGGGCAGCCTGGTTGGCGGCGCTGAGCTCCGCCGCGCGCTTCTCCATCTCAGCGGCGGCCTTGGCGGCAAGGGCCTCCCGAGAAGCGAGCTTCGCCTGCCTGGCCCGGTAAAGGGCCAGGAGCTGGTGAAGCAGCTTCTCCTCCTCGGGCCCGTCGCTTCCACCGGGCGCCTCGACGATCTTCAAGCCCGCGGAGGCGAGGACCTCTCCATCAAAGGCCTCGCCCTCCGCGGGGGCTCACGAAGAAGAACCCCACGGCACCTGGATGAAGACGCCGTTGGGAGCTTCAAGATAATAGCCCGCCTGCTCCTTTTCGGCGGAGGGGTCGGCGGCCGGTGCAGCACTTGATGCTCCCGCCGCCTCCGGGCCGGCGGTGCGGTCGCCGTCCCCCTCCCCGGCCGCTGCATCCGCAGCCGGAGCGGTCTCATCCGCGGCCGGCTCGGCGGCTCCCGCCGTGTCCTCGGCGACTGGGGCGTCGCCGCCGCCGCCCTGCGTGCCCTCCTCCTCGATGATGATGACTTCAGTTTCCATCTGCTCGGGGGGAGGAAGATCTAGAAGAAGAAGAAAAAGCAAAAGAGTTCAAGCAAATATCCAAAAAGAGACGAGTCCAAGAAGACGAAGTCACGGAACTCACCTTGGCGGACGTCGTCAGCGGCGGGCTCCCTCGCCGGGGAGCTCTGCCTTGGCGGACTGGCCGCCCTCGCCGGGCTGCTCGCCCTTGGCGGGGTACTCGCGCTTGGCGGAGTACCCGCCCTTGGCGGAGCGCTCTCCCTTGCCGGGGAGTTCGGCCTTGGCGGGGACGGCGGGGCCCGCGGCTCCTCGGGAGCGACCTCTGGACGCTCCTGAGCTTGCGGCTCCACCTCTGCACAAGACAATCAAAACAAGACACAAGCATCAGGATATTAACACAAGACAAAATCTTCAAACACACCTGACGAGTGAAAGTACGGAACCCAGACTTACGCTGGGGGCTGCGCTGGGGGCTGCTCCTCGGAGCAGCGCTCGGGTCCGGCAGGCTCGGCTCCGGCACGTCCCCAGTCGCCGCGGCGGGCGAGTCGTCCGCGACTTCAACCACCGGCACCTTGGCCTTCTTCGTCGCCCGCTGAGCCAAGGTCCTGAAATCAAAACAAGGAATGAGATCAGCATCAACAAGAATCGAGATAATGCTGAAGAAGACGCAAAACCACAAGTCCTTACTCCTGTTCCTCCTCGTCGTCGTCGTCGCTCAGGGCGGAGAAGTCAAACTCCACCTGAGGCGCGTCTGCGCGGGGAGCAGGAGCCGAAGGCTCCCTCGGGCGCTTGGCGGTCCCCGGGGCTGGGGGCTGCGAAGACCCAGCCCCTGTGGTAGCCGGGGCCCGGGGAGCGGGCGGAGCTGCCGCTCCGCTCTGCGAAGTCCTTCCTCCGCTTGGCGCTGTCTTGCGGGGCGCCTCTGCCGTGGCCTGCGTGCGGGCCGCCTCCGCCGTGGCTGGTGCGCCGGGCGCCCCCGTCGCAGCTTGGCTCCCCCGGGAAGCTCGCGCTCCCCGGCGAGCTGGTTGTTGCCGGGGCGCCTGCGCCCTCGCCCCCGTCGCCGTCTTGCGGAGACGCTTCAGCGGAGAACGCCTAGGGCTTGCCCGGGGCGGAGAGGTCTCCGACGACGAGGAGAGGTCGTCGGCATAGAGCCCCAGAGACCCGACGGAGTCCTCGGCAGCCTCGGCGTCGTCCTCCTCGTCCTCCTCCCCGGCAGGCTTGCTGGGCCCAGCGCCCTGCACTGTGGCCGCCTTCCCTCCGGCGCCTCCGCTCCCTCCGGCGCCTCTGTTTCCTCCGGCGGCGTTGCCGCTCGCCGCGGCCTCGGTCAAGATTCCCTGGATCCCGGAGTGCCTCAGGGAAGGGACCCCGGCGAGCTCGTCGGGAGGAAGCTTCAGTAGCCTGCGGATCTCCGCCTCCTCTGCTTGGCAGGACACATCCGCAGCCTCTGCCTCCTCGGGCGTGAAGCCGAATTCCCCTGCCGCTGCAGCTACAGCGGCCTCTTCAACCCGAGAAGCTATGTACGCTATCTCCTGGTCGGTGGTGTCCCGTGTCAGCTCCCGGGTCTCGTTCTTGTTCTTCGCCACCTCAACCAGGTTGTCGAAGAGATTCAAGATGACGTCTGGCTTGGGCGGAATCCACGTGCGGTCAACGCCGTGCGAGTCGCACGCGGGCATCATGGCGCGGAGGTTGTCCCTGGCTGTGCTGTTGCAGAGAGGCACCACTCCCCGGGGACCCCTAAACCATTCCGGGTGGGCCGGGTCGTGCTTAAATAGTTCCCGGACCATCCCCTTCAGCTCCAGCGACGTGAAGTTAAAGTTGAGCCCGGGGCGCAGCCTCATGATATCCGCCGAGTTGCCGTACTCCCAGGCCGGCCTTTTCCTGTCTTGGAGAGGGGCGATGCGGCGCGGAGGAAGTCTGTGCCTACTTCTACGACAGACAACCTTGCTACCCGGAGACGAAGAATCCTGATGAGGGCGATGTCAAGCTTGTTGTCGTCCGAATCCAGCTCGCTCCAGTCCCTGCCGCGCACGATGGGCGTTGTGCGCGGCGCGGTGAAAGATTGCGGCTGGTCCTCAACAATCCAACACCAGTCCGCACGCCACTCCTCCCACTTGCCGCGGAGCTCTCCCGGCAAGTAGGACTCCTTCTTGTTCAGACGAAAAACCCAAGATATTCCTCCGGAGAGGGGGGCGCCGGCCTCTTCTCTAGGGGTGAAGAAGTGCCTAAACAGCGCTACGTTTGGGTATATTCCTATATAGTTTTCGCACATGTGTGCGAAAACCGCCATCGTGAGGATGGCGTTGGGGGTGAAGTCAAGAAGATGGAGGCCGTAGGTGTGCATTATGTCGCAAAAGAATTCGGAAAAAGGAGGGCAAAGACCGCAGTGGAAGAAGGCTGCGAAGAAATAGTACCCGCCGGGGTAGTTGTCCTTGGCGGCGGCCGGATAAGCTCGAGTGCGGGGGTGCGCCTTGGTCCCCTTGGACCAGAACAAGTAGTACTTGTTCCAGAGCTCCCGCACGCTGAGCCTCGGCGGGAAGACGAGGTTCCGCTTCCGATACAAGGTAAGCCTCGCCGCTTGCTCCGATTTCTCCTTCTTGGTCTTCTCCGCCTTCGCCTTCTCGGTCTTCGGGGCCATGGCGGAGGCGGCGGAGGAAGGGGGACGAAGAGCCCGGCGGCGCCGGAGATGCGAAAGACGGCGGAGGAGCTGTGGAGGCGGAGCGCAAAGGGGATCTCTGGAGATGGAAGAGGATGCAATGAAAGCGTAGGAGGGGAACCGCTCCTGCTTCCTCTGCTTTTATGGGGAAGTGGGGGGCGTTTCGCTCTTTCCATTAAGAGAACGTGGCCACGTCCCATCCCACGACGCCGCAATCGACGCGTGCCGTTACGGGGGGACGCGGCGGATATGGAAGTGGATTCGGCGTGCCGTGGGCCGCGCGGGTCCGTGCACTGTTTTGGGCCTAGCCCAACAGCGCTCGGCACCGTGTGTGGCCCAGGCCCGGGGGCTCCTGTCGGTGTACTAAGGTAGGGGTACGTCAGTACCCCAACTTGTGCACGGAAGGTAGCAGCTTCCCGAGGCGGGGCCTTCCGCGCGCTCGCCGGAGACCTTCCTGCTTCATACAAAACCATTCAAAAACAAAGTATACAAGACAGAAGATCGAGACCCCGGCAAGTGGAGCTTGCCGGGAAGGCCGTCCCAGGCTCAAGGTTACCTCACTCACACAAGGCCCTGGCAAGAGGAGCTTGCCAGGAAGACTAGAAGATTACATCATAGAAGACACGCCTCGGCGCTATATGCGTCCCGGCGAGGGCCCGGGGAGCGACAAGCTTCAAAGCCCGGCAAGCTCCCGGGCCCGGCAAGGTCAAGATCCCGGCAAGGTGCTTGCCGGGAGAGTTGCGCTGTGTGCCCGCGCTCCAGCTCATCGGCCCACGCGTCGCCCTGGGACCTCTCCTGGGACGCGTGGCGGATGGCTGTGCAGCCTGGGGGACACGGTGGCACTCCACGGTGGTAAAGCCATCGCCGTGGCAACCGGAGACGCAAGGGCGGGCGCTTTTGGGGTCGACGGCGACGGGCATTAAATGCTCTTGTCCCCCACTGTCAAAGTAGGTAGCGACCACTGTTCACGCACTGTAGCTCCACTATTCCCGCACTGTTACAACTACCACCTCTTTTACATTTTTACCCCTTTCTCCTACGTTGACACCTGTCGGTGACCCCTTGCACTATAAAAGGAGGCCCATGCACAAAGTGGAGGAGGTTCGGAACCTAGATCACTCATTCGCTCGGTGTAGCTAGTTCTTCAAGCTCCCGAGCTCTCCAACTCAGTACAAGCTAAGCGGGAGTAGGGTTTTACGCGTCGACCGCGGCCCGAACCTGGGTAAACTGTCCGCGTGTTCGCTATGATCTGCTCTTCGTGCTCCCTCCGCCCTCTTACCGCACAAACAAGGGGCTCCGGTCCCATAGGTGCTCGTGGCGGACAGTTTCCCCCGACAGTTCATGATCGTTGTTGCTCTTCAGCTGGTCGCTTCCCAGTCTTATTCTAGCCTTCACCTGTACTAAGCGGGAATACTGCTTGTGCATCCACTTCCATAAACCCAAAGCTATTCCATATGAGTCCACTATACCTTCCTATATGCGGTATTTACCTGCCGTTCCAAGTAAATTTGTATGTGCCAAACTCTAAACCTTCAAATGAAATTCTGTTTTGTATGCTCAAACAGCTCATGTAGCAACTAGGGTTGTCTATATCTTCCATGCTAGGTGGGTTATTCTCACGATGAGTGGACTCCGCTCATCATTCATGAGAAAATGGCTAGTAACCAGGATGCCCAGTCCCATGCTTAAAATCATAATAATTAAACAAAACTCCCCCAGGGTTGTTGCTTGTTTGGACGGTAACCCGTGGATTCGGCTGGCCATGGAGTGTGCTTGTTGGTGGTTGGGAGTATACACTTTACCATTCTATTTGGGAACCACCTATAATGTGCGTAGCATGGGAGATATCTAGATTCTTGGTTGTTATGTTGACAATGAAGGTATACCACTCAAAATATTACTCAATCTCTATTTAAAAATCAAGCTCTGGCACCTCTGCAAATCCCTGCATCCCTCTACGAAGGGCCTATCTATTTACTTTTATGCAGAGTCGTCATCCTCTTATCAAAAAGCACCAGTAGGAGAGCACCTCTATCGTTGCATGTATTACTGTTAATTTGCATTGAGTATGATCATGACTGGATCTCTTTTACCATGAATTACAATGTCTAGTCAGTCATTGATCTTTAAAGGTGCTCTGCATTTATGTTTTGCGGTCTCCGAAAGGGCTAGCGAGATACCATCCTATTATATCATATCTTGATTGTTTTGAGAAGTATTGTCATCCGAGGTTTATTATTATTGCTCGGTAGTTGATTATGTCATTGATGTGAGTAGTCTTGAGACCTGAAAGTTATTGTGAATGTGGTTAGTTCATGATCTTGTTGAAAACCTGAATGCTAGCTTACATATTTACAACAACAAGAGCAAACAGAGTTTGTCAAAGTTTTTCTTTATCACTATCAGTTTATCAACTGAATTGTTTGAGGACAACCAAAGGTTTAAGCTTGGGGGAGTTGATACGTCTCCAACGTATATACTTTTCCAAACACTTTTGCCCTTGTTTTGGACTCTAACTTGCATGATTTGAATGGAACTAACCCGGACTGACGCTGTTTTCAGCAGAACTGCCATGGCGTTGTTTTTGTGCAGAAATAAAAAGTTCTCGGAATCGCCTGAAAATCAACAGAGATTTATTTCAGAAAATATAAAAAATACCTGCAAGAAGATCCACACCAGGGGGCCCACGGGCTGTCCCCGAGGGTGGGGGCGCGCCCCCCTTCCCAGGGTGCGCCCCCTGCCTCGAGGGCACCCCGATGCCCCACCGACGTATCCCCATGTCCTATATATTCCGTTTCGTGGAGAAAAAAATTAAGGAGAAAGAATTATCGTGTTTAACGAGACAAAGCCGCCGCCAAGCCCTAATCTCTCGGGAGGGCTGATATGGAGTCCGTTCGGGGCTCCGGAGAGTGGAGATCGTCGCCATCGTCATCATCGACCTTCCTCTATCACCAATTCCATGATGCTCACCGCCGTGTGTGAGTAATTCCATCGTAGGCTTGCTGGACGGTGATGAGTTGGATGGGATCTATCATGTAATCGAGTTAGTTTTGTTAGGGTTTGATCCCTAGTATCCACTATGTTCTGAGATTGATGTTGCTATGACTTTGCTATGCCTAATGCTTGTCACTAGGGCCCGAGTGCCATGATTTCAGATCTGAACCTATTACGTTTCCATGAATATATGTGTGTTCTTGATCCTATCTTGCAAGTCTGTAGTCACCTACTATGTGTTATGATCCGGCAACCCCGAAGTGACAATAATCGGGACCACTCCCGGTGATGACCATAGTTTGAGGAGTTCATGTATTCACTATGTGTTAATGCTTTGGTCCGGTACTCTATTAAAAGGAGGCCTTAATATCCCTTAGTTTCCAATAGGACCCCGCTGCCACGGGAGGGTAGGACAAAAGATGTCATGCAAGTTCTTTTCCATAAGCACGCATGACTATATTCGGAATACATGCCTACATTGCATTGATGAACTGGAGCTAGTTCTGTGTCACCCTAGGTTATAACTTCTACATGATGAATTGCATCCAACGTAATTTCCCATCACCGATCCAATGCCTACGAGCTTTACCTATATTGCTTGTTGCTTATTTACTTTTCCGTTGCTATTATCACAAAAACTACAAAAACACTATCTTTACTTCTATTGCTTCTACCGTAACTATCATATTACTTTGCTACTAAACTATCTTGCTGCAGATACTAAGTTTCCAGGTGTGGCTAAATTGACAACTCAGCTGCTAATACTTAAGAGTATTCTTTGGCTCCCCTTGTGTCGAATCAACAAATTTGGGTTTAATACTTTACCTTCGAAAATTGTTGCGATCCCCTACACTTGTGGGTTATCATGCATTGACATGGTTTAGGCTATGCGATGATATTGGATCATGGAACTATAATCGACTGAAGTTGGAATTTCATCAGAAGTTCTAGCCTATGCATCAGGTTCATCGTGATCGTAATTATATATATAATTTTTGGCCTCGCGAAGGAGAAAGCATCGCTCAAGCTTGAGGGAGGCTTAAGTCAATTTTATATTCATGCCCCAATCATGAGCTCTCAAGAAAAATGATCATTCAAAATTTTTATGCTCGGCTTTCCCTCAATAATCGCACCATGCTCGATAATTCTTGTGCTGGTTCTTTTATGATGAAGACTATTGGATTCAAATGGGATTTATTGGAAAGAATTAAACACAACTCTGAAGATTGGGATCTCGGCGAAGGTAAGGAGTTAGGTATGACCCCTAAGTTTGATTGTGTTAAAGCTTTTATGTATACCGATGTTTTCCATGAGTTTAGCACTAAATATGGACTTGACTCTGAGATAGTAGCTTCTCTTCGTGAATCATTTGCTACTCATATTGACCTCCCTAAGGAGAAGTGGTTTAAATACCATCCTCCCATTGAAGTAAAAGTAGTTGAACCTATTAAAGTTGAAGAAAATACTATCACTTATAATGTTGATCCTATTGTTCCCACTGCTTATATTGAGAAACCACCTTTCTCTGTTAGAATAAAGGATCATGCTAAAGCTTCAACTGTGGTTCGTAAGAGTAATACTAGAACACCTACACCCTCTAAGCAAATTAAAGTTGAACCTAGCGTTGCTATGCTTAAAGATCTCTTGGTTGAAAATTTAGATGGACATGTTATTTACCTCCAAGAGGAAGCTGCTAGAATAGCCAAACCCGATACTAGGAATAAACATAGACCAGTTGTAGGCTTGCCTGTTATTTCTGTTAAAATAGGAGATCATTGCTATCATTGTTTATGTGACGTAGGTGCTAGTGCCAGTGTAATACCCATTTCCTTATACGACGAAATTATGCATGATATTGCACCCGTTGAGCTAGAAGGTATTGATGTTACTATTAAGCTTGCTAATAGAGACACTATTTCACCAATTGGGATTGTTAGAGATGTAGAAGTCTTGTGTGGGAAAGTTAAATACCCTGCTGATATCCTTGTTCTTGGTTCCCCACAAGATGATTTTTGTCCCAGTATATTTGGTAGATCCTTCTTGAATACTGTTAATGCTAAGATAGACCGCGTAAAAGATATTATTACTGTTGGTTTAGGGGATATGTCTCATGATTTTAACTTTGCTAAATTTCATAGACAACCCCATGATAAAGAATTACCTAGTAAGGATGAAATTATTGGTCTTCCTTCTATTGTTATGCCTCCTAACAATCCTTTAGAACAATATCTGCTAGACCATGAAAATGATATGTATATGAATGAGAGAAGGGAAATAGATGAAATAATCTTTAAGCAGGGACCCGTATTGAAAAGCAACTTGCCTGTTGAAATCCTAGGGGGTCCTCCTCCACCCAAGGGTGATCCCATGTTTGAACTTAAACCATTACCTGATAATCTTAAGTATGTTTATCTTGATGAAAAGAAGATATATCATGTTATTATCAGTGTAACCTTTCAGAGCCGGAGGAAGAAAAATTATTGAAAACTCTGAAGAAGTACCGTGCTGCTATTGGATATACTCTGGATGATCTTAAGGACATTAGTCCCACTTTATGCCAACACAAGATAAAATTGGAAGAGGAAGCTAAACCGGTTATTGATCATCAACGACGGTTAAATCCTAAAATGAAAGAAGTGGTAAGGAAGGAAATACTCAAGCTTCCAGAGGCAGGTATAATCTATCGAGTTGTTGATAGCCAGTGGGTAAGTCATGTCCATTGTGTCCCTAAGAAGGGATGTATAACTGTTGTTCCTAATGATAAAGATGAATTGATCCCACAAAGAATTGTTACAGGTTATAGGATGGTAATTGATTTCCGCAAATTAAATAAAGCTACTAAGAAAGATCATTACCCTTTGCCTTTTATTGATCAAATGCTAGAAAGTTTATCCAAACATACTGATTTTTGCTTTCTAGATGGTTATTCTGGTTTCTCTCAAATACCTATGTCAAAAGGGGATCAAGAAAAGACCACTTTTACTTGTCCTTTCGGTACCTTTGCTTATAGACGTATGCCTTTTGGTTTATGTAATGAACCTGCTACCTTTCAAAGATGCATAATGGCTATATTCTCTTATTTTTGTGAAAATATTGTTGAGGTTTTCATGGATGACTTTTCCGTTTACGGAACTTCTTTTGATGATTGCTTGAGCAACCTTGATCGAGTTTTGCAGAGATGTGAAGGCACTAATCTTGTCTTGAATTGGGAGAAGTGCCACTTTATGGTTAATGAAGGCATTGTCTTGGGACATAAAATTTCTGAAAGAGGTATTGAAGTTGACAAAGCTAAAGTTGATGCTATTGAAAAGATGCTGTGTCCCAAGGACATCAAAGGTATACGAAGTTTCCTTGGTCATGCCGGGTTTTATAGGAGGTTCATTAAGGACTTCTCTAAAATCTCCAGGCCTCTGAATAATCTCTTACAAAAAGATATTCCTTTTGTTTTTTATGATGATTGTTTAGAAGCATTTGAAATATTTAAGAAAGCACTGATCTCTGCACCTATTGTCCAGCCTCTTGACAGGAATTTACCCTTTGAGATTATGTGTGATGCTAGTGATTATGCTGTAGGTGCTGTTTTAGGACAAAGAGTTGATAAGAAATTGAATGTTCTCCAATATGCTAGTAAAACTCTAGACAGCGCCCAGAGAAATTATGCTACTACTGAGAAAGAATTTTTAGCAGTTGTATTTGCATGTGATAAGTTTAGACCTTATATTGTTGATTCTAAAGTAACTATTCACACTAATCATGCTGCTATCAAATACCTTATGGAAAATAAAGATGCTAAACCTAGACTTATCAGATGGGTTCTCTTGCTGCAAGAATTTGATTTGCATATTATTGATAGAAAGGGAGCTGAGAACCCCGTTGCAGACAACTTGTCTAGGCCAGAGAATATTCTTGTTGACCCATAACCTATTGATGATAGCTTTCCTGATGAACAATTAGCTATCATAAATACTTCTCGTACTGCTCCATGGTATGTTGATTATGCTAATTACATTGTTGCTAAGTTTATACCTCCTAGCTTAACATACCAGCAAAAGAAAAATTCTTCTATGATTTGAGACATTACTTCTGGGATGACCCACACCTTTATAAAGAAGGAGTAGATGGTATTATTAGACGTTGTGTACCTGAGCATGAACAGGAACATATCCTACGTAAGTGCCACTCCGAAGCTTATGGAGGACACCATGCTGGAGATAGAACTGCACATAAGGTATTGCAATCTGGTTTTTATTGGCATACTCTCTTCAAGGATGCTTGTAAGTTTGTCTTATCTTGTGATGAATGTCAAAGAATTGGTAATATTAGTAGACTACAAGAAATGCATATGAATTATTCACTTGTTATTGAACCATTTGATATCTGGGGCTTTCATGATATGGGACCGTTTCCTCCCTCTAATGGGTATACACATATTTTAGTTGCTGTTAATTACGTTACTAAGTGGGTAGAAGCTATTCCAACTAGTAGTGTTGATCACAACACCTCTATTAAGATGCTTAAAGAAGTTATTTTCCCGAGGTTTGGAGTCCCTAGATACTTAATGACTGATGGTGGTTCACACTTTATTCATGGTGCTTTCCGTAAAATGCTTGCTAAGTATGATGTTAACAGAGGCGGAGGACGAAAAAATTTAAGGTGTGGCAAACTATGAAGTCATTGTTTTTTATGCACACACTTGATCGACGGTGATGCCTAGCCCACGGCCGTTGTCGACCATCCGCCAGTCTCATCATCCGCCTCATCTTAGCTAGCCGCCATCGTGCTTTCTAGGATTGCTGCTGCGTGCGGGTGTAGTTTTTGTTTTGAGAACCGCCCTCTCGGCAATTTATGTAAGTGTTAGCCGGATTTGCATCCGATTGTGCAAATGTCAATCAGACAAGCAGGGATTCATAGAGAGACAAAGAGCTAACACCAATATTAAGAGCGTCCTAAGTGCATGCATGAGCAGCTCCATTCACTCCTCTCTAGACCCATTGAAGCTTGAATCCCTAAAAAAATTGGAGATAGATTTTCATCTCCCTAAAAGCCTTGCTTCGTGCGTGTGTACTTGGTTAGTGGCTTCATGCGTCAACACTCTGGCTGGTTCATGCATCGCGTACTGGCTTGGTTTGTTCGTGGGCTGCATCTGCGTGGCCCAGTTATCAGCGAACGGCCTCTCGCTCTCGTAGCAATCTTTCCCAGAGTAACGTTGCATGGCTGCGAGGATATCCAGCGATAGCAGTAGATGCATAAGTATAAAAATTTTATTCCACCCAATCAAGGTATGGCGGCCGCCATGCCTTGCCCACTGGGGTGCTCCGCCAGTGATGTTAACCATAGAATTGCATCCCCTTATTACCTACAGACTAGTGGTCAAGTAGAACTAAGTAATAGAGAGCTAAAATTAATTTTACAAAATACGGTTAATAGTTCTAGAAAGAATTGGTCCAAGAAACTTGATGATGCATTATGGGCCTATAGGACTGCATACAAAAATCCTATGGGTATGTCTCCATATAAGATGGTTTATGGAAAAGCTTGTCACTTACCTCTTGAGCTAGAACATAAGGCATATTGGGATATTAAAGAGCTCAATTATGATTTCAAACTTGCCGGTGAGAAGAGGTTATTTGACATTAGTTCTATTAATGAATGGAGAACCCAGGCCTATGAGAATGCCAAACTGTTTAAAGAAAAGTTAAAAGATGGTATGACAAAAGGATACAAAAACGTGAGTTTAACGTAGGTGATTATGTCTTGCTATACGATTCTCGTTTAAGATTTGTTGCAGGAAAACTTCTCTCTAAATGGGAAGGTCCTTACATTCTCGAGGAGGTCTATCGTTCCGGTGCCATAAAAATCAACAACTTCGAAGGCAGGAATCCAAAGGTGGTGAACGATCAAATAATCAAACACTATATCTCAGGTAATCCTATAAATGTTGAAACTAATGTTATTGAAATCGTAACCCCGGAGGAATACATAAGGGACACTTTCCAGAATGATACAGACCCCGAAAAGGAAGAGGTATGTGATACGGTAAGTAAACCGACTCCAAAACAGTTCTAATGGCAATTTTTCACCGTTTTGGAATATTTAGAAAAATAGAAAAATAAGAGGCAGTCCGGAAGAGACACGAGCCGTCCACGAGGGTGGAGGGTGCGTTGTCGTGGTTCTAAGTTTGATAGTACAAGTAGGGGGTATGTAAGAGGAGGCAAGGCCCTAGCTATGGTGAGATTGTACGCAAGATGTTTACGAGTTCAGGCCCTTCTCGGGGGAAGTAAAAGCCCTACGTCTCAGTGCCCTGAGGCGGTCGACTGGAATGTATATGGGTGTTTGAGTTACAGGAGGTGCGAACCCTTGTACTGGAGGAGGAGGTGGCTTATATTGAGTGCGCCAGGACCCCAGCCATCCCCACATTACAAAGGGTTCAATGTACATAAAGGCAGGGCGTTACTTATAACGCCTGCAGTAAAGAGTGATAAAGGCATTCATTGTTACAGAATGAATGTTGGACCGTTGCTGACCTAAGAGACCTTTGAACTTCATGGGTCAAGTGTCTTGGAATGGTCGAGTGGAGTTGAGTCATCTGAACGGGGGTGTGTAGTCGAGTGGAACGCCCTCTTGAGTTGTGTCAGTCGACTATCCCTGTTGCCTTCGAGTTGTCTTTTGCGCTTCTGGGGTAGTGACCTTAGGTGGGGTACCTGGGTCAGGCCTGTGACCCTACCCTAGGTCTGTAACATTATCAGTAGCCCCCGAATGGATTGAGGCTTGAGTAGACAAGAGTGTTGAAGTTGGTTTTGGCTCGGGTTCGATGCTTCCGGGGAGGTCTTCTTTGAGCTTGCGAACCAGGCTGACTCTTCAACCTCGACTTGGTCGCCTTAATCGAATCAGGAACCGACGAGTGTACTTGTTTGTGTTGACCGTCGACTGAACCTTGCGTGTGGCTCTGAGCGCCGTTGCGATGCGCAGATTTCGGCGGGATCGGCTACTCTTTGGTCTTCGGATTTTGCGGGATTTCGAAATTTTGGGAAGCGCGCGGGACGGGCCACGCCGTGGCAATCGGATCGGATATGCCCGGGACGCCTCAATCTCTGTGCCACCTTTTTCGCCACGTATCGCGTGCGCTCCTGTTGCGGGATTTGATGTATTAGCTCGGGGCCACTAGTCAGCCACTCGACCGCTGCGCTATAAGTGCGCGCCGCGGCCGAGGCGAGGGCACTGTGCGCTCATTCTTTGTTTCTTCTTCCTCCGCCCCTCCGTCGTGTCCTTGCTCTCTGCCTTCCTCCCCTCGGCCAACACCGTCTCACTCACCATGGGCAAGGAGAAGACCGCGGCGCTGGAGCGCTTGAAGAAGGCGGCGGCGACGGGGAAAGGGAAGCGGTACAACCGAGGAGGGTCATCGTCGAGGTCCGGGCTCCCGCCTGGGTGGATCCAGGGGGACTGGATCAGGTCCACGATGAGGCCGGAGGACATGGAGGAGTTGGAGGAGGAGGGCCTGATCGCCCGCGACTCTTGGCGGCTGCCGGAAGGCGAGCTCGAGCCCCAGCCGCGGGAGGGCGAGTGCGTTCTCCTCGTGTCGGTGTACTAAGGTAGGGGTACCTCAGTACCCCAACTTGTGCACGGGCAGTAGCAGCTTCCCGCGGCAGGTGTAACACCCCAAAATTTTAACCACATTTTTATTAAATAAAATTTGGCTAGAAATAAAATTTTAAATTATATTAGATTCTTTAATAATTTTCAGAGCCTTTTTTTTTATTCCTGCCTTAGAAAATCTTCTCTTCTTATAATAAATCTTTTTGGAAATATTTTGTGGGCTCTGGTTGTATATTGGGTCATTTCATTATTTGTTTGATAACATTAGAAATTATTTTCATAATAAAATTTTGCCTTAGAATTTTTCTTTTAATAGCTTTTTGCAGTGCTTTAAATGCTTCTGTTGCACTACTTCTATTATAAATAATTCTCTAAAAATTCCACCATAATTCTGAGAGGTCCTGTGATGCTTATATGTCACTTTGGCGCAAAAACCCAACTTGGTGTTTTGCAAAATTTGAGTGAACCATCCTCTTTTCATTTCTGTCCATCTCCTAGGTTTCTACTACAACCCTATTATTTCTTGCTCCAAAAAATTCTAAGCCTTGGTCATCTTCTTGTTCTTCCATCCAAAACCTTAAGTCCAGAAGATCAGCTCCATTAGCATATTTTAGACCCACCAAATACCCCTCTGAATATTCAGTCCAGAACTGAATTTCAGTAAAACTTGCACTAACCAGTTTTTCCTTTTCCCAAAATAACTTCACCATCGTCCCTACCATCTAAAGAGACCTCATCCTGCCAAGTCTCACATCCAGAAAGATCACCTAGGTCCCCCTAACATTCTGTCGAGCACCTTGAGCTCATGACAGAAGTTGGGCATCTTTTTGGATTGCACTAGATACTAGCCCCTCTCCCCAAAACACCATGTCCATCACTTCTACCTTGTTTAGAGGCACCATACTGTTTTTTTGTCAACCTGTTTGGGTCCCTGTAGATGCCATTGGCATTTCGTCGAACACCTCAGAGGCATGTCCGGAGCACGAGCAGAGCGCAGTTATTGCAGCCGCTGGCATCGAGCTCCTGTCGCCACTCTACTGCCTCCCCTGCTCGCCCGAGTCTTCCTCTGGATCAACTCGACCTCCTTTTACTTCCCCGACATCTTCCCTTGGCCGCTTGCGCCGGCCACCACCGTCCACGCCGACCGGAGCCGCCGCCCGACGAGTCCCGCATCGCCACGTCGCACCGACGTCAACGCCCTGGACGCGTGGCTCGCCCCCGAGCCAAACCGGACGCCCCGCCATCACTGCAAGCAGCCACGTCCTCACCAACCCCCGCCGCCCTCACCAACCTCGCCACCGGCCTCGGAGCGCCATCAATGGCCGTCGCCACTGTATGCCGTGGACGGCGCCGTCCAAAACTACCTGGCACCTCCCCGAGCCGCCAGCACATTCCCATAGTAACTTCGGCCTGCCACCGTCCTCAACGAACCTCACCGGCCACCCAACGACCTCGCCGGCGCAGTAATGGCGTTGCCACCGCGTCCGCTCTCTGGAAGTCGCGGCACCGCGTCGCCCCGCCTATTTAAGGCCTCCTCGAGCTCACCGCAGCACACCACACATCGTCCCTTTCCTTCAATGATCTTCCCCGAGCAGTAGAACGACCGGAAGAGGTCGTCTTCCCCGTCTCCGGCATACTCTGCCGCCGCCCTTTCCATGAAGACCCCCACCATTCCAGTACCTTCCCCCTCTCCACTCTTCCACCACTGGACTCCTGGAGCATCCACGAACCCGTCCCCAACTTCAACTCCACTGGAGTCGCACCCTAGCCGGAGTTCCCCTCTCGTCCGACGCCGCCGTCCGCCGGGAGCAACCTCACCGGCGACACCGTCCATCTGTCCGACCATGGCGGGTACCGGAAGGACCGCCGTAACACCCTGGTCACACCGGTGGACTCAGATCACCGAACGGTGCCGCCGTTCGCCGGCAATCGTCGCCGGAGCACCGCCCCTGTTCTGCCACGAGAAGACGCGCGCGTGGACCTGGTCGAACCTGACCAGTGGGCCAGGTGGGCCCACTGTCAGTGACCACAGGCCGCGCCAGCTCGGCGTAAGTGGAGGCGTACTCCGCTAGTACGCCTTCGACGTCGACGCATCCCTCACTGCCGAAGCAGCTGGGCTCGGCCCAGTGGCGCGCTCGGCTAAGTCGCGCTCAGGGCGCCATTCTATCCCTTCTTTTATCATTACAGCAGCTTTCAAATAAATTCCACAGGACCCATTTCAAATCCAAATCCATATATTCAAAATTCTGCAGGCTTCTAAAATCATTATTTATTTGTCTAAATTAGGTGAACATTTTTCTGTGCATAGTTTCTGTTTAATCTTTTAAATAATACTTTCAATCATGTTTTCTATCTTAGATATTCCATAACTAATTCATATGAACTCTAAATAAATTTATTCTGTTTCTGATATTCCTTAAATATCACCTAGTTTATTTTAGTATTTATTTAAAAAAATATTTGAAATACTTTTAAATGCTGTTTTTGGATTATGTGGTGATTTAGATATTTTTGAAAATAGGAAATGAAGGGGGGGATGAATATTTCAAACTTTTGGAGTGCACCCAATATTTCTGCATGCTCAAGGCAAGCATTTTGAACATTTGATATGGCGTATGTTTTCATGCTATAATATTTTAGGGCATGTTCGATACTTTGATAGGTTTGGCATTTGGATAGAAATATTGCATGCTTGCATGGTCATGTGCATATTTTCCTCTTGCATGCATTCCACTACGGTATTGATATACATGAATTATGAGTACCCAGGAGTGTGCTCCTGTTTTGGACGTGCTGGTGGGCACGGGCCATATTTGACATGGTGGTGTCATGAGACATATGTGGAAGCAGACAAGGGTTGTGGCCCTGTCCTGATGATATGGTTGAAAGAATAATTTTGTTGTGCTAACCATTGCTAGAATCATTAGCCTCCTGAGTCGACCGTAGATCGAGTCTTGTTCCAGTAACCCCCATACTTATTTCGTGCTGCCACTTGTCTCTACCACGGGTAGGGTATGGTTTAGTAAGTTGTTAACCCCTTTCCGTGCACACACCGTACAGAGAGGCCATGGTGGAAGATACCGGGTGCATCCGGTAGGCATGCCACATGGTCCGGGGGCATGGGTGTTTCCGGTTGTAGCCGAGAGGGAGTGTACCCTTGTAATCCGCGCATTTGAATAGTGATCCCATGCTATTGGAGGTTGTAGCCTTCCCACTTAGAGTTTTACTTAACTGTTGTTTTGGGTGATCCCTGGCAGCAGAAAAGTTAAGCTGGTGTGTGCTGGTTAGGTGTGTTTTCAACCCAAAGACCGTAATAGGAATTAGTCAGTGTCCCGATACTGATTAAAGAAATCCTATACTTGCGGGTAAAGAGTACACCCTCTGCAGAGTTTGAAAGCTATTCGAATAGCCGTGTCCGCGGTTAAGGATTACAGTCTGGGTTGGTCAAGTGTCGGTCTTAGAGTCGGTCTCCGGAGGAAATATTTAAAAGTTGAGCATGGTTATTTTGCAGGATAATTATCGTTGCTACTGGTGTTACCATTAGTATATTTGATGATATGATTATATTTGTGAACTAACCCCCTGCTCTTATTTTACTTTCCAGAGTGTCTCAGGGGCTGGCTAGACTACCCCGGACACTCGCCTTTATTTCCAAGTCCTTTCTGTGGCGTCCCTCGAGTGTCAGGCGGTTTATCACGCCACTACTCTTGTGGACACCCGACTGGCATTCCTTTTCAAGTCCTTTCGTGGCGTCGCCTGAGTTCTCGGATGGTATCGTCCGATTTCTCTTTTAGACACCCGACTGGCATTTCTTTTCAAGACTGACCGTGGTGTCATTTGATACCCGATCGGCATTTCTTTTATATTTTATTGATGCTATTATTTATTGCACTAAATATTATTCATCATGCCATGTTTTGATTCCTGTCAGCATGCATTTAATATAAGTATATCATGAGCATGTGCATATAGTTTAATTCACCATGACCATATATTTGTTTGCTGCATTTGTTATATCTTTTGTCCATGATGTTTGCGAGTACATTCAAACGTACTCACAGGCTTGTCCCTGGCTATTTACTTGGCCAGGTTAGGAGTTCTACGAGGAATAAAACCGCGACGTCCGTGCGAAGCCTAGGAGTGCAGCCACGCAGGATAGGAGTTATCCGGGTCAGCTGTTCCTGTTGGAATGGAGTCCCATCGATGTTGAAGATCCTTAAGCCTTTTTCCCTTCATCCACCACCGGAGTCATTGTTGTATCAGTAGACCTTTATGGTCTTGTATCAAATTCTTGTAAATGCTTGGTAACCTGTAACAAGGATGTGTCCACCAGTAACAGCAAACCTGGGCTGGTGATGACACTAGGGGTTAATTTCTGGAATATTACGTTCCCGAAATCCGGCCCCGACAGCCTTGGTATCAGAGCCAGGCTGACCATTGGCTAATCCCATCCTAGCCTGGTCACCATCCCTAGGTTTCCACACCATCCACATCTTTTCCTGTCCACGGTCAAGTCTATCCCATCCACAGTGGCAACCGACATCTTTTGATAGCCGGTGCCCAACCTATCAGTCTATCCATAGGCCGTGTGCCTGTGCCAACACCTGAGTTTTCCCATCCACAAGCGTGCGATGGAAGACTCTGCTGACTTATAAAGGAAGCCATACCCCAAACTCAGCACATCACAGCCTCATTCCCAGTTCAGTATCAAACCACCAAGATGACAGGCCCCCTCGTGCACAACGAGACCACCGCAGTCGAGCTTGAAGGCTTCGTAACCATCCTCGCCAATCTCACCCGTCGTGCTTTTAGCATCAACGAGCCACCGGAATATGTCGTGTACCAAGAGCACACGAGTAATTCCATCCATCTCTTCTGGGCCACGGTGCACATCTACGGGAGGGGCACCACATCGGAGCGTCCCTACCGATTCACCGGGAGGACAACCTCCGACGAGCCTCAATCCATCCAACTTGCAGCCCGAGAGGCTATAGTTCAACTCCGGCACCTGTCGCCGAGGGTTAACTGCCGCCCCTTCTACTACTACCCTAGTCGTGAAGGCTATGGTAGCCCAACCCAGGTCGCCAACGGGGACCATGAGTCGGACCCTGCCCTGGTGCATCTGGTGCGCTACCTGAGAGCGCAAGAGGCACTATTCGATCAGGTCACTCTTGACCTGATTGAGACCCGCAGGACGCTCGCTCTCCTGACCCCAGCAAGGAGTGAAGTCGCACCCGCCACCGACACCCCGATAGTGCTGCTTGGAAGGCCGGTTGAGCCCCCAAGCTCTGACCATGTCACCTACCCGGGCAATGCCTTTGCCTCACCCGGAAATCTCCGTCGTCTCTTGGAGGCCTACTCCAATGGGACGGTGACCTCGACACCCCGCGAAGGCCACCACCGCTACTCCAGCCCTATAGCTCCCCACCCTACCCCGGCCAGCTCCGACGCGGAAGCGCACGGAGACGACTCGGCATCCGCAAGACGCGCCAAGATAGATATCAACCAGGTGGAATGAGTCCACCAGAATTGTTATCAACCCCTAGTGGCTCGGTTTTTCCTTTAATTCCGCAGTAGCTGGTGTGTGGCGTAGTGAGTTTGTAGACCCCCTGTGTGTCACCATCTAATAGTATGTGTGATCTGGCATGAATTGCTTGATGAGTGGTTGCAGAGTAAATTCTGGACGTGACCCCTAACCACACGCACAGTAACATGTCACTTTTCTTGTGGGGATTGAGGCCTGAGGCTTTGACTCAGACAGCCCCGCGCCGGAGTCGGTGTCTCTGTCGTACCGGCACCATTTCATGTTTCATGACCCAGGCTCTCTATAAGAGGCCACTCTCTTTTTCCACACCAGCAACCAACAGCATCGAGCACTGCCTTCCCCATTCAACCACACATGTCTCACCCCGGAGCTTATCTGAGGACCCCCGATGCAAGACCTGGTAGTTTTGTTATGTTATTGTGGGATTTTACCCGCAATACTCTTGGCTCCACCCATCCACCCCTGTATGAGCTGTTCAAATCGAGAATCACTCCTGATCTCTCGAAATACTAGGCAGCTGTACATATTCCACCAGCAGATTTAAACCAAGGCCCTCCCTATGTGATTTTCATCGGGAGATCCATGCCAACGCCAGGCATGGCCATTGAGTCTGCTGCGTATGAAGCAGTCACCCGTCTTCGATTTGCGGTACCTTGTGCCAACACAAGGGAATACTGCTATTTCCCTAGCCGCGCTGCTTTTGGAGCAGAAGCTACGTTCCGCTGTGGGCGTGCGGAGAGCGATCCAGCCCTGGTCTATCTCATTCAGTATGTGATGGCCCAGGAGCGTTTCACCCAGCAAATACTGGAGTATCTCCACTACCTTGCTGTTCTGAATTCCCGGATCGCCATTGGCGGACCCCCTCTGCCAACTCAGGAGGGACACGTTCTTCGTTTGCTCCCTCAACTGCCTCCCCTCCCTCCGGAAGAAGAAGGAGGTGTTCCAACACCGGGAAGCCTTCCGCTTGACCCCGTAGATCCCGCTTTCGGACCGTAGACGGTCGTGAATGCGTTTGCGTAGCGTGTAGTGCTTGTTTGCATGATGTGATCTTGTTTTGTTTGTATGTCATGAATGTATTGCCCTGTTTGCATTTTGCATATGAGTGCTTTGTTTGTGTGGTATGCTTTTTAATTCTTCCGCCCTTAACAAATCTCGAGGACGAGATTTTTCTAAGGGGGTTAGAGTTTGTAACACCCCAAAATTTTAACCACATTTTTATTAAATAAAATTTGGCTAGAAATAAAATTTTAAATTATATTAGATTCTTTAATAATTTTCAGAGCCTTTTTTTTTATTCCTGCCTTAGAAAATCTTCTCTTCTTATAATAAATCTTTTTGGAAATATTTTGTGGGCTCTGGTTGTATCTTGGGTCATTTCATTATTTGTTTGATAACATTAGAAATTATTTTCATAATAAAATTTTGCCTTAGAATTTTTCTTTTAATAGCTTTTTGCAGTGCTTTAAATGCTTCTGTTGCACTACTTCTATTATAAATAATTCTCTAAAAATTCCACCATAATTCTGAGAGGTCCTGTGATGCTTATATGTCACTTTGGCGCAAAAACCTAACTTGGTGTTTTGCAAAATTTGAGTGAACCATCCTCTTTTCATTTCTGTCCATCTCCTAGGTTTCTACTACAACCCTATTATTTCTTGCTCCAAAAAATTCTAAGCCTTGGCCATCTTCTTGTTCTTCCATCCAAAACCTTAAGTCCAGAAGATCAGCTCCATTAGCATATTTTAGACCCACCAAATACCCCTCTGAATATTCAGTCCAGAACTGAATTTCAGTAAAACTTGCACTAACCAGTTTTTCCTTTTCCCAAAATAACTTCACCATCGTCCCTACCATCTAAAGAGACCTCATCCTGCCAAGTCTCACATCCAGAAAGATCACCTAGGTCCCCCTAACATTCTGTCGAGCACCTTGAGCTCATGACAGAAGTTGGGCATCTTTTTGGATTGCACTAGATACTAGCCCCTCTCCCCAAAACACCATGTCCATCACTTCTACCTTGTTTAGAGGCACCATACTGTTTTTTTGTCAACCTGTTTGGGTCCCTGTAGATGCCATTGGCATTTCGTCGAACACCTCAGAGGCATGTCCGGAGCACGAGCAGAGCGCAGTTATTGCAGCCGCTGGCATCGAGCTCCTGTCGCCACTCTACTGCCTCCCCTGCTCGCCCGAGTCTTCCTCTGGATCAACTCGACCTCCTTTTACTTCCCCGACATCTTCCCTTGGCCGCTTGCGCCGGCCACCACCGTCCACGCCGACCGGAGCCGCCGCCCGACGAGTCCCGCATCGCCACGTCGCACCGACGTCAATGCCCTGGACGCGTGGCTCGCCCCCGAGCCAAACCGGACGCCCCGCCATCACTGCAAGCAGCCACGTCCTCACCAACCCCCGCCGCCCTCACCAACCTCGCCACCGGCCTCGGAGCGCCATCAATGGCCGTCGCCACTGTATGCCGTGGAGGGCGCCGTCCAAAACTACCTGGCACCTCCCCGAGCCGCCAGCACATTCCCATAGTAACTTCGGCCTGCCACCGTCCTCAACGAACCTCACCGGCCACCCAACGACCTCGCCGGCGCAGTAATGGCGTTGCCACCGCGTCCGCTCTCTGGAAGTCGCGGCACCGCGTCGCCCCGCCTATTTAAGGCCTCCTCGAGCTCACCGCAGCACACCACACATCGTCCCTTTCCTTCAATGATCTTCCCCGAGCAGTAGAACGACCGGAAGAGGTCGTCTTCCCCGTCTCCGGCATACTCTGCCGCCGCCCTTTCCATGAAGACCCCCACCATTCCAGTACCTTCCCCCTCTCCACTCTTCCACCACTGGACTCCTGGAGCATCCACGAACCCGTCCCCAACTTCAACTCCACTGGAGTCGCACCCTAGCCGGAGTTCCCCTCTCGTCCGACGCCGCCGTCCGCTGGGAGCAACCTCACCGGCGACACCGTCCATCTGTCCGACCATGGCGGGTACCGGAAGGACCGCCGTAACACCCTGGTCACACCGGTGGACTCAGATCGCCGAACGGTGCCGCCGTTCGCCGGCAATCGTCGCCGGAGCACCGCCCCTGTTCTGCCACGAGAAGACGCGCGCGTGGACCTGGTCGAACCTGACCAGTGGGCCAGGCGGGCCCACTGTCAGTGACCACAGGCCGCGCCAGCTCGGCGTAAGTGGAGGCGTACTCCGCTAGTACGCCTTCGACGTCGACGCATCCCTCACTGCCGAAGCAGCTGGGCTCGGCCCAGTGGCGCGCTCGGCTAAGTCGCGCTCAGGGCGCCATTCTATCCCTTCTTTTATCATTACAGCAGCTTTCAAATAAATTCCACAGGACCCATTTCAAATCCAAATCCATATATTCAAAATTCTGCAGGCTTCTAAAATCATTATTTATTTGTCTAAATTAGGTGAACATTTTTCTGTGCATAGTTTCTGTTTAATCTTTTAAATAATACTTTCAATCATGTTTTCTATCTTAGATATTCCATAACTAATTCATATGAACTCTAAATAAATTTATTCTGTTTCTGATATTCCTTAAATATCACCTAGTTTATTTTAGTATTTATTTAAAAAAATATTTGAAATACTTTTAAATGCTGTTTTTGGATTATGTGGTGATTTAGATATTTTTGAAAATAGGAAATGAAGGGGGGGATGAATATTTCAAACTTTTGGAGTGCACCCAATATTTCTGCATGCTCAAGGCAAGCATTTTGAACACTTGATATGGCGTATGTTTTCATGCTATAATATTTTAGGGCATGTTCGATACTTTGATAGGTTTGGCATTTGGATAGAAATATTGCATGCTTGCATGGTCATGTGCATATTTTCCTCTTGCATGCATTCCACTACGGTATTGATATACATGAATTATGAGTACCCAGGAGAGTGCTCATGTTTTGGACGTGCTGGTGGGCACGGGCCATATTTGACATGGTGGTGTCATGAGACATATGTGGAAGCAGACAAGGGTTGTGGCCCTGTCCTGATGATATGGTTGAAAGAATAATTTTGTTGTGCTAACCATTGCTAGAATCATTAGCCTCCTGAGTTGACCGTAGATCGAGTCTTGTTCCAGTAACCCCCATACTTGTTTCGTGCTGCCACTTGTCTCTACCACGGGTAGGGTATGGTTTAGTAAGTTGTTAACCCCTTTCCGTGCACACACCGTACAGAGAGGCCATGGTGGAAGATACCGGGTGCATCCGGTAGGCATGCCACATGGTCCGGGGGCATGGGTGTTTCCGGTTGTAGCCGAGAGGGAGTGTACCCTTGTAATCCGCGCGTTTGAATAGTGATCCCATGCTATTGGAGGTTGTAGCCTTCCCACTTAGAGTTTTACTTAACTGTTGTTTTGGGTGATCCCTGGCAGCAGAAAAGTTAAGCTGGTGTGTGCTGGTTAGGTGTGTTTTCAACCCAAAGACCGTAATAGGAATTAGTCAGTGTC
The DNA here is from genome assembly GCA_902687465.1 of Secale cereale. NCBI lineage: Eukaryota > Viridiplantae > Streptophyta > Magnoliopsida > Poales > Poaceae > Secale > Secale cereale. The sequence goes on along the minus strand of LR738715.1, from coordinate 174,667,815 downwards.
CCGATACTGATTAAAGAAATCCTATACTTGCGGGTAAAGAGTACACCCTCTGCAGAGTTTGAAACCTATTCGAATAGCCGTGTCCGCGGTTAAGGATTACAGTCTGGGTTGGTCAAGTGTCGGTCTTAGAGTCGGTCTCCGGAGGAAATATTTAAAAGTTGAGCATGGTTATTTTGCAGGATAATTATCGTTGCTACTGGTGTTACCATTAGTATATTTGATGATATGATTATATTTGTGAACTAACCCCCTGCTCTTATTTTACTTTCCAGAGTGTCTCGGGGGCTGGCTAGACTACCCCGGACACTCGCCTTTATTTCCAAGTCCTTTCTGTGGCGTCCCTCGAGTGTCAGGCGGTTTATCACGCCACTACTCTTGTGGACACCCGACTGGCATTCCTTTTCAAGTCCTTTCGTGGCGTCGCCTGAGTTCTCGGATGGTATCGTCCGATTTCTCTTTTAGACACCCGACTGGCATTTCTTTTCAAGACCGACCGTGGTGTCATTTGATACCCGATCGGCATTTCTTTTATATTTTATTGATGCTATTATTTATTGCACTAAATATTATTCATCATGCCATGTTTTGATTCCTGTCAGCATGCATTTAATATAAGTATATCATGAGCATGTGCATATAGTTTAATTCACCATGACCATATATTTGTTTGCTGCATTTGTTATATCTTTTGTCCATGATGTTTGCGAGTACATTCAAACGTACTCACAGGCTTGTCCCTGGCTATTTACTTGGCCAGGTTAGGAGTTCTACGAGGAATAAAACCGCGACGTCCGTGCGAAGCCTAGGAGTGCAGCCACGCAGGATAGGAGTTATCCGGGTCAGCTGTTCCTGTTGGAATGGAGTCCCATCGATGTTGAAGATCCTTAAGCCTTTTTCCCTTCATCCACCACCGGAGTCATTGTTGTATCAGTAGACCTTTATGGTCTTGTATCAAATTCTTGTAAATGCTTGGTAACCTGTAACAAGGATGTGTCCACCAGTAACAGCAAACCTGGGCTGGTGATGACACTAGGGGTTAATTTCTGGAATATTACGTTCCCGAAATCCGGCCCCGACAGCAGGGTCGACCACGTGCTTGCCGGAGACCTTCCTGCTCCATGTAAAACCATTCAAAAACAAAGTATGCAAGACAGAAGATCGAGACCCCGGCAAGTGGAGCTTGCCGGGAAGGCCGTTCCAGGCTCAAGATTACCTCACCCACGCAAGGCCCTGGCAAGAGGAGCTTGCCAGGAAGACTAGAAGATTCCATTACAGAAGACATGCCTCGGCGCAACATGCGCCCCGGCAGGGCCCGGGGAGCTACAAGCTTCAGAGCCCGACAAGCTCCCGGGCCCGGCAAGGTCAAGACCCCGGCAAGGTGCTTGCCGGGAGAGTTGCGCTGTGTGCCCGCGCTCGAGCTCATCGGCCCACGCGTCACCCTGGGGCCTTTCCAAGGACGCGTGGCGGATGGCTGTGCAGCCTGGGGGACACGGTGGCACTCCATGGTGGTGAAACCATCGCCGTGGCAAACGGAGACGCAAGGGCGGGCGCTTTTGAGGTCGACGGCGAGGGCATTAAATGCTCTTGTCCCCCACTGTCAAAGTAGGTAGCGACCACTGTTCACGCACTGTAGCTCCACTATTCCCGCACTGTTACAACTACCACCTCTTTTACATTTTTACCCTTTCTCCTACGTTGACACCTGTCGGTGACCCCTTGCACTCTAAAAGGAGGCCCATGCACAACGTAGAAAGGGTTCGGAACCTAGATCGCTCATACGCTCGGGGTAGCTAGTTCTTCAAGCTCCCGAGCTCTCCAACTCAATACAAACTAAGCAGGAGTAGGGTTTTACGCGTCCACCGCGGTCCGAACCTGGGTAAACTGCCCGCGTGTTCGCTATGATCTGCTCTTCGTGCTCCCTCCGCCCTCTTACCGCACAAACAAGGGGCTCCGGTCCCATAGGTGTTCGTGGCGGACAGTTTCCCCCGACACCTCGCGACTCACATCGACCGAGGTTTTTCCTTGCCCCCGCATCCTTTCTTCCGCGCTTTCCTAGCTTTTTACGGCGCCCAGCTACACCACTTCACTCCCAACACCATCACCTACTTGGTTGCATTCGTTTCGATGTGCGAGAACTTCCTCGGTTGCCGACCGCACTGGGGTTTGTTCAAGCACATCTTCACTTGTCGTTCTCAATCCATCAAGAAAGCGAATGTGAGCGATGAAAAGACGCATGTCATCCAGATGTGTGGCGGACTGGGTATCCAGCTCAGAGGTAGGAGCGCTTTCCCTGCCATGACCCTCCCCGAGTCGGACCGGGGTTGGTAGTCGACTTGGTTCTACTGTAGGGACATTCCGACTCCTGGTCAGCCGACTGGGCTTCCTCCATTTTCTTTTGGTCGAGTCAACCAGCCACCGACGTTCCTCGTGAGTTGGACTGAGAGGGTAGTGGTAGACATGCGGGTGGAGCGGGTGGTCCAGTTGGTTCACGACGGAGTCACGGGGATGGATCTACTCGAGGTGTTCCTCATGAGGAGGATCCAGCCCCTCCAAGCCCGAGACCATCCTATGTGGTTATACTCCAGCGTTGACGACTCGTCTCGGGTCCACCCAGACGAAGCTGCTGCGAAGACGGTGACGCGGTGCCTGAAGTGCATCACGGGGAACAAGGACAACCCCCGGGGGCCGAAGAGTTCGCCCATTCAACGCAAATCACCAACCTGACAAGGTCTGGACTTGACTTCCGAGTGAATTTTGTGTTTTCTGTTTGTGGTCATCTGATGAATCCGACTGGTGTTTGATTAATCTTCTTTTCTGTAGATCTATACCGAAATGTTTTCGGTGCCCAATGGTGATCAGGTCCAGGAGGGCGAAGAAGGCGCGGATGAAGCTTCCGACTGGAAGTCTAGCGAGGAGACTGGAGAGGAGAGCGAGGATTCCAGCAGCGGTGAGGAGGTCGAGTCGCCTCCCCGCGGCGAGAAGCGCTCCAAGGAGAAGCACGACCCAGAGGTTGTGTGTTCCAGGGAGGGCCCCTCCAGCTCCCAATTGCAGAAGCGGGCTCGCACGACCACTCCGGATCCGACAAAAAAGGCACCAAAGCAGCCTAAGGTCACTGCTGTCAAGCCTCGGAAGGTCCTGCCCAAGATCAAGATGGACGTCCCAATCGCCTCCACGTAAGCGCCGCTCTGCTTCATTTTCTCCCACTCTTCGGAGACCAACTTTGTCTTCGTCGACTCACTTTCAGTGAAATCTTCAGCGCTGCTGTTTCTGCGACCTCGATGGATATTGACAAGGGTCGTGACGATGAGGAGACCGCTGACGCTGCCACGTCCCGTCCAGGTGCGGGTTGTAGATTGCTCTTTTGTTTTTTACTTGTTTTTACTATCGGTCGACTGAACTTCGTGATTGTCTTCTGAAGTGCCACGCCATGTCATAGAGCTTCCTAATGATGAAGACGACAATGAGGAGGAGCGCGCGGGAGTTACTCGATGAGGTGCAGGATGGAGGGGTTGGAAGATGCCCTCCGGCTCTGAGGCCCAGCAACAGGGGGACGTGGCCCGGACCACGGTCTCCTTTGTGGTTCCTGTGTCGACTGTCTGTCCCTCCTCGTCGACTGACCCGGCTGCCGACCCAGCAACTGCTCCGCCGTCTGTTCTCTTCTCCACCCATCACGTCCCGGAGGACCCCGTGAACGCGGCCCAAGAAGTCGTTCGTCAGGCGGGATTGATGATGGAGAGAACGAAGGCGGCGTATGAGGCTAGCATGGCTGCTTACAACGCTAGATCGGCTCTTCGAACCAATGTCCAGGTATGTCTCTTCCGACTAGTTTGCTATGTTGGTGTAGTCTTCGTTTTGAAAATTGCTGCTTTGTTCGTAAGATGATGTCACACCCACTAGGTATCTTCTCTTGTAGCTTTAGTTCATGTAGCCCAATCGGTTGGACTAGTGGGGGCACACTCAGTGCACCCACTAGGTGTAGTCCCCGAGGCCATGGTCGACTGAAGTCAGTCGACTGTGGTCTTTAGATTGTGTCTTGTCCATTTTGTTTCGAACCTTTTTACTCGCGTAGGACTGATCCGACCAAGTGAGAACCAGTGGGGGCACGCTCAGTGCACCCACTGGGTGTAGTCCCCGAGACCGTGGTCGGCTGCTGGTAGTCGGCCATGGTCTATGAATAAAACCCTCTCTCTTTTTTTGCTTGGGTCAGACTGAGCTGACCGAGTGAGAACCAGTGGGGGCACGCTCAGTGCACCCACTGGGTGTAGTCCCCGAGACTACTGTTGAGTGTTTGACTCGGTTGTAGTCTTAGAATTCTGATTTGTTGTGTCGATGTAGAGATCTTGCGAGTTCGGAGCCAAGTTCGCGGATCTTGAGAAGAAGCAGGTCCAGCTCAATCTTGACTTGCAGCTGGCCCGGGGTCATTTGAAGAAAACCCAGGACGAAGCAGCTGGTAATTAAAGCGAATAGCTTGTCGACTGATCTTCAACGAATATGTCGTGTGTATCCTTATGTTCATCTGTCTAGTAACGTCTCTTGTAGATCAAATGAAGGCAGCCCTGGAGCAGAAGGACCTTGACCTGGCGGCAGCGCAGCAGAGGGCGCAGGAGAAGACCGAACTGGCGGAGCAGAAGCTGGCTTCGGTCGGCACGCTTGAGGCAGAGATCATCAGGCTGAAGGGCTCTCTCGACGCAGCCAACAAGGAAGTGACTCGACTAAAGGGGGCTAAGGATGCCCTAGATGAGAAGTACGGGGGGCTCTTCCAGAAGAAGAACGAGCTGGAGGCTTATCTGAGTGATCTCACCAAGAAGTGGTATCTTGTGCTTGAAGGTATGCCTCTTTTGCTTTGACTGGATCAAGGTGGTCGACTCATAACTTGCTTGCTAACTTGTCGTGTCCTCTCTTGTGCACAGTTCTGCCGTGACTTCGAGGAGGAAACTGGGCGGGTCGAGACTGGTCTGGACCCCGCCAATTCTATTGTCAAGGATGAAGCTGCTATGAACATCTTGAGGTTGGAGTCTCGCTTTACCAGCGCCACAGGCTATCTTGGTCGACTGAAAGCAGTGATGTCTCAGATCGACACTGCACTCTGGAGGGGAGTCGTGCAGGAAAACGGCCTCGAGTCCCTGATGAGTCAACTCGATGAGATCCCCGGTCGGGTGCAGGAGTGGAAGAAGTCATCTGCCCACTGTGGAGCCAATGTTGCGCGGTCTCTGGTTCGGGTGCACTGCAAGGAGGTGAAGGAGAAGAGGCTGGCCGCGCTCAAGGTCGCCAACACGAAGGAACTCCAGTTCCAGTCGTTCATGGAGATTTTCTTGGAAGCTGCTACCCGCATCACCGATGGGATCGACCTGGATGAGTTCGTTGCGCCTGTGAGCCCACCTCCCTCCGGGGAGTGATCAAACTTTGATACTTCGATTTAATTTGCCTCGGAATGCCGAGTGATCCTGTAATCGTTAAACTCTCATGGGCTTGATGCCCGAGTACTCCTGCCCGAATCTTGCCGGACTTTATCCGGATTTGATTCCTTTTGCATCCGCTTGCTTTGCTTTCGACTCTTTCTGATCTTTTGGATTTCGAGTCGACGTTGAATCTATGGCACGGCTCCAATGGTCGAGCCGCTTGATGGCGACGCTGAACTTATGGCGGGGCTCGGAGGACCGCGGCTAAGCTTCCGAGTGAGAGGGTTGCCCTTCACTCGGAATGGTTTTTGTAACTTAGGCGATTACGAGCTACATTGTACTTGTGGTGGAGCTCGGAGGACAGAGCCACATTGTACTTGTGGCGTAGCTCGGAGGACCGCAGCTAAGCCCCCGAGTGAGAGGGTTGCTCTTCGCTCGGAGTGGTTCTTGTAACTTAGGTGATTACGGGGTCGTAGCTAAGCCCCCGAGTGAGAGGGTTGCTCTTCACTCGGAGTGGTTTTTTGTAACTTAGGCGATTACGAGCTACATTGTACTTGTGGCGGAGCTCGAAGGACGGAGCCATGTTGTACTTGTGGCGTAGCTCGGAGGACCGCAGCTAAGCCCCCGAGTGAGAGGGTTGCTCTTCACTCGGAGTAGTTCTTGTAACTTAGGTGATTACGAGCTACGTTGTACTTGTGGCGGAGCTCGGAGGACAGAGCCACGTTGTACTTGTGGCGTAGCTCGGAGGACCACAGCTAAGCCCATGAGTGAGAGGGTCGCTCTTCACACGGAGTGGTTTTTTGTAACTTAGCCGATTACGAGCTACATTGTACTTGTGGCGGAGCTCGGAGGACAGAGCCATGTTGTACTTGTGGTGTAGCTCGGAGGACCGCAGCTAAGCCCCCGAGTGAGAGGGTTGCTCTTCACTCGGAGTAGTTTTTGTAACTTAGGCGATTACGGGGTCGCAGCTAAGCCCCCGAGTGAGAGGGTTTCTCTTCACCCGGAGTGGTTTTTTTGTAACTTAGGCAATTACGAGCTACGTTGTACTTGTGGCGGAGCTCGGAGGACAGAGCCACGTTGTACTTGTGGCGTAGCTCGGAGGACCGCAGCTAAGCCCCCGAGTGAGAGGGTTGCTCTTCACTCGGAGTAGTTTTTGTAACTTAGGCGATTACGGGGTCACTACTAAGCCCCCGAGTGAGAGGGTTGCTCTTCACTCGGAGTGGTTTTTGTAACTTAGGCGAATCGGTTTCACGGCTAAGCACCCACTGGGGATTTGAGGATCAGCGTTTCTAGAAACCAACAATCGTTAGGGAATTGCTGCGAACTTGTCTTTGAAAACAAACTGGAAGATCTTTCTTACAACTCGACTGATCGAGTGCTTTTAACTATAGAAGCAGTGGAGCAGGTCCGCGTTCCACGAATGGGGTTCATCTTTCTTCTTGGCGACGTTTTAGATGCGGTACGCCCCATTGTGCAGCACCTTGGTGACGATGAAGGGGCCTTCCCAAGTTGGGGTGAGTTTATGCGGTCGTTTCTGACGTACTCGTAGAACCAGGTCTCCTTCTTGGAATGCTCGGCTCCGGACATTGCGAGCATGGAATCGGCGCAGGTCCTGTTGGTAGATGGTCAAGCGGATTAGAGCCATCTCACGTTCTTCCTCCAAGAGGTCGACTGCATCTTGACGGGCTTGCTCTGCTTCGGCTTCGGAGAAGAGTTCCACTCGTGGGGCATTGTGCAACAAATCACTCGGTAGCACGGCCTCAGCTCCATAGACCATGAAGAAGGGGGTACGGTCAGTCGACCGGTTCGGAGTTGTCCTCAGCCCCCATAAGACATATGGTAGTTCAGTCACCCAAGCTCCGGCGGCATGCTTGAGGTCACGCACAAGCCGCGGCTTCAGGCCTTGGAGGATCAAACCATTCGCTCTTTCTGCTTGTCCATTCGACTGCGGATGCGCTACGGAGGCGTAGTCGACCCGTGAACCTTGGGAGGAACAGAAAGCTCTGAATTCGTCCGAGTCAAAGTTGGAACCATTATCTGTGATGATGCTGTCGGGGACTCCATATCTGAATATCAGTTCTCTAATGAAGCTGATGGCGGTGCTTGAGCCGAGGTTCTTGATGGGCTTGGCTTCGATCCATTTGGTGAACTTGTCAACTGCCACGAGCGGGTGAGTGAATCCGCTTCTGCCAGTTTTGAAGGGGCCGACCATGTCCAACCCCCACATGGCAAACGGCCAAACCAACGGAATGGTCTTTAAGGCAGATGCCGACTTATGAGACATGTTGGAGTAGAATTGGCAGCCTTCGCACTTGTCTACAATACCTTTTGCCATCTCGTTAGCTCGGGGCCAGTAAAATCCAGCTCCGTACGCCTTGGCCACTATAGTACGAGAGGAAGCGTGGTGGCCACAAGTCCTTGAGTGAATTTCGTTCAGAATCAGTAGACCTTCTTCCGGGGTGATGCAGCGCTGAGCCACTCCTGTGACACTCTCTTCGTAGAGCTGACCCTGAATGACGGTGAAAGCCTTGGATCGATGGACAATCTGTCGCGCTTCTTCTTCATCCTCTGGGAGTTCTTGTCTGAGCAGGTATGCTATGTATGGCACAGTCCAGTCGGGCGTGATCACCAAAATCTCCATGATTAGGTCGACCACCGCAGGCACTTCGACTTCAGTCGGATCTGACACGCTGACTGGCTGTGGGGTTCCTTCATGAAGGGGTCTTCTTTGACTGAGGGGGTGTGCAGGTGCTCCAAAAATACATTCTTGGGTATAGGCTTTCGAGTGGACCCTATCTTCGCGAGATCGTCAGCAAGCTGATTCTTGACTCTGGGCATGTGATGGAGCTCTAAACCTTCGAACTTCTTTTCAAGCTTTCGTTCTACACTGCAATAACTGGTCATTGCCTGGCTTTTGATGTCCCACTCCTTCATCACCTAATTTACCACTAATTCTGAGTCGCCGTAGACCATCACGCGACGAATGCCGAGTGAGTTGGCCATACACAACCTGTACAAAAGCGCTTTGTATTCAGCTTCGTTGTTCGATGAGTCAAAGTGGATTTGAAGGACGTAACTGAGCTTGTCACCCCTGGGAGATACCAGGACCACGCCTGCACTGGATCCATTCAACATCTTGGATCCATCAAAGAACATAGTCCAGTGGTCCGACTGGATCTGAGTCGGCAGCTCCTGTTCAATCCATTCGGCCACAAAATCTGCTATTGCCTGAGACTTGATAGCTTTCTTCGCTTCAAACTTGATATCTAGCGGAAGGAGTTCAATCGCCCATTTTGCCAGTCGACCGGTTGCGTCTCGGTTGTTCAGGGTTTCTGATAGTGGGGCGTCGCTGACGACTGAGATTGAATGATCCGAGAAGTAATGGGCAACTTTCTTTGCGGTCAAGTAGATCCCATACACAAGCTTCTGGTAATGCGGGTATCTTTGCTTGGAGGGAGTCAATACTTCAGAAATGTAATAGATTGGCAGTTGGACTTTTCTGGCCTTGCCTTCTTCTTCCCGCTCGACCATGAGTATAGTGCTGACAACTTGTCTGGTGGATGCGATGTACAGTAAGAGAGGATCCGTGCTGACTGGGGTAGCAAGCACCGGCTGGGTGGAAAGCAGGGCTTTGAGCTCTTCAAACGCTGCTTCAGCTTCAGAATTCCACTCGAAATTTTTGGATTTCTTCATCAGTCGGTAGAGAGGTAATGCCTTCTCACCGAGACGAGAATGAACTGACTCAATGCGGCCAAGCAACCAGTTAGCTTCTGGACGTCGTGTATATGCTTGGGGCGCTTCATTCGGAGGATTGCACCGACTTTTTCTGGGTTCGCGTCGATTCCTCGTTCAGAAACAAGGAAACCGAGTAGCTTGCCGCCCGGAAGTCCGAATGTACACTTCGACGGATTGAGCTTGATATCATAGCTTCTCAAATTTGCGACTGTCTTAGCGAGGTCAGTCAACAGGTCGAAACCTTTGCGTGACTTGACCACGATGTCATCCATGTATGCTTCGATGTTCCGACTGATTTGCTTCAGTAGGCACTTTTGGATCATGCGCATGAAGGTAGTGCTGGCATTCTTGAGACCGAAAGGCATGGTGACATAACGGAAACACCCGAATGGGGTGATGAAAGCTGTCTTGATTTCATCGGGTCCAAACAGTCCGATATGATGATACCCGGAATATGCGTCCAGAAAGAACAAGCGCTCGCATCCCGCAGTTGAGTCGACTATCCGGTTGATGCCGGGGAGAGGAAAATGATCTTTCGGGCAAGCCCGATTGATATGCTTGAAATCGATGCACATGCGGAGGGACTTGTCCTTCTTGGGGACCATGACCACATTGGCGAGCCATTCGGAGTGGTAGATCTCGCGGATGAACTCAGCTGCCAGAAGCCGAGCCACCTCTTTGCCAATTGCCTTTCTCTTCTCCGCAGCGGATCGCGGATGAACTCAGCTGCCAGAAGTCGACTCGCAAATGATGCTCAACCAGTCCCCTGGGTACACCTAGCATGTCAGACGGTTTCAATGCGAAGATGTCCCAGTTCTCGCGGAGGAACTGGATGAGCGATTCTTCCTATTTGCTTTTGAGTGTAGTTGAGATGTGGGTCCGTTCTGCATTGGGGTCGGTGGGGTGAATGTGTACGGGTTTCGTCTCCCAAGCCGACTCGGAAGCCGGCTTCTTGGCCTGCAGCAAATCACTTGGATCCACATTCTTCTGGTACTCCTCCATCTCTACTGCTGCCATCTGCTCGTCAGCAATCTTCGAGCCTTTCTGGAAGCATTCTTCCGCTTTCTGTCGGTTCCCGGTGACGGTTATGACGCCGTTGGGCCCCGACATCTTCAGCTTGAGGTATACATAACACGGTCGAGCCATGAATCTGGCATAGGCGGGCCTACCTAGAATGGCATGATAGGTGTTGTTGAAGTCCACCACTTCAAACGTCAGCTTCTCTTTGTGGTAATTCTTTGAATCGCCGAAGACTACGTCGAGTGAGATTTGGCCAAGTCAGTCGGCCTTCTTCCCGAGGATGACCCCATGAAACCTCATGTTACTTTCGCTCAGTTTGGACATCGGAATGCCCATCCCACAGAGGGTTTCAGCATACAGAATGTTCAGGCCACTTCCACCATCCATCAGGACCCTGGTCAAACGCGTGCCCTCGAGAACTGGGTCGACCACCAGCACCTGCCGCCCAGGGGTAGCGATGTGCGCAGGGTGATCGGACGGGTCGAATGTGATGGGGGTCTTGGACCACTTCAGATACGTTGTTGTTGTCGGGGCAACCATGTTGACTTCTCTGTTGATCACTTTTAGTGGACTATTCCTTTCAACGTCAGCAAAAATCATCAAGGTGGAGTTAATATGGGGGTAACCTCCATTCTCTTCTTTGTCCTCGGTATCCTCTGATTCCTTTTCCTTCTCAATCGACTGCTCTTTCTGGAAGCTCTGGATCAGGAGTTGGCACTGTCGAGTGGTGTGCTTGGGATAAACCAAGTTCCCCTCTTCATCTTTCTTCGTGTGGATAGGACACGGCTGGTGGAGTACATCATTTCCTGCTTGATCTTTCACTTTCTTAGGGACCCAAGGCCCCTTGGACTTTCCTTTTCCCTTCCCTTGGTTAACAACTGCGGCTTCGCCTTGAGCAGCTGGCTCGGCCTTGCGCTTAGGTTTCCGATTGGAATTCTAGTCATCTTGACCGACTAGTTTCTTACCACTGCGGAGTCGATCGGCCTCTTCGCCGTTAGCGTACCGACCAGCTATCTACATCATCCGGGACAGGGACATATCTCTCGTTCGACCGAACTTCAGGTTCAGCTCTCTGTATCGTACGCCCTCCTTGAAGGCGCAGACTGATTGGTGCTCGGACACATTCTCCACCGTGTGGTGCAAGGTGGTCCATCTTTGTATGTAATCCCTCAGGGTTTCATTCGGCTTTTGTACGCAATGATGCAACTCCGCAAGCCCTGCGGGCCGTTTCCAGGTACCTTCGAAGGTCCGAATAAACACTCGGGCCAGCTCTTCCCAACTGTATATGCTCCCATGGGCCAACTGATTCAGCCACGCCCGAGCCGAGCCGCCCAACATCAGAGGAAGGTGTTTCATGGCCACGTCGTCGTTGCTGCCCCCGATCTGCACAACCACTCAGTAATCCTTGAGCCAGGTGTCTGGCTTTGACTCGCCGGTGAACTTATTCACTCCCGCCGCCAACCTGAAGTTTGGGGGGATCTCAGCGGCCCTGATGGCACTGCTAAAGTATTCGGGTCTAGAGAAAGACGCTCGGCTTCCACTCGGACGATCTCTGCCGTGCTCTTCTCTGTATGCTCTGTTCCTGTCGACTAGCCCCTGCACAAGAATAGACCTTGCGTCGAAGCCGGGCCTCCGGGGATCTAGGGGAATTCTCCGCTCGTCGTCGCGTAAGCGCCTGCCCTCGTGTCATCTGGGCGAGTACGATTCGCTTCCCGGAGGAGGCGTAGGCACTCGAGGGCGATCGTGGTGACCGGGTCGATGATCATACTGCTCATCATTCCGACCCAGATGCCGGTCTTGACGGGGACCACGGTCCTCACGCCTCAGGGGCGATCTTGGACTGTGAGCTGACAAAATGGTGTCTGGTGCCGCCGAACTGTTGTGAATCCTGTTGCGCGACTGAGAGACAGTCGCGTTCTGCTCTCCGGCTGTCCGGAGCAGCGCCCGAATCTGCTGTAGGCCTCTCCCAGCCTCCGACTGAGATGGCTGAATAGAATCTATGATGCGAGCCGCGGCTTCAAGGTTCTGGAGACGCGTCTGGAACACCTGAGTCTCGCGCGGGAACGACTGCCGCGGCCGTCGACTGGATTCGGGAACCAGTCGGCGAGCCCGTTCGTCGAGTGCGCGCTGGATATTCTCCACACGCGCGCGCTACAGTGGCTAGGCGCGTGGCTTCCAGGGCCCGAGCCTCTGGAGTGTCTCCCACGATAGGGGTGAAAATTGTGTTCTCATTGTGGCGGCAGAGCTCGTCCCTTTGCTCGGTAGTGAGGGGTAGGGGAATTTACCCGTCGTGATCGAACGACTGACCATTGCCGCTGTCGTCGTCTCCACCACGAGGGTATCCTGGCGGACTGCGACGTGAGTCGACCATGAGGACTTCGGCCACGGGATCGCTGCTCCCACACTCGGAAATCGAATCTTAGGGTTCGATCGACGGATCAACCGACCCATAGAGGTATTCGTCGGGCTCGATGGTCGCAACTTGAGGGGTGGCCGTCTGGCGGGCCACCGCATGTTTCACCCATCGCTGGAGGCGCGAGCAACCAGATCGCTTGCGGTGGCGTCTAGCAGGGCCGACGGATGATGAAGGAGCCAGCTGATACCGAGTCGACGGCTGCCGGAGAAGGACGCCGCAGGCGCTGGCACGGAAGTGTGCGTCCCTGCGGACGGGCAACGCCTCGACGTCGAGGGGAGCCTCTTGGGGCCAAGCGGAGTCGTCGGCGATGAAGACGAGCGTGCCGAGTCGGATCTCGCGGCCCAACGCCAGACCACCGCCGGAAACCATGACGAAGGAGGTCGAAGAAAAGTTTGCAACCTCACCGGAAGTCGCTAAGACACCTTGCCCCACGATGGGCGCCAACTGCCGTGGTTCTAAGTCCGATAGTACGAGTAGGGGGTACGTAAGAGGAGGCGAGGCCCTAGCTATGGTGAGATTGTACGCAAGATGTTTACGAGTTCATGCCCTTCTCGGAGGAAGTAAAATCCCTATGTCTCGGTGACCTGAGGCGGTCGACTGGAATGTATATGGGTGTTTGAGTTACAGGGGGTGTGAACCCTTGTACTGGAGGAGGGGGGTGGCTTATATAGAGTGCGCCAGGACCCCAGCCATCCCCACGTTACAAAGGGTTCAATGTACATAAAGGCAGGGAGTTACTGATAACACCTGCAGTAAAGAGTGATAAAGGCATTCATTGTTACGGAATGAATGCCGGACCGTTGATGTCCTAAGAGACCTTTGACCTTCATGGGTCGAGTGTCTTGGAATGGTTGAGTGGAGTTGAGTCATCTGAATGGGGGTGTGTAGTCGAGTGGAACGCCCTCTTGAGCCATGTCAGTCGACTGTCCCTGTTGCCTTGGAGTTGTCTTTTGCGCTTCTAGGGTAGTGACCTTGGGTGGGGTACCTGGGTCAGGCCTGTGACCCTACCCTAGGTTTGTAACATGATCACGCACCCCCTTCCCCTGGGCGCGCCCCCTGCCTCTTGGGAACCTCGTGTGCCTCCCGGACTCCGATTTCTTGTATGTTACTCCTTTTGGTCGGTAAAAATTAATTATATATTATCCCGAAGGTTTTGACCACTGTATCACGAAAAAATCCTCTGCTTTCGTTTCGAGTTGTTGTTTCTGACAGATCTAGGTTATCATGGCATATTCTAGCACCCCAAGGACAAGTTCTTCGAGAAGGTCATCAACCCCTACCTCGCGGAGGTGCTGCATCACCCTCAAACCATGGAGTTGCGTGAAGGGGTGATGCACATCCGCGATGTTGAGGGGCAAAGGAGGACCGGAAGCATGGAGACAAGACTTGAACCAACGGAGCAGCGAGTTTTCAAGTGCCAAGGTATGGTGGAATGAGGACTCAACACCAACCACATGATGACCATGGAGCTCGCCAACAACCACAGGTTGGACGCAAGGATCTTCGGGGAAGCCATCTCCAATCTTCAAGAGAAAATCGAACACCTCTAGGCCCAGATCTATGACCTGCAAAACCAAAACTGTGAGTATGAATAGATTCAAGAAGATGAGTTTGGCTGCAAATTTGAGTATCCCGGAGACTTGATCATCCTTCTACGATGGTGAGCCCATGCCTTGGAAGATGGACAACAAGACTACATCATCAACAAACCCATCATCACCACCTCCGAAGAAGGGGACATAATCATATTGGTATGGGCACTCCCCTTGGCAACTGCCAAGCTTGGGGGAGGTGCCCCGGTATCGTATCACCATCACACTCCTATCTTTACCGTTTTTCTTAGTTCGATCCTTTTCGTAATATCTCGATCTAGTAGAATAAAGTTAGCATGATCTAGTTGTGAGTTTTTGCTTTATGATCTTTACCTTTGTAATCGAGTCCGTGAGCTATATAATAAAGAGTAGTGTTGAGTCAAGGGCTTGATTTCCTCACTTTGGTCATTAGAGAATAAAAGAAAATATAAAAAGTATCAAAGAGATCATATTGATCTGATGGAAAGTAATGACTTCACATATAAAGAGTATGATGAATAAAAGTTGTTGAAAGTTGACAAACATAGTTTTGGTCATCGTTGCAATTGATAGGAAGTAATAAAGGAAGAGAGGTTTCACATACAAATATACTATCTTGGACATATTTTATGATTGTGAGCACTCATTAAAATATGACATGCTAAAGAGTTGATGTTGGACAAGGAAGACAACATAATGGGTTATGTTTTCTTATATTCAAAATAAAGTATATTGTCATGGATCATCCAACATGTTGAGATTGCATTTCCCCCTCATGCTAGCCAAAACTCCTTGCACCAAGTAGAGATACTACTTGTGCTTCCTTACATCCTTAAACCCAGTTTTGCCATGAGAGTCCAACATACCTACCTATGGATTGAGTAAGATCCTTCAAGTAAGTTGTCATTGTTGCAAACTCTCTAAAATATGTATGATTTATTAGTGTGGAGGAAATAAGCTTTATACTATCTTGTGATATGGAAGTAATAAAAGCGACGGACTGCATAATAAAGGTCCTTATCACAAGTGGCAATATAAAGTGACGTTCCTTTGCGCTAAGACTTTGTGCATCCAATCATAAAAGCACATGACAACCTCTGCTTCCCTCTGCGAAGGGCCTATCTATTATTCTTGCCTTACAAGAGTCAAGGTGAAAATCACCTTTCCTTTTTATATTTTATCCTTTGGCGAGCACATTGTGTTGGAAAGATCCTGACATATATACCCACTCGGATGTAAGTTATCATGGTCTATTACTGTTGACACTACCCTTGAGGTAAAAGGTTGGGAGGCAATACCATAAGCCCCTATCTTTCTCTGTGTCCGATTAAAACTCCATACCCGTAAGTATTGCGTGAGTGTGAGCAATTGTGGAAAACTATATGATAGTTGAGTATGTGGACTTGCTGAAAAGCTCTTATAATGACTCTTTCCAATGTTATGATAAATTGCAATTGCTTCCATGACTGAGATCATAGTTTGTTGGTTTTCAATGAAGTTTCTGATTCATACTTGACATTGTGAATGAATTATTACTTTAGCATAAGAATCATATGACAATATATGTGTGTTGTTGTTATAAGAATGATCATGATGCTCTCATGTCCGTATTTTCTCTTTATCGACACCTCTATCTCTAAACATATGGTCATATTTTTCAATATCGGCTTTCGCTTGAGGACAAGCGAGGTCTAAGCTTGGGGGAGTTGATACGTCCATTTTGCATCATGCTTTTATGTTGATATTTATTGCACCACGGGCTGTTATTACACGTTATGTCACAATACTTATGCCTTTTCTCTCTTATTTTACAAGGTTTACATAAAGAGGGAGAATGTCGGCAACTGGAATTCTGGGATGGAAAAGGAGCAAACACTGGAAACCTATTCTTCACAACTCAAAAAGCTCTGAAACTCCACGAAACACCGTTTCAGAAAATATAAAAAATATCTGGCGACAGAGATTCACCAGGGGGGCACCACCTGTCCACGAGGGTGGGGGGCGCCCCCTCCTCTGGGCGTGCCCCCTGCCTCGTGGGCCACCCGGTGACCCCCTGATGCCCATCTTCTCCTATATGAGGTGTTTTGACCTGGAAAAAATCATAACGAGGCTTTCAGGACCAGACACCGCCGTCTCGAGGCGGAACCTTGGCGGAACCAATCTAGGGCTCCAGCGGAGCTGTTCTGCCGGGGATACTTCCCTCCGGGAGGGCGAAATCATCGCCGCCGTCATCACCAACAACTCTCCCATCTTGGGGAGGGTTATCTTCATCAACATCTTCACCAGCATCATCTCCTCTCAAACCCTAGTTCATCTCTTGTATCCAATCTTTGTATCCAAACCTCATATTGGTACATGTGGGTTGCTTGTAGTGTTCATTACTCCTTGTAGTTGATGCTAATTGGCTTACTTGGTGGAAGATCATATGTTCAGATCCATTATGCATATTAATACCCCTCTGATCATGAGCAATATTATGTCTTGTGAGTAGTTGCTTTTGTTCCTGAGGACATGGGAGAAGTCTTGCTATAAGTAGTCATGTAAATTTGGTATTCGTTCGATATTTTGATGAGATCTATGTTGTCTCTTCTCTAGAGTGTCATGTGAATGTCTACTACATGACACTTCACCATTGTTTGGGCCTAGAGGAAGGCATTGGGAAGTAATAAGTAGATGATGGGTTGCTAGAGTGACAGAAGCTTAAACCCTAGTTTATGCATTGCTTTGTAAGGGGCTGATTTGGATCCACTTGTTTCATGCTATGGTTAGGTTTACCTTAATACTTCCTTTGTAGTTGCGGATGCTTGCATTAGAGGTTAATCATAAGTGGGATGCTTGTCCAAGTAAGGACAGCACCCAAGCACGGGTCCACCCACATACCAAATTATCAAAGTACCGAACGTGAATCAGATGATCGTGATGAAAACTAGCTTGACGATAATTCACATATGTCCTCGAGAGCGTTTTCCTTCAGATAGGAGTTTGTCCAGGCTTTTCCTTTGCTACAAAAAGGATTGGGCCATCTTGCTGCACTTATTTACTTTTACTATTTGTCACTTGCTACCAATTACCTTATCACAAAACTATCTGTTACCTATAATTTCAGTGCTTCAGAAAATACCTTACTGAAAACTGCCTATCATTTCCTTCTGCTCCTCGTTGGGTTCGACACTCTTACTAATCGAAAGGACTACGATAGATCCCCTACACTTGTGGGTCATCAGTCCTTGTTTAAATTGCTTGCTGCTACCAAGTCGTCTCAGCTTCTAAAAGTGGCAAAAGATAGTCATATCAGTTTCCGGCCAGAGATGGGGCCACCATTGGAACAGATTTTGGCCATTACGGCCAAACAGTTAGTCCTGGACGACCTTGCCAAGCGCGAGGCACTATGCGAGCTGCAGCGAACCCGCGCTGCGGAGGCTAAGGCCATGGCGGAACAGGTGGCTTCCGGTGCCTAGTCGGCTGGGGAGGTCAGGCCAGAGGTGGCAGATCCTCCCCATGCTCGCGGGGTGGCCACGGCCCGATGCGTGGGCGTGGCCGTGGCCGTGGTAGGGGCCGCGAGCGTCGTGGAGGCAGGAGTGCCTCTGCCATGCGAGGCAAAAGTGTAATTAATGGGGCGAGGACCCGTTCCTCTCCGGTCTTATGAAAGGCAACATATGGAACTTACGCGGATTCGGTCAACTTAATAGGAGGCGTCAACTGGCCGAAGTCGTGCGGTCGGAGAAGCTGGACTTCATAGGCATCCAAGAGACCATTAAGGATTCCTTCTCTCACGAGGAGCTGCTTAGCGTAGAGGGTGACGCGTTTAAGTGGTCTTGGCTGCCCACTCAAGGGCATTCTGGTGGTATCCTTCTTGGTCTTAAGCACGACACGTATGACATTTTCCGGATCACAGCCGGACAGCATTTCGTTAGTGTGGAACTGATGCAGAAGACTAACCGGTTCCAGTGGGAACTCATAATAGTTTATGGTCCGGCCGACCATAACAAATCCATCAATTTCTTGGGGGAAATTCACGATAGAGTGTCCAGGGCGGTGCACCCCATTATGGTCGGGGGTGATTTCAACTTGATGCGATCCCTTCAAGACAAAAACAAGAACCATCACCTTATTAACCTCCACCTCCTTGACACGTTTAATAATTGGATTGTAGATTTAGAGTTACTTGAGGTGGTCAGAGTGGGGGCTAGCTTCACATGGACGAACAAGCAATCTGACCCAACTCGGTGTGTGTTGGACCGGGTGTGTGTCTCCAGAATGGGAGCACAAATTCCCAAATTGCTCTCTGAATGCTATGACTCGCCTCGGGTCTGACCACCACCCGCTTTTGTTTGATTCCGGTGAGGCCATGCTGAGGGAGTCCTGGACTAAGGGGTCCTCGGGCGTCCGACCTATTATCAATGGGCCAGACTGGTGGGCTATGAAGACATGAAGGCCGAAGACTGCACACGTGTCCGTATTGGACTCTCCTTGGCATGGAAGGTGAGCTTGGCGACCAACTATGAAGATTCCTTCTTATGTAACCGACTCTATGTAACCCTAGATCCCCTCGATATCTATATAAACCGGAGGGTGTAGTCCGAAAAGGAATACGCATTACCATAGTCATACAGGCTAGGCTTCTAGGGTTTAGCCATTACGATCTCGTGGTAGATCAACTCTTGTAATACTCATATTCATCAAGATCAATCAAGCAGGAAGTAGGGTATTACCTCCACAGAGAGGGCCCGAACCTGGGTAAACATCGTGTCCCCGGTCTCCTGTAACCATCGACCTTAGACGCATAGTTTGGGACCCCCTACCCGAGATCCACCGGCTTTGACACCGACATTGGTGCTTTCATTGAGAGTTCCACTATGCCGCCGACGAAAGGTTCGATGGCCCCTTCAATCATCGATAGTGACGCTGTCCAGGGAGAAACCTTCCTCCCCGGACAGATCTTCGTATTCAGCGGCTTCGTACTGCGGGCCAACTCGCTTGGCCATCTGGAGCAGAGCGACAGCTACGCCCCTGGCCATCAGGTCAGATTCGGAAGCTTGAATTACGTCGCGGACATCCGTGGAGACTTGATCTTCGACGGATTTGAGACCTTGGCGATTGCTCCCCCTCGCTCCGATGAACATGGTTTAAATCTGTCACCGGATCACATCCAGGAGATGGTTCCTGTTGCTGCAACAGCCTTAAATCCGGAGCATATTGCGCCATTCGAGGCCATAGAGTCCGCGGCGTTGGAGCCGAACACAGACTCGACACCTTGCAATATTTGCGTCAACGGAACTCCGGACTCATCTCCTCCTATAAGTTCCGAACCACATACGCCTGCGGACAACGAGCTGGATCGGTTATCGATTTTCGACTTTGGTGCCGCAGACATCTTCCAACACTCGCCCCTGGGCGATGTGCTGAACTCGTTAAAAAACCTGTCATTGGTGGGCGACGTACAACCGAACTATGTCTGGTTCGAACTAGGGGCTGACGACGGAGAATTTAGCCTCCCACCCGGCACCCACTTCATATCCACTGTCAAGGACTTAACCGACACGCTTGATTATGGCTCCGAAGACATCGACGGCATGGATGACGATGACGATGAGAAGCAGGGTCAAAACCTGCCATTTACTGGTCGATGGATGGCCACTTCCTCATACGATGTGTACATGGTTGATACACCTAAAAAAGCTGATGACGATGATAAAGAAGATCTAGTTGAGAATAAACCTCCTGAGACACAGTCCAAGCGCCGGCGGCCTAAACGCCGTTCTAAGTCACTTCGCTGATGACCCACAAGTGTAGGGGATCTATCTAGTCCTTTTGATAAGTAAGAGTGTCGAACCCAACGAGGAGCAGAAGGAAATGATAGGCAGTTTTCAGTAAGGTATTTTCTGCCAGCACTGAAATTATAGGTAATAGATAGTTTTGTGATAAGGTAATTCATAGCAAGTAAATAAGGTGCAGCAAGTTGGCCCAATCCTTTTTGTAGCAAAGGACAAGCCTGAACAAACTCTTATATGAAGGAAAGCGCTCCCGAGGACACATGGGAATTATCGTCAAGCTAGTTTTCATCACGATCATCTGATTCGTGTTCGGTACTTTGATAATTTGGTATGTGGGTGGACCAGTGCTTGGGTGTTGTCCTTACTTGGACAAGCCTCCCACTTATGATTAACCTCTAATGCAAGCATCCGCAACTACAAAATAAGTATTAAGGTAAACCTAACCATAGCATGAAACAAGTGGATCCAAATCAGCCCCTTACGAAGCAACGCATAAACTAGGGTTTAAGCTTCTGTCACTCTAGCAACCCATCATCTACTTATTACTTCCCAATGCCTTCCTCTAGGCCCAAATAAAGGTGAAGTGTCATGTAGTCAACGTTCACATGACACCACTAGAGGAGAGACAACATACATCTCATCAAAATATCGAACGAATACCAAATTCACATGACTACTAATAGCAAGACTTCTCCCATGTCCTCGGGAACAAAAGTAACTACTCACAAGACATAATATTGTTCATGATCAGAGGGGTATTAATATGCATAATCGATCTGAACATATGATCTTCCACCAAATAAACCAACTAGCATCTACTACAAGGAGTAATCAACACTACTAGCAACCCACAGGTACCAATCTGAGGTTTCGGTACAAAGATTGGATACAAGAGATGAACTAGGGTTTGAGAGGAGATGGTGCTGGTGAAGATGTTGTTTAAGATAGCCCTCCCCAAGATGGGAGATTTGTTGGTGATGACGGCGGTGACGATTTCCCCCCTTCCGGAGGGAAGTATCCCGGGCAGAACAGCTCTGCCGGAGCCCTAGATTGGTTTCCGCCAAGGTTCCGCCTCGAGACAGCGGCGTCGGGTCCCAAAAGCCTTCTTATGATTTAGTCCAGGTCAAAACACCTCATATAGGAGTAGATGGGCATCGGGGGGGCCCACGAGGCAGGGGGCGCGCCTAGAGAGGGGGGGCGTGCCCCCCGCCCTCGTGGATAGCTGGTGGCCCCCTGGTGATCTTCTTTCGCCAGATATTTTTGATATTTTCTGAAACGATGTCCTGTGAAGTTTCGAGGCTTTTTGAGTTGTGTAGAATAGGTTTCCAGAGTTTGCTTCTTTTCCAGCCCAGAATTCCAGCTGCCGACATTCTCCCTCTTCATGTAAACCTTGTAAAATAAGAGAGAAAAGGCATAAGTATTGTGACATAAAGTGTAATAACAGCCCATAATGCAATAAGTATCAACATATAAGCATGATGCAAAATGGACGTATCAACTCCCCCAAGCTTAGACCTCGCTTTTCTTTAAGCGAAAGCCGATATCGAAAAATATGTCCACATGTTTAGAGATAGAGGTGTCGATAAAAATAAAATACGGACATGAGGGCATCAAGATCATTATCATAACAGCAACATATATATATATATATATATATGTAT
>LR738715.1:174606297-174646183 GCA_902687465.1 Secale cereale | reverse complement strand
ATATATATATATATATATATATATATATATATATGGTCATATGATTCTTATGCTAAAGTAACAATTCCTTCACAATTTCAAGCATGAATCAGAAACTTCATTGAAAACCAACAAACTATGATCTCGGTCATTGAAGCAATTGCAATTTATCGTAACATCGGAAAGAGTCAACATAAGAGCTTTTCAGCAAGCCTACATACTCAACTATCATATAGTCTTTCACAATTGCTCACACTCACGCAATACTTATGGTTATGCAGTTTTAATCGGACACAGAGAAAGATAGGGGCTTATGGTGTTGCCTCCCAACCTTTTACCTCAAGGGTAATGTCAACAGTAATAGACCTTGAAAACTTACATCCAAGTGGGTATATATGTCAGGATCTTTCCAACACAATGTGCTTGCCAAAGGATAAAATGTAAAAAGGAAAGGTGAATTTCACCTTGACTCTTATAAGGCAAGAATAGTAGATAGGCCCTTCGCAGAGGGAAGCAGAGGTTGTCATGTGTTTTAATGGTTGGATGCACAAAGTCTTAGCACAGAAGAACATCACTTTATGTTGTCACTTGTGATAAGGACTTTTATTATGCAGTCCGTCACTTTTATTACTTCCATATCACAAGATCGTATAAAGCTTATTTCCTCCACACTAATAAATCATACATATTTTAGCGAGTTTGCAACATGACAACTTACTTGGAAGGATCTTTCTCAATCCATAGGTAGGTATGGTGGACTCTCATGGCAAAACTAGGTTTAAGGATGTATGGAAGCACAAGTAGTATCTCTACTTAGTGCGAGGAGCTTTGGCTAGCATGAGGGGGAAAGACAAGTTCAACATGTTGGATGATCCATGACAATATAGTTTATTTTAGATATAAGAAAACATAACCCATTATGTTGTCTTCCTTGTCCAACATCAACTCTTTAGCATGTCATATTTTAGTGAGTGTTCACAATCATAAAATATGTCCAAGATAGTGTATTTGTATGTGAAGCCTATCTTTCTTTATTACTTCCTATTAATTGCAACGATGACCAAAACTATGTTTGTCAACTCCCAACAACTTCTATTCATCATACTCTTTATATGTGAAGTCATTACTTCCCATAAGATCAATATGATCTCTTTGATAATTTTCATATTTTCTTTTATTATATCATGATCATAGTGAGGAAATCAAGCCCTTAACTCAACACTAATCTTTATTATATAGCTCACGGACTCGATTACAAAGGGTAAAGGTCATAAGGCAAAAGCTCACAACTAGATCATGCTAACTTTATTCTACTAGATCAAGATACTACCAAAAGTATCGAACTAAGGAAAACGGTAAATATAGGAGTGATGGTGATACGATACCGGGGTCACTCCCCCAAGCTTGGCAGTTGCCAAGGGAAGTGCCCATACTGTCATGGAATTAACACGGCAGATGTCCGGTTTAGCGGACTTAGTCGTGAAGCCGCGCATCTATGTGGTAGCTTGAGAGGGGTTGAGCGGAATCGAGAGACGCAACGCAAGACAAGGGTTTAGACAGCTTCGGGCCCCGGGAAACATTATCCGAAATAGCCCTACATGCTGTTTGAGGCTAGATCTCATTATGATCCTCATGGAGTTTCCGGTAAACCGGCTCTTTGTGTCTAGCCCTAGAAACTGTTTCCTCTAACTTGTCAGAACTTGTCCCTCTTTGGGAGCCCTGCCCCTCCTTATATATGTTGAAGGGGCGGGTTACATGACTAGTCCTAGTAGGACTAGGATTACTCTATTACAAGGAGTCCTAGTCTTGCTTCCTTTGTAGGAGAATATTCCTTGTGCTTTCTTCATAAACCGGCCCACCATACATGAACCGGCCTTCTGGGCCTTGGGATTTGTCATCTGTGATCCGCCAACCGGGTTACCAATGAGTGGTATTATTTAGGCAGGTTGCTTGTAAACCGTCTGGTTAGGACGGATCGTCGGTAAATCATTGTAAATCGTCCCTCAAGTAAACCGCCAAGTCTGGCCGGGTCATATTTCCGGTCGGTTCATACCGCGGGGTATATCCCCGACATTAGCCCCCAGTTTAGCTTGGATTTATCCATGGTAAACTTGATCCTTTCTGCCTACATAACACGAACAAATTTGATAAGTTGTGCTCTGGGTTAAAGTATTTTCCTGAACCGGCACCTGATCATCTTTAAATCCTTGCCATTTCCCCCTTGATATGTATCCATGATCTCATAGCAAATCTCCTTAGCAGATATGTTCAAAACTACCAATGAAAAAATCCAGGCACTTCTTCTGAAAACTCCGGGTCAATAGTCTAGCTTCATAATCAATTTGCTGACATTGGCTTGTCACAAAGAGAAATATTGTAAAAAATAATCCACTTGAATCGGTTTCCGATGCTTATCAAATATTGGTATTGGAAATACTCAAACTGATATCCAGCCGGCTTGAAGATGCCGGTTTATGATTACCACCATTGCTGGGTTATAAAAACTGATAATTCCGGGTCATGACTGTTTATAAATGTCGGGTTATGATTGTTGCCAACGCCGGGTCACACAATTAATCATCCTGATTTGCCCCAAAACTGAAAATTTGAAGATGTTCCTCCTTTATATGCATATTACCTGTAGCCCCCAAGTCTTAAGAGGAGAACACAGTGATAGCTTTAAGACTTGTTTCAATATAAATGTTGCAACTTTGAAGAAATCCAGATTTGTTCATCCCAGTCACTGAATACTCCATATTATATAGCCCCCAAGTGTCGGGTTGTCATGCTTGCATCAACCTGGGACTTGTAATTTGCATAATGCTCAAAAACTTCAATCAGTGTAGCCCCCAAGTGTCGGGTCATTATGAAATAATGAGCAGGGACTTTGTAGATATAATCATGTAAACTTGAACAACAACGTGTAACCCCCAAGGGTCGGGTCATTATGCAATAATGAGCAGGGACTTTGTAGATATAATCATTGAAAATAACATTATATAATGCAACTTCCATCGTGGGGTTTGAACCCACGTCCACAAGGTTAAGAGCTTTGTGCTTTACCAACTGAGCAGCGGACCCTTCAATATAATGGATTAATACTTGTGTACCTTGAATTGTTTGATAGGAGCAATTGGTAGCCCCCAAGGGCCGGCTCAATATGATGTGATGAGTCGGGTCTTCAATAAGGTGAGCAAAATATGACTTTGCATTAGCCCCCAAGTGTCATGGTGCATGCTTGCAGCGACATGAGACTTGTGTATTTGATGTAATCTCAATTTGAATAATGTAGCCCCCAAGTGCCGGGTTGTAAGCCTGCAGCGACTCGGGACTATTCCTTTGTAGAATAAATCACTTCCATCGATGAAATAATATCCATTGCGCTTAAAGCGACTTTGAAAACCTTATTGATAACCATAGTAAAAATCCAGCCATGTTGGCTATTAAAGGTTTGAATAATATAATCCGGTTTGAAAACCGGTTCCAGTGATGTTTGATCACAATCAGGCCGGGTTAATAAACACCGGTCATTATTTTATCTCATACTGGCGACTTATAGTCAAAAGCCAGGCCAGTTTAATGAACACCGGTCTCTATCTCATACTGGCGACTTATATTCAAAGCCAGGCCGGTTTAATAAACACCGATCATTATCTTACCTATGATTAAGTGTACCTGGTGTCCTTAATCCGGTAGGCATAATTGAATGTGTAAATTCTGATGAGGCTCTTGGCCCTCTTGGCGTTTGCCTAATGATTGTTCCGGGTTATGATGAACGTCGGTTTAAATCATGCTGGTATTCTATGGCCTAGACTTTTGTAGATATGTGGTCAACTTTGAAGTTTCCCAGTTTCGGATCAAAAATTTGGTTAACCACAGAAAACTTTGAAAAATCATAAAACACAAAACATTGTTGCAAATAAGACCATGTAGTCGAGGCTTTTTGTGAGCTGCCAGGCTCCATATTTGCCAATCAATGGATGCGACACAAGGGGCTATGATTCATTTTGCCAATCAATGGGTGCAATCCAAGGAGCAATGATTTCTTTTGCCAATCAATGGATGTAATCCAAGGAGCAAGAACAGTTCTTTATTTGCCAATCAACGGATGTAATCCAAGGGGCAAGAACTTTATTTCTTTTGCCAAACAACGGATGTACTCCAAGGGGCAAGAACTTATTTCTTTTTCCAATTAACGGATGTACTCCAAGGGGCAAGAAATTATTTCTTTTGCCAATCAACGGATGTACTCCAAGGGGCAAGAACTTTATTTCTTTTTCCAATCAACGGATGTACTCCAAGGGGCAAGAACTTATTTCTTTTGCCAATCAACGGATGTACTCCAAGGGGCAAGAACTTATTTCTTTTGCCAATCAACGGATGTACTCCAAGGGGCAAGAACTTTATTTCTTTTGCCAATCAACGGATGTAATCCAAGGAGCAAGAACATATTGTGCCAATCAATGGATGTAATCCAAAGGGCGATGATTTCTTTTGCCAATCAATGGATGTAATCCAAGGAGCAAGAACATATTGTGCCAATCAATGAATGTAATCCAAGGGGCGATGATTCGAAGATGATCATATAAACCGGACCAGAAGGGATTAAGCGAGGATTCAAATGTGATCCGTAGCCCCCTAGTGACCGTGGAGGTAGGGTACCTATGAAAGAGTTGCGCTTGAATGGCAAGTCCTGGTTGGTCCCTTATAGAATTGTTCTACATATCAAAATAGATTGATCAAAGCATCTTGTTTTCTTGACGAAAATAATATATATCAAGAGAAATAAATTTTAGATGGATATCACCTGATGTATTTGGACCTTATGATCCTCATCGGTGTCTGTTAGCCAAACCGGAATGTTGAATAGACTGAATCACAGGGCGGACAGTAACACGACCGCAGCATCAGAGGCAGCACAGACACATGAATCGGCCGCGGTATTGTAATCCAGCGGAGATGAGCAAGTTGTCCTCCGTGTTGTAAACCGGCGCGGTCGCGAGAGACGGCCATGGCATTGCAAATCGGCGCGGTCGCGAGAGACGGCCACGGCGTTGTAAACCGGCGCAGGAGTCTGTTGAGTAACGATGCCCACTTGTGCCGAATTATGTTGGCGTGCCTCCATCTCCACGGTATAATACCGCTTTGTAATGAATAATTTTCCTGCATATAAAATATAGCAGGGCGAGGTATTTTTGCTCGGATGAACTAATATGTATTAAAAATAAATAGGATAGATATCACCTGATTCGCTTGGACAACAGAGGAGTTGGCCGTGGCATTGTAAACCGGTGCGTACAGGTGAGTTAATCGCAGGCACGGACAGTAAAGCTACCGCACGCGTATCCGCTGGGCCGATTTATGAGAACGGGTGCGGTAGTCCGTTAAGTAAGGACAACCACCTGTGCCGAATGCCATTGGTGTGCCTCCATCTCCATGGTATAACGCCATTTTGTAATGAATAATTGTCTGATTTGTTCAGACCCCAGATGAGTCGGCTGCGGTGTTGTAAGCCGGCGCGGACGCGAGAGACGGCCACAGCGTGGTAAACCGGCGCAATCGCGAGAGATGACCACGGCGATGTAAACCGGCGCGGTCGTGAGAGACGGCCATAAACCGGCCGCGAGGGTGGACGGTTGAATCGACCACGGTGTTGTAAGGTGGCGTGGACGGGCGAGTCAACCGCAGGCATTGTAAGCCTCATGGACGGATGAGTCAATCGCAAACGTTGTAAGCCTCACAGGCGGATGAGTTGATGTAAATCAGTCTGCTATTTTTATTGGATGAACCGGATGCTGATAATGGATAATGCTATTTCGCCTTGGTCCTCTCCATCCCAAGAGTAGTAGTACTATTTCTTGATTCTTGCGCAAACTCTGATGTTGTTTTGACCTTCACATGGGACGGAGAGTAATAGTACTTGGTTTCAATGACATAGCAGATTGCCCCTGGCTTGTTAGTAGCAGGAGTAGCGATTTCTCTCTCTCTCTCTCTCTCTCTCTCTCTTTTGTAGCAGATGTCTATGGTAGTACTGCAAAGACCGTATGTTGATAGCAGTTCCTCTAAACGTCTCCAACAGCTATCCTCCCCTGATACAAGCATGTGATCGTTCCATCAAAACTGCCAACACACATGTCCCGATGATATAGCTGACTTTTTGACTCGATCAAAAAACTGCCAGCAAAGTAGGCCGAAAACGGGCGGCTTGAAACAGAGGCACGACCATGTCAACTGCGACTTGAAGGCTCCCCCCTGGCCGTAGTGGAGCAGTCCAGCTCGACACTGTGACGGTGGAACGACGCGCCTGCCCTGGCAAACCGCAGTAGCGGAGAGGCCAGTCGTCCCAGGCAAGTTGCAGGTTGAAGGTCACATGGCCGGTGCAGGCCGGCTCACCGGCGGAGGCGATGCGAGGCCAGCGGCTCAGGGTCGTGATGACTTGTGGTTGAAGCGGAGGGTGGGCCTGCCATGGTGGCCGGCAGCCCATGTTTACGGCGGACGGCAGGCGGCTTGACTTCAGAGGCAGGAGCGCGGGCGCACGGGAGAAGCGGGCGAGTTGAAGCAGGACGCCATGACAGGCCGCGTTGTGTGGCGATAGCGAAGAACCATGGCAGAGGAGGAAGCTCGTAGGCGCCGAGGTGAGGTGGGTCGCGGACTAGCCAAGGTCTGAGGCAGAGCTCGTACGGCATGACGAATCCGAAGCAAAGGAGGTCCGGGTTCTGAGGCGGGCGACGGCGGCTTGCGAGTAAATGCGCGGGTGCGGCGTTCCGGCAGAGGCAGCCCGAGATGGAATCGAGGCCACTCCGCGAGAAGAAAACGAGGCCACGGATTTGAAGGACGAGGCTGACTTGGAGGCGACGCCGGCGGCTCCAAACGAGGCCGGCCCGCAGGCCTTCAGCAGCGGCAGTTCAGTGGTTTGACAAATGAGCACCGCGGAGGACGGGGATCCGTCTGCTCAGAGATGCAGTCACGCGCGGCGGAAGGCGGAGAGCAGGGCGAGGGTCGCGGTTGGAAGACGGCAATGACCTGGAAAGGTGTACGCGCTGCGGCGGAAACGGGCACCTCAAAACGAGGCCGCAGGGGTCGCAGGAATCCGGGTCGGACCGGCTCTGTCTCTGGGTCATAATTGCTTTGACCGTATTTTCTTTAACCTGATTGTCTTTGACGTAGATTGAATCCTTGCTTGACGTCGTCACACATTGGATCAAAAAATCTCAGCACTCTTCCCTGCCTATTGACAGTAGTACTTCTTGCCGCGGTTGCAGGCGGCTCAGCGACTCCTTTTGTTATGACGCGAAGACAGCAGTAAAACACGGCAACTTGATGGATTATACAACCGGTGGCGGCATCTCGTCAGCAAACCCAAACTTCTTAGATGATGCTCTCTCCAATGTTGGATCTTCTTTTTCCGGTCAATTGCGAGCTTCTAGATCCCTGAAAGAAATCCCTCCAAGAACTCAACACCACCATGCGCGAGCCCCACGGTGGGCGCCAACTGTCGTGGAATTAACACGACAAATGTCCGGTTTAGCGGACTTAGTCGTGAAGCTGCGCATCTATTTTGTAGCTTGAGAGGGGTTGAGCGGAATCGAGAGACGCAACGCAAGACAAGGGTTTAGACAGCTTTGGGCCCCGGGAAACATCATCCGGAATAGCCCTATGTGCTGTTTGAGGCTAGATCTCATTATGATCCTCATGGAGTTGCCGGTAAACCGGCTCTTTGTGTCTAGACCTAGAAACTGTTTCCTCTAACTTGTCAGAACTTGTCCCTCTTTGGGAGCCCTGCCCCTCCTTATATATGTTGAAGGGGCGGGTTACATGACTAGTCCTAGTAGGACTAGGATTACTCTATTACAAGGAGTCCTAGTCTTGCTTCCTTTGTTGGAGAATATCCCTTGTGCTTTCTTCACAAACCGGCCCACCATACATGAACTGGCCTTCTGGGCCTTGGGCCTTGTCATCCGTGATCCGCCAACCGGGTTACCAATGAGTGGTATTATTTAGGCAGGTTGCTTGTAAACCGTCTGGTTAGGACGGATCGTCAGTGAATCATTGTAAACCGTCTCTCAAGTAAACCGCCAAGTCTGGCCGGGTCATATTTCCGGCCGGTTCATACCGCGGGGTATATCCCCGACACATACCCATATGATTATGTCTTCTTTCGGTGGTGGTGATGATGGAGTTGAAAGTAGCGACGCCGGATCATCAAATATCGAGCGTAAGATATCCTCCAGCTTGCGGATAATACCTTTGAGTGCAGCTATATACTCCTTCAACAAAATATTTTCACTTGTGAGATACTTGTTTTAAATTTGAGCCAACTCAATCATCTTGAAAGCTTCAATCTTAGTTGAAGTAAAGAGGTTGGGAAGAGGTTAATGGATGTCTTCTTCTCCCAGTGCCGGAGCCGGGCCTTCCACCTCCTTCTTGTTCTTCTTCTCCTTGTTGGTCTCCTCGGGTCCTTCCCTCTTCAGATCTATCTTCATTAGCCAAGCATCATTGCCTTCATTGTTGGAGGAAGGAGACGACATGGTTCCTGGCTTCGTCAACCCTAGCAGAAAATAGCTCGAAACGAAAACAGAGGATTTTTGCGTGATACAGAGGTCAAAACCCTCGGGGGTATATATAATGATTTTTTACCGACCAAAAGGAGTAACATACAAGAAATTGGAGTCCGGGAGGCACACGAAGTGCCCACGAGGCAGGGAGCGCGCCCAGGGAAGGGGGCGCGCCCTCCACCCTCGTGGACGCCTCGTGTCTCTTCCGGACTGCCACTTAATTTGCTATTTTTCTAAATATTCCAAAACGGTGAAAAAATTCCTTTAGAACTGTTTTGGAGTCAGTTTACTTACCGTACCACGTACCTCTTCCCTTTTTCGGAGTCTGAATCGTTCTGGAAAGTGTCCCTTATGTATTCCTCTGGGGTTACGGTTTCAATAACATTGGTTTCAACATTTATAGGATTACCTAAGTTATAATGTTTGATTCTTTCACCATTCACCACCTTCGGATTTGTGCCTTCGAAGTTGTTGATTTTTAGGGCACCAGAATGATAGACCTCCCCGATAATGTAAGGTCCTTCCCACTTAGTGAGAAGTTTTCCTACAAAACATCTTAAATGAGAGTTGTATAGCAATACATGATCACCTACGTTAAACTCACGCTTTTGTATCCTTTTGTCATGCCATCTTTTAACTTTTTCTTTAAACAGCTTGGCATTCTAATAGGCCTAGGTTCTCCATTCATCAAGAGAGCTAATGTCAAATAGCCTCTTCTCACCGGCAAGTTTGAAATCATAATTGAGCTCTTTAATAGCCCAATATGCCTTATGTTTAGTTCAAGAGGTAAGTGACAAGCCTTTCCATAAACCATCTTATATGGAGACATACACATAGGATTTTTGTATGCAGTTCTATAGGCCCATAATGCATCATCAAGTTTCTTGGATCAATTCTTTCTAGACCTATTAACTGTCTTTTGCAAAATTAATTTCAACTCTCTATTACTTAGTTCTACTTGACCACTAGTCTGTGGGTGATAAGGGGATGCAATTCTATGGTTGACATCATACTTTGCAAGCATTTTACGGAAAGCACCATGAATAAAGTGTGAACCACCATCAGTCATTAGGTATCTAGAGACTCCAAACCTCGGGAAAATAACTTCTTTAAGCATCTTAATAGAGGTGTTATGATCGGCACTACTAGTTGGAATAGCTTCTACCCACTTAGTAACGTAATCAACAGCAACTAAAATATGTGTATACCCATTAGAGGCAGGAAACGGTCCCATATAATCAAAGCCCCAAACATCAAATGGTTCAATAGCAAGTGAATAATTCATAGGCATTTCTTGACGTCCACTAATATTACCAATTCTTTGACATTCATCAAAAGATAAGACAAACTTACGGGCATCCTTGAAGAGAGTAGGCCAATAAAAACCAGATTGCAATACCTTATGTGCAGTTCTATCTCCAACATGGTGTCCTCCATAAGCTTCGGAGTGACACTTGCGTAGGATATGTTCCTGTTCATGCTCAGGTAGACATCATCTAATAATACCATCTACTCCTTCTTTATAAAGATGTGGGCCATCCTAGAAGTAATGTCTCAAATCATAGAAGAACTTTTTCTTTTGCTGGTATGTGAAGCTAGGAGGTATAAACTTAGCAACAATGTAATTAGTATAATCAGCATACCATGGAGCAGTACGAGAAGTATTTATGACAGCTAATTGTTCATCAGGAAAGCTATCATCAATAGGTTGTGGGTCATCAAGTATATTCTCTAGTCTACACAAGTTATCTGCAATGGGGTTCTCAGCTCCCTTTCTATCAATAATATGCAAGTCAAATTCTTGCAGCAAGAGAACCCATCTAATAAGTCTAGGTTTAGCATCTTTCTTTTCCATAAGGTATTTGATAGCAGCATGCTCAGTGTGAATAGTTACTTTAGAATCAACAATATAAGGTCTAAACTTATCACAAGCAAATACAACTGCTAAAAATTCTTTCTCAGAAGTAGCATAATTTCTTTGGGCACTATCTAGGGGTTTACTAGCATATTGAATAACATTCAATTTCTTATCAACTCTTTGCCCTAGAACAGCACCTACGGCATAATCACTAGCATCGCACATAATCTCAAAAGGTAAATTCCAGTCTGTAGGCTGGACAATAGGTGCAAAGATAAATGATTTCTTAAGTATTTCAAATGCTTCTAGACAATCATTATCAAAGGCAAAAGGAATATCTTTTTGTAAGAGATTAGTCAGAGGCCTGGAGATTTTGGAGAAGTCCTTAATGAACCTCCTATAAAACCTGGCATGACCAAGGAAACTTCGTATACCTTTGATGTCCTTGGGGCACGGCATCTTTTCAATAGCATCAATTTTTGCCTTGTCAACTTCAATACCTCTTTCAGAAATTTTATGTCCCAAGACAATGCCTTCATTAACCATAAAGTGGCACTTCTCCCAATTCAAGACAAGATTAGTGTCTTCACATCTCTCCAAAACTCGATCAAGGTTGCTTAAGCAATCATCAAAAGAAGTTCCATAAACGGGGAAATCATCCATGAAAACCTCAACAATCTTTTCACAAAAATCAGAGAATATAGCCATCATGCATCTTTGAAAGGTAGCAGGTGCATTACATAAACCAAAAGGCATACGTCTATAAGCAAAGGTACCGAAAGGACAAGTAAAAGTAGTCTTTTCTTGATCCCCTTTTGACATAGGTATTTGAGAGAAACCAGAATAACCATCTAGAAAGCAAAAATGAGTATGTTTGGATAACCTTTCTAGCATTTGATCAATAAATGGCAAGGGGTAATGATCTTTCTTAGTAGCTTTATTTAATTTGCGGAAATCAATTACCATCCTATAACCTGTAACAATTCTTTGCGTAATCAATTCATCTTTATCATTAGGAACAACTGTCATACCTCCCTTCTTAAGGACACAATGGACAGGACTTACCCACTCGCTATCAGCAACTGGATAAATAATACCTGCCTCTAGAAGCTTTAGTATTTCCTTCCTTACCACTTCTTTCATCTTAGGATTTAACCGTCGTTGATGATCAATAACCGGTTTAGCGTTTTCTTCTAGTTTTATCTTGTGTTGGCATAAAGTGGGACTGATGCCCTTAAGATCATCCAGAGTATATCCAATAGCAGCACGGTGCTTCTTCAGAATTTTCAATAATTTTTTCTCTTCCTGCTCTGAAAGGTTAGCACTAATAATAACAGGATATATCTTCGTTTCATCAAGATAAACATACTTAAGATTATCAGGTAAAGGTTCAAGTTCAAACACGGGATCACCCTTAGGTGTAGGAGGATCCCCTATGATTTCAACACGCAAGTTGTTTTTCAATACGGGTCCCTGATTAAAGAATATTTCATCTATTTCCCTTCTCTCATTCATATACATATCATTTTCATGGTCTAGCAAATATTGTTCTAAAGGATCATTAGGAGGCACAACAATAGAAGCAAGACCAAAAATTTCATCCCTACTAGGTAATTATTTATCAAGGGGTTGTCTACGAAATTTAGCAAAGTTAAAATCATGAGACATATCCCCTGAACCAATAGTAACAATATATTTTACACAGTATATCTTAGCATTAACAGCATTCAAGAAGGGTCTGCCAAATATAATGGGACAGAAGCCATCTTGTGGGGAACTAAGAATAAGGAAATCAGCAGGGTATTTAACTTTACCACACAAAACTTCAACATATCTAACAATCCCAACTGGTGAAATAGTGTCTCTATTAGCGAGCTTAATAGTAACATCAATCCCTTCTAACTCAACATGTGCAATGTCATGCATAATTTCTTGATATAAGGTATGAGGGATAATACTCCCACTAGCACCCACATCACATAAACCATGATAGCAATGATCTCCTATTTTAACAGAGATAACAGGCAAGCCTACAACAAGTCTATGTTTATTCCTAGCATTGGGTTTGGCTATTCTAGCAGATTCCTCTTGGAGGTAAATAACATGTCCATCTAAATCCTCAACCAAGAGATCTTTAACCATAGCAACACTAGGTTCAACTTTAATTTGCTCAGAGGGTGTAGGTGTTCTAGTATTACTCTTACGAACTACAGTTGAAGCTATAGCATGATCCTTTATTCTAACAGGGAAAGGTGCTTTATCAATATAAGTAGTAGGAACAATAGGATCAACATTACAAGTGATAGTCTTTTCTTCAACTTTAACAGGTTCAACTATTTTTACTTCAATGGGATGATGGTATTTAAACCACTTCTCCTTGGGAAGATCAACATGAGTAGCAAATGATTCACAGAAAGAGGCTACTATCTCAGAGTCAAGTCCATATTTAGTGCTAAACTCACAGAAAACACCGGTATCCATAAAAGATTTAACACAATCAAACTTAGGGGTCATACCTGACTCCTTACCTTTGTCGAGATCCCAATCTTCAGAGTTGCATTTAATTCTTTCTAATAAATCCCATTTGAATTCAATAGTCTTCATCATAAAAGAACCAGAACAAGAAGTATCGAGCAAGAAGCGATTATCGAGAGAAAGCCGAGCATAAAATTTTTGAATGATCATTTCTCTTGAAAGCTCATGATTGGGGCATGAATATAACATTAACTTAAGCCTCCCCCAAGCTTGTGCGATGCTTTCTCCTTCGCGAGGCCAAAAATTATAGATATAGTTACAATTACGATGAACCTGGTGCATAGGGTAGAACTTCTCATGAAATTCCAACTTCAGACGATTATAGTTCCCTGATCCAATATCATCACATGGCCTAAACCATGTCAATGCATCTCCCTTCAAAGATAAAGGGGAGACCTTCTTCTTGATAACATCCTTGGGCATACCTGCAAGCTTAAATAATCCACAAACTTCATCCACATAGATTAGGTGTAAATCGGGATGAAGTGTTCCGTCTCCTGTAAGGGGATTATCTAGCAGTTTCTCTATCATACCCGAAGGAATTTCAAAGCAAACATTTTCAGTAGGTGCAGTAGGTTGAGGAACAACTCTTTGCTCTTCTGGTCGGGGTGAAGATACCCCGAACAAGCCCCTCAAAGGATTATGAGCCATAGTAACAAGTGACAGCAAATTTCAGCACACTATATAAATTTTTCCTTACCAAAGGCGCTTCACTCCCCGGCAATGGCGCCAGAAAAGAGTCTTGATGACCCACAAGTGTAGGGGATCTATCGTAGTCCTTTCGATAAGTAAGAGTGTCAAACCCAGCGAGGAGCAGAAGGAAATGATAGGCAGTTTTCAGTAAGGTATTTTCTTAAAGCACTGAAATTATAGGTAACAGATAGTTTTGTGATAAGGTAATTGGTAGCAAGTAACAAAAGGTAAAAGTAAATAAGGTGCAGCAAGGTGGCCCAATCCTTTTTGTAGCAAAGGACAAGCCTGAACAAACTCTTATATGAAGGAAAGCACTCCCGAGGACACGCGGGAATTATCGTGAAGCTAGTTTTCATCACGATCATCTGATTCACGTTCGGTACTTTGATAATTTGGTATGTGGGTGGACCGGTGCTTGGGTGCTGTCCTTACTTGGACAAGCCTCCCACTTATGATTAACCTCTAATGCAAACATCCGCAACTACAAAAGAAGTTTTAAGGTAAACCTAACCATAGCATGAAACAAGTGGATCCAAATCATCCCCTTACGAAGCAACGCATAAACTAGGGTTTAAGTTTCTGTCACTCTAGCAACCCATCATCTACTTATTCCTTCCCAATGCCTTCCTCTAGGCCCAAATAATGGTGAAGTGTCATGTAGTCGACATTCACATGACACCACTAGTGGAGAGACAACATACATCTCATCAAAATATCGAACGAATACCAAATTCACATGACTACTAATAGCAAGACTTCTCCCATGTCCCCAGGAACAAGAGTAACTACTCACAAGACATAATATTGTTCATGATCAGAGGGGTATTAATATGCATAATGGGTCTGAACATATGATCTTCCACCAAATAAACCAACTAGCATCAACTACAAGGAGTAATCGACACTACTAGCAACCCACAGGTACCAATCTAAGGTTTGGGTACAAAGATTGGATACAAGAGATGAACTAGGGTTTGAGAGAAGATGGTGCTGGTGAATATGTTGATGAAGATAGCCCTCCCCAAGATGGGAGAGTTGTTGGTGATGATGTCGATGACGATTTCCCCCCCGCCGGAGGGAAGTATCCCCGGCAGAACAGCTCTGCCAGAGCCCTAGATTGGTTTCCGCCAAGGTTCCGCCTCGAGACGGCGGCGTCTGGTCCCGAAAGCTTTCTTATGATTTTTTCCAGGTCAAAACACCTCATATAGGAGAAGATGGGCATCGAGGGGCCATCGGGGGGCCCATGAGGCAGGGGGCGCGCCCCCCACCCTCGTGGACAGCTGGTGGCCCCCTTGGTGATCTTCTTTCGCCAGATATTTTTGATATTTTCTGAAACGATGTCCTGTGAAGTTTCGGGGCTTTTTGAGTTGTGTAGAATAGGTTTCAAGAGTTTGGTTCTTTTCCAGCCCAGAATACCAGCTGTCGGCATTTGTCCCTCTTCATGTAAACCTTGTAAAATAAGAGAGAAAAGGCATAGGTATTGTGATATAAAGTGTAATAACAACCCATAATGCAATAAATATCAACATATAAGCATGATGCAAAATGGACGTATCAGTCGCTCAAAAGACAACAACACTGGCACCAGAGAAAATAGTACTCCGGACGACGCCGAAAACAATGAAGACCCTGTTGGAACAACATCCGAACAGGAGGAATAAGACAACGAGCAAGTTAACCCTGATAAACAGGCCATGCCCAACAACCCGGATGACGATAGTTATCGTCCACTCTCCGAGGATGAGGAGAGCCTCGGCAACGAGGACTTCATCGTGCCTGAGGCACCCCTCGAGCAAGAGCGCTTCAAGCGCCAGCTAATAGCTATTGCAAGAAGCCTGAAGAAAAAGCAGCAGTAGCTTCAAGCTGATCAAGACCTACTCATTGAGAGATGGACTGACGTCCTGGCAGCCGAAGAATACGGCCTCAAGCGTCCAGCCAAGAGCTACCCGAAACGCAGACTACTACCTCAGTTCGATGAGGAGGCGCCGGAACCCATTCCTCCCTCGCGCAATGCGGACCGACCACCTCGTGGTCGAGATAAAATGACAACTCATGCCGAACACCAGCCCGCCCCACCGCCTCGTAAAAATAGAGACAAAACAGCTTGGGACTATACATACAACCTTCAGCAGGACCTGGATAGTAGAGCAGGACACACCAGATCAATCTACGGATCGCGAGGATGCCTTTCGACTCGACGACGGCTACCTATTCGGACGTGACAAACCTAGTCACGCTCGGGCCGATAACCGCACGCAGACTTCATCGGAGGTGCGCCGCGACGTGGCCCGATATAGAGTCGCCGTACACCCTCTCTACTTCACAGATGAAGTACTGGATCATGGATTCCCCAAGGGGTTCAAGCCCGTCAATATTGAATCATACGACAGAACAACCGATCCCGCAGTATGGATCGAGGATTTTATTCTCCACATCCATATGGCCCGAGGAGACGATCTCCACGCCATCAAATACCTCCCACTAAAACTAAAAGGGCCAGCTAGACACTGGTTAAATAGCCTGCCTGAAAATTCCATCGGCAGTTGGGAGGACTTGGAAGAAGCTTTTCTTGACAACTTCCAAGGCACTTATGTCCGGCCACCAGACGCCGGTGACTTAAGTCATATAGTTCAACAACCTGGAGAATCAGCCAGAAAATTCTGGACTAGGTTCCTAACCAAAAAGAACCAGACCGTTGACTGTCCGGATGCCGAAGCCCTAGCGGCCTTCAAACACAGCATCCGTGACGAATGGCTCGCCCGCCACCTCGGCCAAGAAAAGCCGAAATCCATGGCAGCCCTCACAGCACTCATGACCCGCTTTTGCGCGGGTGAGGATAGCTGGCTGACTCGTAGCAAAAACACAGCCAGCGAGGCAGGCCCCTCCGAGGCCAAAAACAACACCGGCAAGCTCCAGTGCAATAGACACAAACACCGAAGCAATGGCGATAAAACCAATGACACTACAGTTAACGCCGGATTCAGCGGCTCCAAGTCCGGTCAGCGGAAGAAGCCCTACAAAAGGAACAGCTAGGGACCATCTAGCTTGGACCACATACTCGATCGTTCGTGCCAGATACATGGCACCCCAGATAAACAAGCCAACCATACCAACAGAGATTGTTGGGTATTTAAACAGGTTGGCAAGTTAAATGCCGAGAACAAGGAAAAGGGATCACAAAGTGAGGACAATGATGAAGAGCCCCGGCAGCCAAACACTGGGTGGCAGAAGAAGTTTCCCCCTCAAGTCAAAACGATGAACATGATATATGCTACACACATCCCAAAAGGGAGTGCAAGCGCACACTCAGGGACGTCTACGCGGTAGAGCCAGTCGCCCCAAAATTCAACCCGTGGTCGTCATCCCCGATCACCTTCGATCGTCGAGATCATCCAACTAGTATCCGCCATGGCGGCTCGGCCGCACTGGTTCTTGACCCAATCATCATTGGATTTCACCTAACACGAGTCCTAATGGACGGAGGCAGCAGCCTCAACCTGCTCTATTAGGATACAGTGCGCAAGATGGGCATTAATCCCCCACGAATCAAACCCACAAAGACTACCTTTAAAGGAGTCATACCAGGCGTAGAGGCCCGTTGTACGGGCTCTATCACGCTGGAAGTGGTCTTCGGTTCCCCGGACAACTTCAGAAGCGAAGAGCTAATCTTCGACATCGTCCCCTTCCGCAGCGGCTACCACACACTACTCGGATGAACCGCATTTGCAAGATTCAACGCGGTACCACACTATGCTTATCTCAAGCTCAAGACGCTCGGTCCACGTGGCGTCATAACAGTCAATGGAAACACAGAATGCTCCCTCCGTATAGAGGAGCATACAGCCGCCCTGGCAGCAAAGGTACAGAGCGGCCTTCTCAAGCAGAACCATAATCCGGCTGCCGAGCCCCTATACACCATCAAGAGGGTCCGTACTACACTGCAACATGATAGCTCGGCTCACCAAGATCTCGATTAGCAATTCGGCCTCCGTCCCAATCCCGATGAGGTAGTGGAATTCGTACCACGCGTACATAATTACGCACTCAAAATTCCATGGGCACTGACGGAGGCACAGCTAGCTTGTGATCCACAGTTCGGCTAGACCGATCCCGGATTCACATACACCTTCACTATTTCCTCTTCCCTTCTCAGGTTTTACACAGGCCTCCTTCAAGGTCCTGATGGCTGGTCCTGTCCAAGGATAAGCACACCAGAACAGCATGAAGCACAGGCGTATAGGAGATGCCCTAGAGGTCTACCTGTTTTCAGGACTCACACGCAGGTTGCCTTCGATGGCGGCATGTTAATAGTCGATTGTTTATCACACTATTTGTATCGATGCGCTTTAACGCATCAATCCAATTATAAGAGAAACAGTTCATGGCCCAGGTTCAAGGGCCACAGATATTACCTCTGCTCTTTTTCTGTTTTCCTTTACCATTAATTACTTATATTATAGCACCCATACACTTTGGTACGTTTCACATTTGCCAGGGGCTCCTCACCGCCCCATATACGGCAACAAAGTCTGAACACTTCTTATAGATAAGTTCGGCACCCCGAATTTAGCATTATATGCATTGGCTCCGAATCATGTCTTTGGTCAATAGTTGGGTTGCCTGGCTCTTGTGCTTGCTACCCTACGTTCCGCTACATCAGCTAGGGTAGTAAAGGGAGAACTACTGTGATTGTGCCCTGGTTTACCCGGATGAGCACCTCAGTAGATAAAGCCGAAACTTACTGTCATGATGTGGCGAGAGCCGGTCAGCTGTTCGAGAGGTTGAAAATCGCTGGAGATTTTTTCCGCATTACGCGAAGGATCGGTACTTCCCGATCAGACGCTGACATCACTCTAGTTCGTATACTAGGGGCTGTTCCCATGTTTTATTATAAAACTCCTATGGCTAAGTGAGGGCGTTTAAGCTACATAGTCTGATTGCCTGGTTCGTTGCGCTAAACAACTCCTTCAAGGACCATATAATCGGATAAAGATTGTTTAGATTCTATCCCGAACACCTCCGTACTACCTACGTGAGGGCAGAAACCGACGACTGGCCAACCCTCGGATTCCATACAACATGGCCGCAGAGCAGGAAACAATTAAAACATAACAAACATTACATTACAAACTGGCTTTGTTTTCATACAAGGCAAAGACAAAAAAACGAATGTATTCATTCGAATATAAGGTCCTGCCCGCACTGTGCTGCTGCAAGTCGAGACCCTTCTAGAACACCCGCAAAATATTTCTCGGCTGTGCGGTGCTCCTTGCCCTCTGGCGGCCCCCTGGCCACCTCGACGGCGTCCATCTTCGCCCACCACATCTTGCAACGGGCGAAGGCCATGCGGGCACCTTCAATGCAGACTGATCACTTGACGATGTCTAGCCACCGACATGCTTCCGCCACCCGCTTCACGAGGCCAAAATAACTGTTGGGTATAGCTTTGGCTGGCCACAGCCGGATTATTAATCCTTCATGGACAGTTCGTCCACCCTGTGCAGCTCAACCAACTGCTTCAGTTGACCGACAAAGGGCATCGGATGTTCGGGCACAGCATACTGCGACCAGAAAAGCTTCTCCGTGGAATTCCATTCTCTGGCTCGGAAGAACTCTGTAGCATCGGACACGCTGCGGGGTAGATCTGCAAAAGCCCCTGGGCAACTCCGAATCCGGGTTAGTAAAAGGTACTTCCTCTCTGCATACTTGATTTGCATGTTAAAAGCCTTACCCGCTGCAATCTTCTTGGCCTCCTGAATCTCCTAGAGAACTTCCCGGGCTTCATTCCTTCTGGTCTCCACACTCTGGCGAGCCTTGGTAAGTTCGGTCTCTTGAGCCGACGCCTTGCGCTCCAAGGCTTCGCACTTCTTCACCATGTCCTAGAGCTCCTGCTGGACCTCGCTGACCCGGGCCTTGAGCTTCTTACGGGCGGCATGCTGCTGGACAGCCTTCGCCTCGGCTTCGGCCAGGGCATTTTTT
Organism: Secale cereale; assembly: GCA_902687465.1. Taxonomy (NCBI): domain Eukaryota; kingdom Viridiplantae; phylum Streptophyta; class Magnoliopsida; order Poales; family Poaceae; genus Secale; species Secale cereale. Next base: position 174,626,584 of record LR738715.1, on the reverse strand, counting down.
AGGGCCTCGACCTCGGTCACCGCCCCTGCACATATTATGACAATCCGGTTAATACTCACCGCTTATTCTTTCCGAGTACACAACAAGTAGTCACTCACCTTGCTTCTCCTGGAGCTGAATCTTCACCTCGCCGAGCTCATTCTCGGCCCTCTCCAACCTCTGCTTCAGTTCAGAGACTTCTGTAGTATGTGAGGTCGCGGCCAGTAGCGACGCCTGCTCATTCATACATATCAAGTTAGTCTCCTGCAAAGGGTTGGTCCTCTGTCTGGCCTCTCTTTCTGAACACCGGACAGTGTCTCAGGGGCTACTGTCAGCATGGGGCGTTCTCTTTTTACGAGACTTACCTCAAAACTTGTCAACAGATTGTTGCAGGCATCGTTCAGTCCGCTCTTGACGGACTGAACCTTCTCGATCACCATACCCATAAGGACACGGTGCTCGTCCACAATGGAGGCGCTTTGTAGCGCCTCCATCAGTTTATCCGATGCCCCTGGTTGGACAGGGGGCATAGGTGGAATTGGCGCACCCTCCTTCGAAGGAAGGTGCGCGCCGGATTCCAGGGCCGCATCGGTCCCCGGAATCGTATTCGGCTGAGGGCCAAACTGAACACGCCCCCCTCGCCAATCTCCATGGGGATCGGCTCCCCCATGAGTCCGGCGGCGGAGGTTTCGCCTCGCGGCGCCTCCTGGACAGCATCATGGGTCCCTCTGCGGCTCGGAGCAGTCCTCCAGGACAATACCTCGGTGTCGTCCTTGGCCTCGGGGGAGTAAGCAGGCGGCGGGGTCATGCTGGCCATTTCCGCCAGATCCAACGAACCCCCAGATGAGGATCGCTGGATGCTGTCACGAGCCGGACTGCAATAGCACAATTGACCACGTCAAACAGCAAAAAGGAGAGGTCGGGTACACTTGCATATGTGAGTCATAGTACTTAAGATGCAGCCCAAGGCTTAGTGCGGAGGCGTCGCTCTGGACTGCTGTCAACATCCCACGCGGTGTTGACCGCAAGGGCGCCCTTCCCCTTCTTGGGCATTTCCGCCTCCATATTCGTGGAGGGCCCCCCTTTTCTTCTTCCCCTCCTCAGGGGGAGGGTTCTTCTCGTCCTCCTCCTCCTCTTCCTCATCATCGTCATTAGGGACGAAGGAATGGGCTTCTTCATCTTCGGACGTCACGTCCGAAGCACCCTTACGACGGGGGCCACTTTTGGCCCCCTTGGCATTCTTCGTCGCCTTCTTCTCCGGTGCCTTATATGGTGTCGGCACCAGCATCTTCGCCAGACGCGGGATGACCGGTTCTTCAGGCGGCGAAGCCGGACATCGGATCTGCTTCGCCCTCTCCGTCCAATCCTGAAAAAGCAAATGATAAAAGCTCAGACATCATCCTCGAAACAAACAAGTAGGGGATACGTTAAAAATAACATACCTCGCTGGCGAGGTGCTTAATGTCGTGCCCCGGTCTAAATCTATGGCCGGCGGTTTCTTGTGGCCCTTGAAGAGAAACCTCCAGGCACCCTCGTGAGTGGTTTCAAAGAGCCTCACCAGGGTTTGGTGCTTCTTCGGATTGAACTCCCATAGAGGGCGACTTCTGCGCTGGCACTGGAGGATCCGGCGAACCAGCATCACCTGAATTACATCGACAAGCTTGACGTTCTTGGCTATCATGGTTTGAACGCACGTCTGCAGCGCAATCAGCTCATCGGGCGAACACCAGTTCGGACTATTCTCGACCCAGGAGGTAAGTCGCATGGGAGCGCTCGAGCGGAATTCGGGAGCTGCGCCCAGGTGGTGTCGCGGGGTTCCGTGATGTAGAACCACTATTTCTGCCACTCCTTTACTGTCTCCACAAAAGTGCCTTTTGGCCAGGAGAGGTTGGACAACTTACTCACCATGGCTCCTCCGCACTCCGCGTGCTGGCCATCCACCACCTTCGGCTTCACGTTGAAGACTTTGAGCCACAGCCCAAAGTGGGGTTGGATGCGGAGGAAGGCCTCACACACGACGATAAACACTGAGATGTTGAGGAAGGAATTCAGAGACAGATCATGGAAATCTATCACGTAATAATACATCAGCCCACGGATGAAAGGGTGGAGTGGAAACCCTAGTCTGCAGAAGAAATGAGGGATGAATACCACCCTGTCGTTGGGCTCCGGTGCAGGGACGACTTGTCCCTCGGCCGGCAAACGGTGGGCGATTTCCTTCGCAAAGTATCCGGTCGCCCGAAGCTCAGTAATGTCCTCCTCCTTGACGGAGGAGACCATCCACTTTCCCTAACCTCAGGATCCGGACATGGTTGAGTGCTAGCTCGAGTGGAAAGGAGATGAGAACTTGGGCGTTGGAGCTCGAGATTGGAAGGGCCGAGATAGAGAGAAGGCATGGGAGAGGAAGAGGGAGTCCTTATCCCCTTATAAAGGCAGTGAATATTGAACGCCTCCCCACTCGCCTCAGAATTCGCCTATTCCCAAGGCATGTGTAAATGACACGGCCCGCATTGATGAGAATCCCACGATAAGGGGACACGATCTCTGCTTCGACAAGACGTGCCAATGGCAACTGCGTCTCGGGACGTGGAGCATCGGGCACAAAGCGGTCAGGAATTATGAACGATCGGAAGTGATGTCATGCTACAAAAATTTGTCAGCGGGTTGGACTCGTGTAAAATTATATTCTCTCTGTGGTTGTGTATGGTGTGTACGACGGGTCTAGATACTATCATCGCGTCCGAAGACTATTTTGGGGTTTGGAAAAAAGGGAACCCGCCTAGCGATGTCGAATACAATCTGCACGCCGAACTCCTCGTCATTGAAGCCATGTTCAGGGGCTACTGAGGGAGTCCTGGACTAAGGGGTCCTCGAGCGTCCGGCCTATTATCAATGGGCCGGGCTGGTGGGCTATGAATACATGAAGGCCGAAGACTGCACCCGTGTCCGGATTGGACTCTCCTTGGCGTGGAAGGCAAGCTTGGCGACCAACTATGAAGATTCCTTCTTATGTAACCGACTCTATGTAACCCTAGATCCCCCCGGTGTCTATATAAACCGGAGGGTGTAGTCCGGAAAGGATATACACATTACCATAGTCATACAGGCTAGGCTTCTAGGGTTTAGCCATTACGATCTCGTGGTAGATCAACTCTTGTAATACTCATATTCATCAAGATCAATCAAGCAGGAAGTAGGGTATTACCTCCATAGAGAGGGCCCGAACCTGGGTAAACATCGTGTCCCCGGTCTCCTGTAACCATTGACCTTAGACGCACAGTTCGGGACCCCCTACCCGAGATCCGCCGGTTTTGACACCGACACAGGCCCGTTAGGCATTCACGATTTCATTTTGAGCTTCAATGGTTGGAGCATCCAGGCTTTGCTGTGACCGTGCGGGAATGCTGGCAGCAGGCGAGTTGCCGGCCTCCCCACCGTTAAGGCCCATTAGCATATTCTATGGATAGATGGCAGCAGTGTATTCAGAAGCTGCGTCAACATCTACGAGGGTGGGTGAAAGTGCAACTAATCCCCGGGTGGTTTTGGTAATTAATAACAACATATATATCATTGAACTAATAGCTACTTGAGAATCATTTCAGAGAAGTTCAGTGATACGGGTATGGAAATGTCTGAAGAAGTGGATCCCTCAAAATGCTAAGGAAAGCATTGGCAAAAGCTCAAGACTCCATTTTTGGTTTAGTGATCCAAGATCACATTGAGTCCATAGGAAAAGCCAATACTATTAAAAGGGGATGAGGTTGTGTTGATGATCTGGTTGCTCAAGTGCTTAGTGATATATATCCTTTAGCTATCAGCAACTTTCACTACCTAACACACTCATAAGTAATCTCGGACAAACCGATTCTTCCAACTCAGTCCCACCGAGATGAACCACCTCAGCTATTTTCCAAACCCTAGAAATTTCGGTCAATCCGATTTTGAGTTCGGTCTCACCGAAACTGGACTGCCAACCTTCTGTAACCGTTGGTCATCATTTCGGAATATCCGAGTTGTTGATTTCGGTCCCACCGATTCTGGCAAGTTCCTATCTTTGACTCATATCGGACAAACCGAGATGGTATTTTCGGTCCCACCGAAAACCCCAACGTTCACTATATTTGAACTTTCGGTCTGACCGAGTTTTCACTTCGGTCTCACCGAGATTGCTCAATTATGTGTGTAACGGTTGGATTTTGTGTGGAGGCTATATATACCCCTCCACCCCCTCTTCATTCGTGGAGAGAGCCATCAGAAAGTACTACCACTCCTACCTTACACTTTCTGAGAAGAGAACCACCTACCCTTGTGTTGAGATCAAGTCATTCCATTCCTACCATATGAAACTTGATTTCTAACCTTCCCAAGTTGCTTTCCACTCAATCCTTTCTTCCACCACAGCCATATCAGTGAGGAGAGTTGAGTGTTGGGGAGATTATCATTTGAAGCACAAAAGCAAGGAGTTCATCATCATCGACAACATCTATTACCTTTTGGAGGGTGGTGCCTCCTAGATTGGTTAGGTGTCGCTTGGGAGCCTCCGTCTTCGAGATGTGGAGTTGAACCAAGAAGTTTGTAAGGGCAAGGAGATCGCCTACTTTGTGAAGATCTACCCCGAGTAAGGCTAGTCCTCCGTGGGCGTAGGCCATGATGGAATAGACAAGGTTGCTTCTTCGTGGACCCTTCGTGGGTGGAGCCCTCCGTGGACTCGCGCAGCCGTTACCCTCCGTGGGTTGAAGTCTCCATCAACGTGGATGTACGATAGCACCACCTATCGGAACCACGAGAAAAATCTCCGCGTCTCCAAATTGCGTTTGATCTTCTCCACCTCTCTTTACTACATGTGCAATTTACTTTCCGCTGCTTATACTCTAGAATTGCATGTGTAGGGTGATACTTGTCTTGATCATAATTGTGAAACTGCCAAAAACTGTTCATGATCAAAAGGCAGAATTTTTATATTTACAAGTAGTCTAATCACCCCCCCTCTAGACATACTTTCGATCCTACAAGTGGTATCAGAGCTTTGGTCTCCATTGTTTTGGTTTCCATTGCATTGGACTCCATAAGCTTTGTTTCACAACCTAGGAGAGTATGGCGTCTAGTGAGGGTAATTATCGTAGAGGTCCTTACTTTGATGGTACAAATTTTGCTAGTTGGAAGCATAAAATGAAAATGCATATTCTTGGTCATAACCCAACCGCATGGGGCATTATTTGTGTTGGTATGCAAGGTGAATTCTTCGAGGAAGGAAAAGTTCCGGATCGCGAAGCTACACCGGAAGAGTTGCGGATGTTGCAAAACAATGCTCAAGCTTGTGACATTCTCTTCAATGCTTTGTGTCCCGAGGAGTTCAACAAAATCAGCCGTCTTGAGAATGCTAAAGAGATTTGGGATACTTTGGTTGAAATGCACGAAGGTACGGAATCTGTGAAGGAATCAAAGCTAGATATTCTTCAAGGTCAACTTGACAAGTTCAAGATGAAGGATGGTGAAGGAGTCGATGAAATGTACTCTAGGCTTGCTCTCATCACAAATGAGATTGCCGGCTTAGGAAGCGAAGAAATGACCGACCGATTCATCATCAAGAAGATTCTAAGAGCTTTGGATGGAAAATATGACACCGTGTGCACTTTGATCCAAATGATGCCAAATTACAAGACTCTCAAACCAACTGAAGTCATTGGAAGAATTGTTGCTCATGAGATGACACTTAAGGATAAGGAAGAGCTTCACAACAAGTCAAGTGGTGCTTACAAAGCTACAAGTGATGCTCCCACAACCTCAAGTGACAAGTTAATTTCCAATGAAGAGATAAGCCTAATGGTTAGGAACTTCAACAAGTTCTACAAGAATAGAGGCAAAGAAAGAAGCTCAAAGTCTAGATCATATGATGAAAAGAGATCTTCTAGTCGTGATTGAAACTGCTACAATTGTGGAAGACCCGGACACTTCTCAAATGAGTGTACGGCTCCCCACAAGAGAAGAGAAGAATCTCCAAGAAGAAGAGCAAGAGATGAGTCACCTCGGAGAGAGAGAAGGAGTAGAGATGATCGTTATGAACGAAGACCCTCTCGGAGAAGCAAGGATTCGGAGAGGAAAGACAAGTCATCAAGGAGCTACACAAGAAGAAGACATCAAGCTCATGTAGGTGAATGGGTCTCCGGCTTCGACTCCGACAATCAATCCGATGGAAGCTATCACTTCGACTCCGATTACAGTCAAGATGAAGGTGTTGCCGGTCTTGCACTCGTATCCTCCAACTCCAACTCCTACGACTTATTTGATTCACCAAATGAGGGAATTGGAAGATGCTTCATGGCTAAAGGCCCCAAGGTAACACACCCTGAATTCATTGACTTTGATAGTGATGAGGATGACTTGCTTGGTAAAGATGAGCTCTTGCATGATAAATCTAGTGAGCTTAGTAACGATGAAAATGCTATTAGTCTTTATAGTCGAGAAGAGTCGAATGACAATGCTATGAAGGAGATTGAGCGTCTAACTAAAGAACTAAACACTCTTAAGTTAGCTCATGAAACAACTCAAGAAGATCATAGAGAGCTCCTAAGATCTCATGAGAAGCTACGCTTCGAGAAGCTCACTCTAGAGCAAGAACATGAGTTTCTAAAAGCGATCAATGACGATCTTCGAAAGAAGAGTTCTTCATATCTTGCCAAACGACTTCTCTTGTCTAATTTCTTGCCACCTATTAAGACTAAGCATGACAAGCATAAGAAAAATTCTTCCTCTAGTAGTAACAATAACCATGTTAAATCCAATATTGTTGCTTCTAGTAGTTCTCTTGATTCCACTAACAATGTTTCAAGCCAAGTTACACTTGAGCAAGAAAATAGCTTATTGAAGGAAATCATAGAGAAAGGTGTCTACAAGAGTCTTGCCGGAAGCAAGAACTTTGAGGAAATTGTTCGCAAACAAGGAAGGCACCGGAAGAATCAAGGGATTGGTTTTGAGCGAAAGTTCAACGCCGAAGGTGTTGAGTGGGAAGAAGGTCAATACCCTACTCCACAGTTTGTTTCTCAAAAGGAGAAGTATGTTCCTACTTCTTCCAATGTGGAACAAGCTCAAGATGACCTTCCACCACAAGACCACAAGCTAAAAGCCAAGGACAAGCTTCAAGAGGAGATTGATGCATTCATTGAAGCACCTCAAGCCATGGTCAAGTGGGTTCCCAAGGACACATCAAGTTCTACTTCGTCAAGCTCAACTACAACCCCAAGGATTCCCATCAAGATGATGTGGATCCCAAAGAAGAAGAACTAGAAGGTTCTTGAGGGTGACTCCGCCAACATACTTCACTCATATTCATTTTGGCAACTTGTGCAATCAACTTCCACATCATGCACTAGTTCATGGAGTCACAAACCCTCTTGTTGGTAAGTCAAGGGACAAGGTAATCATTGCTTTCATAGACATCATCTTCTGTGAACTTCAATCTATGTCTATGGATATCCTTGTTTGTTCCTTGTGGGACTAACCCATGTAGGTATTGAAAGTGCCCTAATCCAAAGGATAGCTCCCAACTCTTGATGATCTACATCAAGATTGAGCATCCACATCTTCAACATCTACATGAAGTCTTCTACGACAACCCAAGGTTAGTTTGACCCTTTAAAAGGGGTTCTCACATCTAGGGGGAGCTTTACTCTAAAAATTGAGTTAAAGCATCTTCAAGTGATGTGAACACATCAATGCTTTATGTAAAAGTGGTAACCCCACTTGTGCTTAAACGATGAGTATGACCTATGATCAAATGTTCTCATTTGACTCCTAAGTCAAAATACTCATATATAGATGACCTAGTCATCGACAAATTGTGTGCTAGTAGCTAGATTTTTGGTTGTGCATGTTTGACACATGTTTCATTTGCTATCTTATTGTGTGAGCATGTTGAATGCATGATTTTATCCATTCAAGGACATCCATTTGTTGTTTTGGTTGTTTTGATTTTTCTGGCCAAATGGATGGACAAGAATGCCTAAGCACCTCCCCTAGCTATCTATGCTTTCTTGTCTCAAATTCTATTCATGCTCATATCACAACTTTGAACAAGTCATTTTCGGACCCTCCGAGTGAGGAGCACTCGGAGCCACCGATCCGTCTAAGGCTGACTTCCAAAACCTTCTAAGTCAATTTCGGTCTGACCAACTTCTCCATCTCGGTCCAACCGAAACGCTTAGACTGATCTAGGTTTCATCTCGGTGAAACCGAGTTATAAATCTCGGCGTGACCGATATGTGTAACTGCACAGCAGTTATCCATTTCGGTGTCACCGAGTTTTTCAACTCGGTCCCACCGACAGCATGGGGATATAAATACTGAGGGCAGCACGCGATTATTTCTTCAAATCGTTTCGCCCCCAAGTCCCCTGCTGCCGTCGCCCTGGTCTTCGGATCGTCGCCGTCGTTGCCTGTGCGCCCTCGCCGCAGGTCTCCGCCGCCGTCAACGGTTTTCTTCTCCACGCCGTTGCCGTCGTAGAGGGACTCTACCAAGTTAGGGTGAGTCTCGATCCCTCTCGTGCTCCCCATCTGATTCTTGCACGATTGGTTTGCCCTGCATCTAGCCACGTTTGAAATCATCCTTAACATCAGATCAGATCGTTCTAGTTTCGAGCAAAATTCTTAGGTTTAGGTTTCCACGGAACACATCTCGGTGAAGCCGATTTTAAATTCTCGGTGTGACTGATTTGGCCTCTGGTCATTGCACTGCACTTTCGGTTTAACCGAGTTGTGCAAATCGGTGTGACCGAAACTCAGTTTTAGTGAAACCCTAGTTTATCGGCAGGACCGAAACCCATTTCGGTCTGACCGAAAGTGGTGTGTAAGTTTCTGTTATACACTTCGGATTCACCGAAACTAAAAATCGGTTTGACCGAAATGCATTCTGTGAAAACTCAAAACTAAGATTTGAACTCATTTTTTTTTTTGCAAAAACCTCTGCAGTTGTGATAACTCTTCTACTCTACCTATGCCTTATCTATTCACAGGTTGTCAGCCATGTCAGATGCCAGTGACAGCCAGAACAGGTCTGAGTCACCGTTTGCAGAGATCCCTGAGGCAGATACTAGTCCTGAAGCTAGTAGTCCTAGTGATGATGGTGAGAGGAGTACCCCTAGTGGTTTGCCTCCTGCAGCCACCAGAACCAGAAAGCAGAGAAATTCTGATGATGAGGACTCTGACTTCATTGCTGAGGAAGTAACCTCCAAGCCCAAGAGAAAAGTTGTTGCCAGAGAGCACCAAGGGCTTCAGTCGAAGAAAGGCACCAGCAAGATCAAGCAGTCAGCTGTTGCCAAGAAGCTGAACTTGGAAGAGCCAACTCCAAGTAAAGTGAAGAAAACTTCCAAGAGGAAGAGAGTTGTGTATGCTGAACCTCATACAGATGTAGCAGCTGAAGAAGAAGAAGAAGATGCACCCCAGCCTCCTCCTCAGAAGGCTAAGTTCATGGGTGATGCAATTAGGGCTCAAGCCACTTCTAAGCCCAAGAAGCCTGCTCAAGCCAAGGCAGCTCCAGCAAAGCCCAAGAGGACAACCAGGAACATCCCAGCCTCTGAGAAGAACAAAGGTGATATGCCATCGTCTGAGTCTGAAGAAGAACATGTGTTGCTTAAGCTCCGTCCAAAATTGCCGCTCCACAACGATGCTCATCCTCAAGCCGAGGATATGAAGGCAAGGAAGGATAGAGGTCTCAGGCTATGGAGACAGTCTGATCCATATGCCGTGAGGAGAAGGACTGCTGTGGACCCCAGATTCCACACCAGAGAGCAGCAGGACTTCTATGAGACTGTGTTGATGGATAAGAAGCCTATTGTTGCAGATACCAGGTACGTTGACTGGGAGTACATTGACAGTGAAGAGCACCGAGACTTCTTTCCCCATGTGCATGAGAGCTTCACTGCATGTGGAGTTGCTGACTTTGTGGGTCAGAAGCTGACAGATTGGAACGACGAGATGATCATGCAGTTCTACGCCACAACCCATTTTTATCCTGATGGGAAGATCGCCTGGATGACTGAAGGTCAAAGGTTTTCTTCGTCTGTTGAAGAATGGGCAGAACTTCTGAATGCTCCAGTGCAGAGAGAGGACGACATTGATGTCTATGGGATTCCTAAGAAGAACCATGATTCCATGAAAAACATGTACAAGGAGATCCCCGCAGCTGATTTGGAAGGGTGGAAGCTTGGCTCAGTGTACTATCCCCAGGCAGGTCTGACTACCACAAACACTATTCTGAGGCATACCTTGATGCCCAAGTCTGGAGACCACTGCATGATTCGAGGCTATTCTATCAACATGCTGCACATTCTTGATGAGAAGGCACCTTTCAAGGTGATGGACTTAATGGTAGAGACCATTAAGAGGACTGCAGCTGACCAGAAGAGGTCGTGTGGATTTGCCCCGCAGATTCAGATGCTCATCAATGCCAAGTTTGGCACAGGCAAATTCATGTTGGATAGGAAGCACTTGCCACTGCAGCCAGAGCATGAAGATAACATTGTTGTGATGGATGAGGAGGATCCAACTTCTGTCGAAGGTCAAGCCAAGATTGAAGCTGCGAAGAAAGCCAAAGCTGATAAAGAGGCAGCAGCAGCAGCAGCTAAACCAAAGAGCTTCGGAGAGCAGATTCTTGAAGCTACCCAGAGGATTGAACAACGCCTGGCCAGCATTGAACAATCTCAGGAGAGCCTAGAGAGGATTGTTGAAGACAAGATCCACGCTCTGGACGTGAAGCTGACTGAGATTCAGGTGACCGTCAACAAGCTTGAGGCAGACATGGAGGAAGCAAGGCAGGAGAGAGCAGAGCTCATGCAGGATGATCTAGTCCAGGACTCTCATCGCCAGACTGCTCAGGTTCCCAGAGGATCCCGATCAGCAGCTATCCCAGTGACTGACTCCAGGGCTACCACTTCAGCACCTCCTACAGCTCCAGCAGTTACTCCAGCCACAGCTCCAGCATCTACTCCTCCAGCGCAGACATCAGCAGAAGTCTTCGCCGATGCCGTCATTTCTACTCCGACATCTACCCAGACGGGAGCCGCCAGCAGAGCCCACAGTGACGCTTAGCTCTATGCTTTTTCGAACTTTTTGGTAACTTGTTGCCAAAGGGGGAGAAATTGTATAGATCATAGGGCTTCGAGAGAGAGAGTGCTCTTTCGTTCTTTTGCCGGTTTTCTTTGAGATACATTTGGTTCTTTTGGTTCTTGATACTTTCAGTGTGCCTGATACTACGTTTGATGCTACCTTAATGAGTGCTTGGTCATACTATGCTTTAATGTGTGCTTAATGCTTATCATATGCTATTCCTTATTGTATGGCTATTTACTCTTGTCTTGGTGATTGAGTGCATGTTATTCATTCTTATCATTTTGTGCGCTCCACCAAGATGTATGTGACATGGAAGAGTGACCCATAATCCTAATCGATTGTGCATTTGCATTCAAACGCAAATTTTAAATAATGCACAAATTTAGGGGGAGCTCTTGTTTATCACATACTTCTCAAAGCGACGATATTATTCATTGATTATATCTTTTGTCGAAGCTTTGATCTATATGTTGTCATCAATTACCAAAAAGGGGGAGATTGAAAGTGCAACTAATCCCCGGGTGGTTTTGGTAATTAATAACAACATATATATCATTGAACTAATAGCTACTTGAGAATCATTTCAGAGAAGTTCAGTGATACGGGTATGGAAATGTCTGAAGAAGTGGACCCCTCAAAATGCTAAGACAAGCATTGGCAAAAGCTCAAGACTCCATTTTTGGTTTAGTGATCCAAGATCACATTGAGTCCATAGGAAAAGCCAATACTATTAAAAGGGGATGAGGTTGTGTTGATGATCTGGTTGCTCAAGTGCTTAGTGATATATCTCCTTTAGCTATCAGCAACTTTCACTACCTAACACACTCATAAGTAATCTCGGACAAACCGATTCTTCCAACTCAGTCCCACCGAGATGAACCACCTCAGCTATTTTCCAAACCCTAGAAATTTCGGTCAATCCGATTTTGAGTTCGGTCTCACCGAAACTGGACTGCCAACCTTCTGTAACCGTTTGTCATCATTTCGGAATATCCGAGCTGTTGATTTCGGTCCCACCGATTCTGGCAAGTTCCTATCTTTGACTCATATCGGACAAACCGAGATGGTATTTTCGGTCCCACCAAAAACCCCAACGTTCACTATATTTGAACTTTCGGTCTGACCGAGTTTTCACTTCGGTCTCACCGAGATTGCTCAATTATGTGTGTAACGGTTGAATTTTGTGTGGAGGCTATATATACCCCTCCACCCCCTCTTCATTCGTGGAGAGAGCCATCAGAAAGTACTACCACTCCTACCTTACACTTTCTGAGAAGAGAACCACCTACCCTTGTGTTGAGATCAAGTCATTCCATTCCTACCATATGAAACTTGATTTCTAACCTTCCCAAGTTGCTTTCCACTCAATTCTTTCTTCCACCACAGCCATATCAGTGAGGAGAGTTGAGTGTTGGGGAGATTATCATTTGAAGCACAAGAGCAAGGAGTTCATCATCATCGACAACATCTATTACCTTTTGGAGGGTGGTGCCTCCTAGATTGGTTAGGTGTCGCTTGGGAGCCTCCGTCTTCGAGATGTGGAGTTGAACCAAGAAGTTTGTAAGGGCAAGGAGATCGCCTACTTCGTGAAGATCTACCCCGAGTAAGGCTAGTCCTCCGTGGGCGTAGGCCATGATGGAATAGACAAGGTTGCTTCTTCGTGGACCCTTCGTGGGTGGAGCCCTCCGTGGACTCGCGCAGCCGTTACCCTCCGTGGGTTGAAGTCTCCATCAACGTGGATGTACGATAGCACCACCTATCGGAACCACGAGAAAAATCTCCGCGTCTCCAAATTGCGTTTGATCTTCTCCACCTCTCTTTACTACATGTGCAATTTACTTTCCGCTGCTTATACTCTAGAATTGCATGTGTAGGGTGATACTTGTCTTGATCATAATTGTGAAACTACCAAAAATTGTTCATGATCAAAAGGCAGAATTTTTATATTTACAAGTAGTCTAATCACCCCCCCTCTAGACATACTTTCGATCCTACAGTGGGGCGCCAACGTTTGGTGCAACTTTGTGGTCTCGGAAAGCAAGTTTTCTAACCGTAATCCAAGAACTAAACACCCTAGCTGACGGTCCTGGTTTATCTGAAGCAGAGTGGGAAATGAGGTATTCACTAGAAAATGACTTACTATTCATCACAACCTGTGAGGAGATCTATTGGAGACAGCGGGGATCACAGAACTGGATCCTCAAAGGAGACCTGAATACGGCATATTACCAAGCAGTGGCAAACGGTAGGCGCATGAAATGCCAAATCTCGATGCTCCGGGACGACCACAATGTAATCTCAGACCCCGCACCACTCTCACAACATATTTATGCCTTCTATCGAGAGTTGCTGGCCTCGGGCGAGCGTGGCGGTACTACCCTTGCCGTGACTGAATGGGCAGACGGCGGCAAGGTGTCGGAGGAATAGAACGCGTGGCTAACTGCCCCCTTCTCCATGGTGGAGTTGGAAGCTACCCTTGCTGCCACCCGCACAAATACGGCTCCGGGACCAGATGGATTTCCGGTTACGTTCTACAAGAATTTTTGGCCACTTGTGGGGCGGCAGATGTTTGAGTGATTGAATGATTTCACAAGAGGTAGAATCTACATAAAGAGGTTAAACTACGCAATCATCACGCTGCTCCCTAAGACTCCAGGGGTGGAGCTTATTAAGCAGTTTAGACCCATTGCTCTAATAAACGTGGGTTTCCGCCTTATGGTTAAGGGGTTCGCCACACGGCTGTCCTTGGTGGCACATCGGGTAATCAGCCAGAGCCAGTCGGCCTTTATCCGAGGTAGGAGTATCCTTGAGGCGATTTCAGTTCTTCACGAAATCCTTCACACAGACGCCTAAGAGAAGGAAGATTTCCTGATCCTGAAGTTAGACTTTGAGAAAGCGTATGATCGGGTTAATTGGGACTTCCTGGAAGAGGTCATGAGGTTAAAGTGTTTCTCACCACTGTGGGTGAGTTGCGTTATGCAGATGGTGCGAGGCGGTCAAACCGCCATTAACATCAACGGCGAGCCGGGCCCGTACTTCTGAAATACCCGAGGGGTCGGGCAAGGAGATCCCATTTCCCCGTTGCTTTTTAACATTGTGGTCGAGGCGCTGTCTGTCATCCTAGAGGGAGCTAGGAAAGCTGGTCACATACAAGGAATCTTTCCCAACCTTATGGAAGGCGGAATTGCCCATTTGCAGTACGCCAATGACACACTTATCATAATCAAGAATGACCCGGTTAGTTTGGTGAACCTTCGATTTCTGCTCATGTGCTTCGAATCCATGTTGGGACTGAAGATCAACTATGACAAAAGCGAGGCTTTTGTCACCAAAGGGGACTTGGAACATCACCTTAGGACTGCGTACATCATGAATTTCAAACTAGGCACCCTACCCATCAAGTACTTGGGCATGCCTCTTACCAACAAACATCTCACCATTGAGGACTTCCTCTGTCTTACTGATCGAGTGGCTTGGCGGGTGGAGCCTTGGATCGGCAAGTACCAGTCCCTAGGGGGCAAAACCACGCTGATCAACTCATGCCTCTCTAGTCTGTCAATGTACATCATGGGATTCTTTCTTTTACAAGATAACATTCATGAAAAAATGGATACGATGCGATCTCGGTTCTTTTGGGGCAAAGAACTAGGGAAACAGAAATATCGTATGGTACACTGGAGTACTATATGTGCACCTAAAGAGGTTGGGGGCCTCGGCATTATAAATACCAAACACATGAATTGGTGTTTAATGGAAAAATGGGCTTGGAAAATTCTTACCGGCCAAGGTGGCCTTTGGCTCAACATCGTCAGACACAAATATCTACAACAAGCCCCGCTGTCTACCGCAATAGGAAGAAATGACTCGTCATTTTGGAAAGCGATTGTTAAGATCAGGCACCTCCTTCGCCTGGGAGCTATTCATCGGATCGACAATAGGCAATCCACCGTCTTTTGGTTAGATGTCTGGCTAGGGCCAGAGCCGCTCGCTACCGCCTTCCCCCAGTTGTTTGCTATAACGACAGCACCGAACGCGCTAGTCGGCGAGATTTGGAGGAACGACCAATGGACTCCTCAGTTTTGTTGCTCCATCGGGGCCGTGGATAGAGATGAATGGGACCAGTTGGTGGCCCTGTTACAATCTGTTACCCCAAATGCGGAGCCGGACTCATTCCGGTGGAAATTGGAACCATCGGGACAATTCTCGACTGAATCCTTATATCGGGCCCTACACAATGGGTGGCTCCGTTCCAAGCAATGGACCTTTGGAGAGCGTGTATCCCTACTAAGATTAAAATCTTCCTATGACAGTTGGTTCGTGATAGGCTACCTACAGGTGTGTTCAGGTACAGAAACAACACGGGCCAGGGGACGGGCAATGTCCCGTGTGCAGTGTAGTCGAGGATACCAATCACATATTTTTCAAGTGCAGCCTGGCACCGCTCATGTGGGGCTCTATTCGCGATACCACTAATTGCAATTGGGCTCCCAATTAATTTGGAGCATTCCATACCTTAGTTGCACGCTTGTCTGGGCGTCCACGTAGGATTACTTGGTTTGTCTTTGCGGCAATGGCTTGGGCCTTATGGCATGCTCGCAACAAAGCTGTAATCGAAGGCAAATTCATTAAACACCCTGCTGATATCATCTATAAAATGATCATTTTTATGCAGCTATGGAAACCCCTGAGCAAGACGGAGGATGCCTCAACTAGGAGGGTGGCTGAGGGTCTTTGTCGTCAGGGCTCGCCTCGCTACGCTTCATTGGTGGCGCCGGCATTCATCGCTAGTTGTTTGGCCTAGTGCCTCGGCCATATGGGTTTGTATCGAACCTTTCTCTTATTTTCTTTTCGGCGAACCTCTTTGAACCTGGATTTGTACTTGTAA
This sequence comes from Secale cereale, assembly GCA_902687465.1. Lineage (NCBI taxonomy): Eukaryota > Viridiplantae > Streptophyta > Magnoliopsida > Poales > Poaceae > Secale > Secale cereale. The sequence goes on along the minus strand of LR738715.1, from coordinate 174,610,618 downwards.
GGGCTTCAGCGTGCTAAAGCCGGGCAATATGCCTCCTCCCTAAAAATGTTGCATCGGAACCACACTTGGACGGATGGCTGGCTGAATGACAGTTGATGCAACACTTATTATGTCAGCACCTTCTTGTAAGCAAAGCGGATAATGAAGCACCAAGTAGACAAGCATCGACCTCTAGCTAATTCCAAGTGGGTGACCAAGTATTCCTGAAGATGCATGCATATATCTAGAAATTAATGTCTTGGCGCTCTACTCACAAATAGCCTTTCAAGTACTTCACTCATTTCGGTGCATCGTTGAGGTGTCCTATGAATTGTATTTGTCGGCCACCCAGTCTTTCATGTGTCCTAACCGCGACATATACTCACATCAGGTTCGAGTTCTTCCCATCCTTCTTTGGTAACTAGTAAAATATGCCCGTGCGTTGCATAGAACATCGAAATGCATTAATTCAGGAGTTATTTATTTGACAAAGTATGTGAGGGGTCATCTCATGTGTAACAAATATCGATAGGTTTCTTCGGATATTCATTCTTCTCTAGAGCTCACAAGCATCCAGATGAATAGTATACTAGATGATACCCCGCGCGTTGCTGCGGAAATTGTAGCCATAAAAACTGGATAGACAAAGGAAATATAAATAAGTTGAAACACTTGTTAAGCATGTTGTCTCCCTGCTAAAGTAAAACCATTTGATTCACAGATCTCAGAGTAGGTAATTTCACATTTATATTGATATAATGTGCCCAATACATAAAATCATTTTAGGGCAATTTTTCCTAAATTTAGTTTCATTATTTGTTATCAAGGTGAATTACACACCAAACCAATTAGGTTTCGTAACTTGAGCTTGAAGTTGTCTCACGAGTACCACTACAACTATCTGTACAAACTTCTAGTCAATATAAACATGTTGTATGAACCGAGAAAAACATGTTGAATTGAGATATTGTCCCTTAATAATTGTTCAAACAATACATAAACAGATGCATAGTCATGGAAGAATAACATGTCTAGCAGGTTAGAATTGCCATCATCGAGAAGAACTTTACCAAAAGAAAATAACCTGCAAACACATGATATTTTGATTATCTAGAGATACATCCAGCATACATCAGTAATCACAAATAGACGATGTGCTGAACGATAAATAAGATTATGGAAGCCATACCATCAAAGGAGATTTGTGCAAGCTAATTTCTTCACAGGTTGGGAGATTATGTGTTGAACGACAAAGGAGATGAGTGGAAGCCATACAATCAAAGGAGATTTGTATCACCATAACGTGGCTACCAGGTTAGAATTGCCCATTATAATGGACAATTTAACAACAAAGGTAACCTGCAAACACTATTCCGATTATCTAGAGATACATCCAGAATACATCATTAATACAAAATAGAAGATGCGTTGAACAACAAAGAAGATTATCGAAGCCCATCAAAGGAGATTGGTGCAAACTAATTTCTTCAGATGTCTTTAAAGAAAATCAGTGCAATCCTGCTAACAATATTGAGGAGCTGGAGATACCTTAAGTAACACGATCGACACAATATGCTAGAGAAAATTGGAATAGCCAATAGCCAATCTGCAACATGAGGTTGAGGTTGTGCGCCATGGAGAATATGGCCATCATGACTTGACCGGGTGGACCTTCACGAGCTAGAACCTACACAGGATGGCTAGTGCCGCCATCTTCATCTGCAGGTACACCGTGTGTTTGCCAAGGTAGATCGCGACCCTGCCTTGAACAACGACGTGTTGCGGAGCACCGTCGCCACCGGTCCATTGATCCGGCCAAAAGCTAGCAACGTTGACAGGGTTCATCAGAACAATGCGAGCACGGCCATAGGCCCCATTGCAGCTGCGACGATGGTGCTCACCGCCAGCCAGCGGAACCCCCAAGCGGCGCCGGCAGGGACGGTGCGTCCCGTCATCGAGCCCCGTTGCGACTTTGACGGTGACGGTGAGATTCATGTCGTTGGCGCAGTGGTCGGGGATGTCACAACTAAAGTAGTGCACTCCGGCTGTCATGAGCGTGATAGTGGTCGGGTCACCATTGTTGCTCAGGAAGTTGCCGCCCGAGCAGGCGTCGTGGCCGCTCTTCCCGCGGGCGCGCACCATGGTGTCGTCCGGGAGCACCTTTCCTCGATGGTGCGGATGACCTCGGACATGGTGCCGGTCCCCTTATCTAGCGAAGATGAAGTTCATCTGTCGCAGAAGATAATAAGGAACGTAATGGGAAATCAATCGCGGGGAAGTTAATTGGAGAGACGATAGGACGGCGGAAACGTTGGAAAATTAATAGTAGATGCTAGAGCTATTGGGAGGCGAGGAGCCAAGGAAGGAGGACCCAACAGAAGAGATGTGGAGCATGGGAGAGGTCAACTCGGCTGTAGATCTGAGCCACCGAGAATTTGTGAGGGTTGGCCCGTGAGGAGGATGCCCGTGGTTAGCCAGCCTATGGTGAACCCAAAAAAAAGGTTACTCAAAGAAAAAAGGTTAGCCCATGGTAGTGGTGGCATTGAACGTCTAACGTGATCGTTCTACACACAGTGGACAGCTGTTGGGATCCACCTGTAAGCCGATGAGGAAACGCTAACGTGGCTAAGTAGCTGATGTGGACGCCTTGCATGTCAAGAGAATTAGTTTAGTGGGGATCAACTATTTAGGTATTATAGATGTAGGCGAAATAGATTAAGAATATCTTTTGCAAATAAAAGCGTTCCAAGTGTTCAATTTGCATCCAAGACTTCATAAAGAAATAAAATTTATTGTGCTTTGCAAAAATGATCTTTAAAAATTATTTTTTGAGTATTGATTTTGTTTAGGCATTGGGGGCAGATGGCGCCGAGAGTAGCGACCTCTCCAGATCCTTCATTATTTTTTCCTGAGATGGCTAGATGAGGTGAGAGGGAGAGATGGTTGAACGTGAGAGGCAGGGGGTTATCTGCAAGCAATGAGTGGAATGCGGCGGCTTTTTGCAAAACTGGCATAGTTTGTCTCAGATGCGTTGGATGTAAATAACGGTTGTAAATGAAGGATGACAGGCACACCATCATCACGGACTCAGCTTTTTATAGTAGTAGAGATTTTGAGTATCGATTTTGTTTAGGCATTGGGGGAAGATGGCGCCGAGAGTAGCGACCTCTCCAGATCATTCATATTTTTTCCTGGGATGGCTAGATGAGGTGAGAGCGAGATATGGTTGAACGTGAGAGGCAGGGGGTTACCTTCAAACAAGGAGTGGAGTGCGGGGTCTTTTTGCAAAACTGACATAGTTTATCTCAGTTACGTTGGATGTAAATCGAACGGAGTAGAGATTTTCAGTACCGATTTTGTTTAGGCGTTGGGGGCATATGGCGCCGAGAGTAGCGACCTCGCCAGATCATTCATATTTTTTCCTGAGATGGCTAGATGAGGTGAGAGGGAGATATGGTTGAACGTGAGAGGCATGGGGTTATCTTCAAACAAGGTGTGGAGTGCGGGGTCTTTTTGCAAAACTGACATAGTTTGTCTCAGTTGCGTTGGATGTAAATCGAACGGAGTAGAGATTTTGAGTACCGATGTTTAGGCGTTTGGGGCAGATGGCGCCGAGAGTAGCGATCTCTCGAGATCCTTCTTATTTTTTTCTGAGATGGCTAGATGAGGTGAGAGGGAGAGATGGCTGGACGTGAGAGGCAAGGGGTTATCTGCAAACAAGGAGTGGAGTCCGGGGTTTTTGCAAAACTGACATAGTTTGTCTCAGGTGCGTTGGGTGTAAATCGAATGGTTGTAAATGAAGGATGGCAGGCACACCATCATGGCCAACTCAACTTTTTATAGTAGTAGAGATTAATGCCATCATTACTCCCCTCAAGGTTGTGGATAGGCATTGGCAGTGAGGTGCACTAAAGAAAAAAGAACAATGCCTTATTCATTGGAGGTGATTCTCAAGCAACTCTAGAAACCTAGGCATTGGCAATGAGGTGTACTAAAGACAAAAGAACAACGCCTTATTCATTGGAGGTGATTCTCAAGCAACTCCGGAAACCTGGGAGAATCTAGAAAATCTTCGACGTCGATTCCCAACGGCAACACCTTAGGGACAAGACGTCTCTAAAGAAGAGGGTGTTAGCGACAAGTCTCATATGTCAATGCACGATAGAGACAAAGAAGACAATGGGCCTCGAAGGCCGGTGCCAGCTACATGCATTGCCAAGGGGGATGTTGCCCCCCGATATTTAGTGAAAGAAAATGAAATAAAGGCTTATATTAAGAAGACTGCAGTCATTTGACCCTATCATTTATGCATATTTTCTCTTTGACCGCCCCCCCCCCCCCC
>LR738715.1:174593154-174606191 GCA_902687465.1 Secale cereale | reverse complement strand
CGGCCCCTCTTTGATTCTCTCTTAGCTCCCCCACCTCCGAAGACTCATTTGAGCTAAGAAGCCTAGCCATCAATTCATATACCTCACTGGCCACCTACATGTTTCAACTCGAGAAATAGATCCACACAACTAGACCTGGCCATGGGCAGCCCGGCCCGGCCGGCCCGGCCCGATGCTACTCCCGGGCCGGGCTCGGGCCTAAATATTCGGCCCGATGGCCAGGTCGGGCCGGGCCTGGGCCCATCGATTTTATGCTTTTCTGAAGGGGCCCGGCCCGTGGCCCGAGGCCCGCCGGGCTTTTTACACGTTCGGGCCGGGCTTGGGCCCAATATCTAGGCCCGACGACCGGGCCGGGCCGGGCTCGGGCCTGGGTTTTTTAGACCGGGCTTTGGTAGGCCCGGCCCGAAGCCCGGCCCGGCCCGAGGTTTGGCCAGGTCTACACACAACATCAGCCACTTAAAACGCCAAATGGCATCTCGGCTAAGATGAGGAAGGCAACGACGACTGTGTGTGTATGTTCCTCTTTATTCTTCTTCCTCGACAAGCCACATATGTGATAGCTACCTGGATCAACCATGCGAACTTGTGATCGCAATTCGTTGTTCTATGAGTTCATTGCACTACATGCGTAAGTGGAATGAAAAGAATAGAAAAACTCAACAAGATGTGCACACATCTTCAGATGGAATATCGATGTAGATAGTTAATGTAAACATGATGTGTAACCTGTGTAGTACAGAATCCATATTCATACCTTTATGTAATTTTATATAAGTTCTTACATATTACTCCATCCGTTCCTAAATATTTGTCTTTCTAAGGATTTTAACAAGTGACTACATACGAAGCGAAATGAGTGAACCTACACGCAAAAATATGTCTACATACATTCATATGTTGTAATCATTTGAAATATCTAGAAAGACAAATATTTAGAAATGAAGGAAGTATTTTCTCCTAAAAACAGAAGCGGAAGAGGGAGAAGTAAAAAAAGAAGAAAAAGGGGAATGAACAGAAAGCAAACCGAAAAGAAAGGGGTTTGTCACCGCCGTCCCCGACTCGCGCCACCATGGAAATGGTGGAGGAGGGTGACGCGGCGGCGGCGGCGGCAAGCGCGTGGCCTGGTTCCTCCCGCCGAAGCCACCTCCTCCAGTTCCTCCTCCACGCCTCCAATGTAAGCATTCATCTCCCTCCGTTTTCCGCGACCCCTACCGAACTCAGTCTCACCTGCCGCCGTCCGTGATTTGCTTGTAGCGGCTCGACCTCCGGCCTATCGTCAAGTACTGCGCGCTCTCGTTCTTCGATGGACGCTTCCTCCCCGCGCTTCCGAGGTGATGGCCGTCGACCGTCCACTCGGAGGCACAATTTCTGTTTTTGGTTGGGGCGAGTTTTTTCTTCCTGACATGTTCGTCCCAGGAAGATGGGGTTCTGCGGCGCACGAAGTGGACGGGCCGTCAGGTCGTGGCTGATCGAGCCCCTCAGGGACAGCAACCTGGAGCTCTTCGCGCTCGTCGCGGTGTGGATCGCCAGCAAGGTGATACCGTGAGCATCTCAGCGAACTCTGTGTGCATGGATGCCATGGGGGAGCATCATTTACCTTCCTTTTCGTGATGTTTTCTGTTCAGATCCATGAGGTGAGGCCACTGTCGGTGAAGAGCCTCAAGGCGCTCAGCGACCGCATCATCGCCGACCAGCATTTCACATGCCGTGATTTCGCCGATGCTGTGAGTTCGTGGTGCATTGTTCTCTTTTATTTCGGTTCCTGATTATGCGGACTCAATGTGTTTGTTGTAATGCCGCAGGAGCTGGTGTTCATGGAGGTAAAGCCTCTGGGCTAGAGCTGCAATGTTTGCTTTGTATTGCTTTCGTCTTCCCACACTATGAAATTGTTGTTTGTTGAGTGGTCTGTAGGTAGTGGATTATAATGTTGGATGTTCCAACATTACTTTCATATACCTGGAGGAGCTTCTCATTCAGTTCAGGTTCATCAAATTGCTTAATTCATTTGCTAATCACTGACCAATACTCCAATTGTTACTACTTTCATTAGGAGCAATTGTTATAGCCTTTTAGAACCGTTATATACATACTGAATTACTAGTTAGTGGTGAACATGTATCATCTTGCAACTCTGAACTTCCGTAAGGTCCACATCCTTTTATATTGAGCAATGCAAACCACAGTACCACACACCCAGGCATGTGCAGTAATTAGTCACTAGATCTGTTGCATTCAGTTTCTTACTTCCCCCTGAGCAGTGCACTTGACTCTTTGTAAGTTTTTACTTGGTGCACAGACACAGTATCACACCACCATCTGTTTTACCAATCCCACGTAGTTACACTGTTAGTGCTTAGCACTACAATAATTTTGCTGATGTGTAGAAAGTATTAGACCATGGACATACTATGTTCTTATTGTTCTGGATTTCTTAGTACATGTGAAACGTAAGCATAGAATTTCAAATAACATGCTGCTTATTTCTTCTTCACTGACAGGGAAATATCGAAGTTGGGTGATCTCTTAAGTATGGATGTGTGCATGGAAATTTTGGATGTTCTTTATGAGACCGAAGATACCTCATGGCTTTTCGACTTTCCCTGTCCACTTGCTGCTTCAACTCTTGTATGTTCCCTGAATGTAGCATTCCCGCTGACATTGAAAAGATGCTAGATCTAGATAGAGGTGTGACAATGTTGTGTCTAATACTGTCTGTCTCTATTCTCTTAAGGTTACCGCGTATGTTATGTCAGTTCCTAAGCAGACATGGGAGTTTCCAATCCTTCCTTGGGGTAAGCCATTAGCAGTGTGCTTCACTTTATTTTTGCATCGTCCAACAAAGAACTTCCTTAAGTTTCTTTGGTTTAGTCTCTCTGATGTTTAGCTCTAGTGGAACCGTGAGCACTGAAATGTTTCTACTTTCTTCAGTTAAGGCTTACTGTTCCCTGTGGTCATATACTAGTGTATGAACAGCATGCCTTTAGATGGATTAGGCCTGCATATGTAAGAATTGTGGCACGTCTAGTGCACGATTTGCTGGATCAGTAAGGTTGTTCTGGCAATCATCACACACTTTCTAACAATGTCTGCACTTTGCAGTCCGGTTTACCACATCATATGCTGAAGAAGAGATCATGAAGATTGTTATGACAATTCTCATGCATGTACTCAAGCCGGATGAAATCAAAGAGAACAACAGGAGAGAATTCAGTATCTGAGGCTTATTGCAGACTGTTGATGTGTAGAACAGAAGTAGTTGTGTCTTGTGTAAAAGATAGATAGTGCAGCTTGTTTGCATCCACAGTGTGGGATTAAGATTTCCAAAATTGACTGATGAACCGGGGCTGCTAATTAAATCTGTAAAAAAAAAGGTTGCTGAATGTATTGTTGCCACATGAGTACTTCCTCCGTTCCTAAATATAAGTCTTTGGAGAGATTCCACTATGAACCACATACGGAGCAAAATGAATGAATCTACACTCTAAAATGCATCTATATACATCCGTATGTGGTTGATAATGAAATCTTTACAAAGACTTATATTTTGGAACGGAGGGAGTACATGACAATTCAGCTCAGATGGCTGACTGACTGATGCAGCGATGCTAGATCTCTCCTTGAGTTTGCCAACGGAATGATGTCTCCTCGCGTCCATGTGGCACTCACCAATTTTTCTTTTCATTTGATGGTTACGATGACATCAGGCTCTTGGATTCTGCTTTTGTCTTCCTGCAATTGTATAATATGACATGAAACGATTTTATTCAGCGTATCATGACGAGCATGACCCGTCAACTCTTCATGAGTTTTGATGTGATATTCTCATATTGAAGATACTCCTTGTTCCATAATTGAAAGGAGAATGATTTGAAGATGTTCCCTTTTTCTATTATTGAAAGTCATTTCCCCATAATTGAAAGAAGTTTTGAAGATGTTCCATTTTTCTATTATTGAAACTTGAAAGTCATTTTCCCATAATTGAAAGAAACTTCATACTACTTCATAATTGAAAGGAGTATAATAGAAGAATGAAAACAGTATATGTTATGTAGGTACTCTGCAGGGGTAGGAGTGTTGCTACTTGCAACCGCCTCCACAAGCCATCAGATTTCTTTACATTTTTTTTTAGGGGAAGATTTCTTTACATTTGATGGTTTTGTCTTGGTGCAATTGTGAAATATGACATGAAACGATTTATTCAGTATATCATGACGGGCATGTCCTCTCAGCGCTTCATAAGATTTGATAAAGAGTTGATGGGATATTCTCATATTGAAGATACTCCTTGTTCCATAATTGATATTCCCTTTTCCATAATTGAAAGAAAGAAAGGACATTTAAAGAACGAAGATCATATTTATGGGGTCCCCGGAGTAGGTGCTCAGTAGGGGTAGGAGTGTTGCCATTTGCAACCGCCTGCACAAGCAATTGAATTGAATTGAACGGGCAGAAGTCAATATTCTCAAGCTGAAAGGAAAAAGAGGGAAGCCGACATGGCCTCGATCGACTTGAGCTTTATTGATCATCATATCAGGCATCAAACAATTCCAATCATGTCTTCTGTCTGTCCGTACCGTATCCGAATAAACCCGTATTTTGTGAACATCAGCTGCGTAGTCAGTGTCCAAGCGTGCAACTTGCCATATGCACAGCTGCGGTTGTTTAATGAGTCGGCATCAGTCTTTGCAGCCTGCTCCATGCATGCATTCATGCATGTATCCAAGAACAAACAGAAACCAAGGCAAGATTTAAAAGGGGAGTGCTTCGGTACAACCCTCCTAAAACGTAGAGTGGGTAGGATGATCATTTCACATTAGGTATAGAAATACCCACCCGACGCCGTACGTCCGTGCGCGTCGTCGTACGCCCGCCCGTCGCCGTAGGTCCGCCCGCGTTTTCCGTAACCGTCGCCGTATGCCCGTCCACGCGTATGCCGCACGTCTCCACGTTGGCGTCGATAGTTGGGAAAAAAACGGGAGCCGCCGACGCCCGCCGTCGTAACCCTAAACGCATCCACGCCGTCTGGACGACACCCGCCGTCGCCATCCACGTCGCCCGGGTCGCCGCCCGTGCCCCGTCGCCTTGCTTATGCCGCCTCGCTCCTTTGCCGTCGCCCGGATGGGATCCCACCCGTGATCTTCATCGCCGCCTTCCTCTTCGGACTCCGTCTGTTTCGAGGGGCCATCTTCCTGACGCCGTCGACGACTGACTCGGCAGCCCAGCAAATTCTAGATGGATCCATCTGTCATCCTCGCCGCCGTGCAAGAGGTTGGTTTCACTGTAACCTATGTGCGACGTCATTGTCACGTGGTGTTCGATTGTTCTTACAATTTTCTTATACATGTATAGTTAGAGAACGAGGAAGTTTATGATGACGATGATTACAACGGTGACAACGGGACCTCGTCACCGAATATGAACGAACATGCTGAGGAGAACTACATGCGTTTGGATGAATCTTATAGTGACAACGTAAGTGTGATCAATGTTTTAAAAAACATAAGTACGATCAACCACATGTACACTTACATGTTTTTGTTTGCATCATGCAGCGAGATGACGATAATGATAATGATATGGATATAGATGATTCATTTGTTGAAAGCGCACTGCGGGTATGTTTTAAACCATAATAGGAGAAGAAATGACATATTAACCACATGAGCGCTTACATGTAATTTTCAAAAATGTGCGCAGATGAACGCGGATGGGGACTTTGTGAGGAATATTGTGGATGATGAAAGTGACAAATCGCACGTTGATACATCTCATGATGACAGCTCCAGCAAAGTAAGTGTTGAAACTTACATAAATTATTGTATTTGGAATGTAATATTAAAATAATACCTTACTGACATACATGGTTTTATGTCTAAATTTACAGGGAGATGTAAATGGTCCTAGCGGGATGGATGAGCATGTTGTTGATGATCTGTTCAATTTTGACATCGGATTTGATGAATATCAGCAAGAATCATTGGACAGGCATTGGAAGGTGATGAGGAAGACGTTCAGGTCGCTAGGAGAGGCTTACATTTTCTATAACCAGTATGCTAAGGAGCATGGTTTCAGCGTAAGAAAGGACTAGTTGAAATATTCGAAAGGGCCTGATGGAGTTATGCGCTTGAGGAAGTATCTGTGTTTGAGAGCTGGAAAACGACAGGCAAAATTGTGTACAATGGAAGGCAGGACCCGTAGGCTGAGAGCGGAGACTCGTTGCTTCTGTAATGCGCATATAACTTTGAAGCTTGATAGAGAGCGTGATGTTTGGTATGTCAGCAGTTTCAGTGATGACCACAGCCACGTTCTAGCTAGACCGGATGAGGTCCCGTATCTCCGGTCTCATAATCGGATAAAAGATTTTCAGAAAGCTGAGATCTTAACTATGGCAGGTGCTGGAATCAGGAAACATATGATTTATGATAGTTTCGTCACTAGATACGGGTCGTATGCAAAAGCTGGTTTTGGGAGGAAGAAGCTTTACAACATGTGCTATACAGAGAAGATGAAGTTGCTTGCACAAGGTGATGCGGACACTGCCATTGGGATCATGATGACAAGAAAAGACAGGGATCCAGATTTCTTCTTTGAGCACACTGTCGATGAAGAAGGAAGGCTGAAAAACCTATTCTGGTGCGATTCTCAATCACGACGAGACTATATTGACTACGGTGATGTGGCCGTTTTCGACAGCACATACAGGATGAATAGGTATGGCATGCCCTTTATACCTTTCGTCGGTTTGAACAACCACCGTTGCACCACGGTATTTGGTTGTGCTATTGTGTCTGACGAAACCGAAGATACATATGTCTGGTTGCTTCAGACTTTTTTGAGGGCTCACTGTCAGAAGAGGCCCAGGTCAGTAATTAATGATGGAGATGCAGCTATTAAGGCCATCAGAAAGGTACTTTCGGACGTTTGGCATCGTCTTTGCTCGTGGCACATTGAGAAGAACATGCAGAAACACCTTCACCATAAGTCTTTAAAGGAGTTCAGGTCTCTACTATATTATGCCACTTCAAAAAAAGTCTTTGAGGAGAGGTGGGCAGCGTTTACCGCCAGGCAGTCGGAGAAAACAACAACATGGTTACGTAGGATGTACAAGAAAAAAGGCTTTGGGCTGCATCATATCTGTTTGGTGGGTTTTTCTTAGGTATGCGAAGTAATCAGCGAAGTGAGAGTCTGAATTCCTGCCTTCACATGCATCTAGACTTCGGCATGACTATTGTTGATATGATTGTGCACTATGAGAACTACATAGTTCGTCTTCGTGAAAACGAGGCGCATGACGATTACACAACCACACAGACAGTCTCAGTACCAGTCCTTGACGAGTGTAAAGACATTGAGAAATCAGCTGCCCGTGAGTTCACTCCAGCAAACTTTTATATCTTACAAGAAGATATGAAGAAGGCACGGGAGCTTGAGGTCCTTGAGAGACTGGGAGGAGCAGACACTCACAGATTCATACTTACTTGGAAGGAAAATAGGGATATCGGATTCACTGTGGACTACACTCCAGGTAACTCCGAACAAACCGTGAAGTGCAGTTGCAGAAGTATGGATCGCAAAGGACTTCCGTGCAAACATATACTTCATGTTCTGATTCACCTACGGTTACGTGAGATACCTAAGTGTTTAATATTGCGGAGGTTGAGCAAAATTGCAAGGGGTGGACTTCCTGTGAAGCGCAGTAGCGATTTGTTTGCGTGGGGATGGGCAGGTCCAGGTGAAAGAGCTAGGTACAGCGAGTTAACTATCTTATCTGTCGAAGCTTCTTATAAAGCATGCCATAAACTATTTTTATTCGACAAGTTGAAGGCAGTTTTGAGGGACATAATAGATAATGATTGCACTGAGGATGATGAGTCTGGTGCAGAGCAAAAGTTTGTCAATGACGATGCATTTGAGCCTAATCGAGATCATGTTCTGGTTCGTGATCCCGCAAAAATTAACACCAAAAAAGCGCCAAAACAGAATGTTAAAGGTCGAGGTAAGAGTGGTCCAGACTTTACTAAAAATGGGCGACCTAAATCTTTTGATGAGAAAAGACAATGCCAATGTGGCCATTGCGGTCTTCCGGTTATTATAAGTCCACATGCTCACAAAATCCCAAGTACGATTTTCATTTATTAATGTTAATCTTGTTGTTCTCTAAATTTATTTGTTACTTTTGCATTAACACATATCTTACTATTTCTTAATGCAGCAACTTTGCTTGATTTCCGGAGTATACAAGAGTACTTATCCCTTCGATAGACAACAATTTTTTGATGGATTGCTTGCATCTACTTCATTGTTTTTAAATTATAGATGTTGTACGAGACATATTTTACTTTGTTGATGTCAGACTATGTGCCGTGACACACACGTAACTATTGTCGATGGAAGACTGTGTTATTCAAGAAATATTTTTGTCTGTTAAATTTGTTCATCATGCACTGTTATTCTCTATTAATTTTTACTGTTCTGAAATTTGTCGCCGTCGCTTTTAGAGCCGACGTTCGCTGTCAGGGAAAAAAAGGGCCGACCGGTGCGCCGGCGGCACTGTCCGACAGGGCTGGCGTCGAACGCCATCAGAACAGGCCCGGCGGCACGGACCCACAGGGCTGGCGTCGGTCGTAACAGGGAGTACAATAGCACCTGTGCCGCCGGCTATTTAAGCTAGTCGTCGCGCCGTCCGTCGGGCGAGGTGGGACTAAAGAAATCCGCCCACACCGGTTCCCCTCGCCACCCGGGGTAGTTGGGCCGTCCTGTGTGAGGCGCCGGCCCACGCGGTCACTCGCGTCGGTACCGCCACGTCGGCGGTGATTTTTAGGCCTGCAGTTACCGAGCCGTTTTGCTGCCCCCGCCGGCCCGTCTGCCGACGTGGGTGTTTATTTTAAACAAACTCAAAAGACGACGGCATAAGTATGAATAATAAGAGTTATTCAACTTTATATACGACGGTAGAGAGAAACAATAATAATCTAAAAGTCATTCTCAAATAAAATATTCAAAGAAGTAGTGTCGTCTTCATTACGAAATATCTATGCCAATAAAAATGAAAACATCATTTGAGCCTACAAATTTTTCTATTACATAAATTTTGTCACATTTATTTCTTCTTCGCAAGCCGGGTAACTTTGTCTTTCACATCGTTGAGCGTATTTCTCTCCGAAAAAATAAGCTGCGCAATCATTAGGTCCCTCGATTTATCAATTGATGCCTGTTACAAATTCATATTAATTCAACATGAATTGTAGTACATAATGAATTCAAATAAGTATTCACATTTGAAGTAAAATCATAACTGCGAAAAATTGCTTGTCCATTTTTCACCATCCCAGTATTGAAAGCATCGAAGGACAAAAATTCCACATGAGTTGCTGCTTCATACATACAACCATTCATCAAGTTCGCATTTCAGGTAAGATATTAAAATAATGTCAAAATATATACGCACCCATCTTCCTGCTATGGCATTTTATATGTATTAATAGGCCAGGTAGACACATCCGAAAAATTCATAGCACCGCTCGCATTTGCATCACGTATGTCTTCTCCAAGTTGATTTCTCTGTTCATATCAACGATTGAACGTGAAGGAATTAAGTCAGTTCAATAACTGATAGTTTATGTATGGCCATGTACAATTTCTATCATACCAGCGTCTTAAGTTTCTCTTCAACATCACTGTCAAGTTTTCGTCCCATCAAAGAATCAAGAACCTGAAACTCTTTCTTCGGGCCATGCATGATGACCGTAAGCCAGTGTGTATTTCCCTTATTAAGAGGGATATAATGCAGCATCACAATGAATATACGATATAATCAACACATACTGTTTTATTATTATTCATATTGCGTATATGCACACATTAAGTCAGTTGAACTTACCTTATCTTTTAAAAAATACTCATCGGTGCATCTATTAATGGGACCTTTCTTATTTGCCACTACTTCATTCTCATTTTTTCCTTCCTCAGTGTTCGGTCTACAATCAAGTAACCAATTAACCAGCCAGGTCGGCATTATATGGCGATCATCACCAACGACTCCCAACAGATACGACGAATAAGCATTGATAACCTGAAAACAATGTAAACGGTGTTTAACAGTTCCAATGTGCAGTGAACAGTAATATAAAACAGAAAAATAACTTACATCACCGGTTAGCCATTGATGGTTAAGTAGCGTACAAGCCCTCTCTGCACTAAGACCTTCGCGCATGCCATCATTGAATATGTCCTTCTTTCTATGTTTCTCGGAGTGCTCATAAGCACGGACAAACTTAACAGATGCTTTCACAACATCATATTCATCACTAGAATTTTGAATGACTTGTCTATCAAATAGTTCTGCAGCACATCATTTTAACATGTTATTAAATCAATGATATGTATTAAGTTCAACACAAAAACAATTATAACATGCTAAACATTAATAAAACTCACTTCCTTTTGCGGAACGCTTTGCACGCTTCGTCGTTTTAATAGCCACATAAGGAAACTTCACAAGGTTTGATACCTTGCGCTTACGTTTCCCAACAACCTCCTCCTGTACTTCATCTTTTCCAAAAGAAGCAGATGAACCAAGTGATGCAACTTCATCTGTTCTTAAAGATGTAACGGGTTTCTCATTTGATACCTCAGGAACTGGGATAGGATCATCTTTATCACCCTTGAAACTATCCCAATATTCAGATGTGCAATAATAAGGTGTGTTTTCTTCAGAGTTGTCAACATGATCTTCATCATCCTCTTGCAAATTCTTTTTTGCTGGTGTTTTGAAATTGTCCATATCAGGATGATATACCCATTCTTTCCGAGGGAGCCCGCCATAGTTTCTAGATTCACTATTATCACCATAATCATTCTCTTCTTCTTTTTCAAATTCACCAGATTTGTAGAAGACACCGCTTTTGTTCAATTTCTCTATCACCCTCTATCATTACATATAATTCGTACTTGGTTAGGTAACACATCGCAAAACATAGTAACAAACAAAAAAGAAACTTATACATGTGCGCATAGCTCTGGCAAACGAAGCATATCCTTACGAATGTGCTTCAGCTCATTCAACGTCCGTTCCATCACAGGGTTCTGGCTAGCTGAAGCCTCTGATGTACTCACACCTTTTGACCTTCCAGTAATGTCAGACTTTTTCGTACTTGATTTCTTGTTTTTTTCAGCTTGTTCCACTCTAATTTTGTTTAGTCGGTAATCTTTAGTTATGGTTCGTCGATCTACAACATTAAGAATCGTACTTTAACATTCAATTTAAAATTAATTACAGTAATTAAATAGAAAAAAAATACATTACACGTATTACCATCCCAACACCACGACCATATTTAAAGTCGTACTTGTCTCTATTCTCCGCTGCATCTTCTGTCCAGTTCCTCATTAAGGGGCTCAACAACGCTAACGGGTCATACTGCGGACCGGTGCTTGGCTGCACCTTCTCCCAATATAGATACTGCAAAACAAAACAAAACAATCACTTCACAACTGGTAATGTATTACTACATAAAATCAAATGTTCAATTTAATAAACATAACATACCTGCAGAAGTGCTAGGTTGCCACGTGGCCATTCCCTAACACGGTCCGGCTGCAAGACAAGACCAATCTCTGACAAACAAAAACGCAAACTGAACGCGTTCCAGTTGAACTTTTTAATCGACTTGACATCTTGCACTAGCGCATAATAATTCTTTGAAATGTACTCATCTGAAGCTGGTGCAATAATAGTCCCCAACAGGACAAGAAACGCCATCCGAACAAATTCATCGTCCGAGTTTTTATTTCTGACAATCTTCTGAATGAGATCATCAATCATGATTTTACCAGTCTTTTTATTAACAAAACCAACTGGAACTTTTTTAATTGTTTTCCCTTGGTCCATAGTCAAAAAACTAGAAACATCTACTCCTTCATTCTTCCAACCAAAAATAGCAAACACATCATCAGGCCTCAGTGAAATCAACCATTTCTTTCCGGCTGCCTCTTGGACCATGAACTTGATGATTATAACCTTGAATCATAAACTGAAGCAAAATGTCACGCATCTTCACCGATGGTATTCCTAACATGCCCTCCATTCCCGTTTCATAAAACGTGAAACGCTGACTTGGTGTAAACTTACTAACAAGACTAACCCACTTTTCTACGGAACATGCAATCACACCATCGATGTCCATACTGCATATAAAAATATTAATGTGACATTGCATGTAGTTTAGAGGTTATATTGTGAGTACAAATATTAAATGAAATACCTATCCCACGGCGACGCCGGCGACAGCTGACGACGGGCGCGTTGACGGTGGGCGATGCAGGCAGTCGGGGGGGGGGGGGCGACGGTGTGTGACGACCGCTGACGACGAGCGCTGACGGCTGTGAAGGCGGCCGCTGACGACGGGCGCTGACGGTGTTGGCGGCGCCGGCGGCTGATGCGGCTTCAGGCCAGATCAGATCGGTCCCGTCGTCCAAACTATGGGAAAAAGTACATGCACGACGTGACTTGGTCCCTTCGCCGCGAATGTCGGCAATATTCCCTACAAGTAGCGACGGCTCGTGAAGATATTTGGGGCGTCGGGCCCGCTTCCAATCATTATCGTTTTTTCCATGTGGATCCAATCATTGCCGTCGGTCGTACTCTATTCCCACAACGCAAGACGTCGACGGCGTTGACTAATTAATATATACTTTTGTAATTCCGAAAACCCCTAAAACACCGGCCGGACGTGACGCAACGTGTATTCGTTGTCCGATTCCGTTCATTTTTGGCGTGGGGTGCCCGGGTGGGGCCCCACACGCCTTGCCAGAAGTTGGGTAGATTCCGTGCAACCGCTCAGGCACTTGGTGTGGAAGACGGTGGTTTCGGTATGGCCGGAGGGGACCCTCGGTCGCACGTCCCTCCTTCGCATCTGCCAAAAGGGCTCCATTTTTTCCACGTGCTACAGTGGCCACTCAGGATACGCACGCCAAATTTTGTCGCGTTCCAAGCCTGTATGGATTTTCTACGATTTTCCGGGCCGAAAACCCCTAAA
>LR738715.1:174480780-174592653 GCA_902687465.1 Secale cereale | reverse complement strand
GTTCGTTCTCCGATTCCGTTCATTTTTGGCGTGGGGTGCCCGAGTGGGGCCCCACACGCCCTGCCAGAAGTTGGGTAGATTCCGTGCAACCGCTCAAGCACTTGGTGTGGAAGGCGGTGGTTTCGGTATGGCCGGAGGGGACCCTCGGTCGCACGTCCCTCCTTCGCATCCGCCAAAAGGGCTCCATTTTTTCCATGTGCTACAGTGGCCACTCAGGGCACGCAAGCCAAATTTTGTCGCGTTCCGAGCCTGTATAGATTTTCTACGATTTTCCGAGCCGAAAACCCCTAAAACACCGGCCGGACGTGACGCAACGTGCGTTCGTTCTCCGATTCCGTTCATTTTTGGCGTGGGGTGCCCGGGTGGGGTGTCCGATTCAAAATTTTAAAACATTTCTACAATATTTCATAATAATTTTCATATATATTCCATTCCAACATAAACATAGTTCATTACATCTTACCACAGTTCATTTCATTAAACAGGACCTAAGCGAAATTAATTAAACATAACAGGACATAATCTAAACCTAATCTACTCGTCGTCGGAGGCGGCGAGGTCCACGATCTCGCCCGCACCGCCGTCGTCGTCGCTCTTGCCGTCGTCGAACCAGCCGCCGGCGTCATCCTCCACCGGAGCCGTCGGCGCCTGCATCGCTCCGAGCCCAGCCGCCGCGTCCAGTGCGGCCTGCAGCTCGGCGACCTCTGCTGCAACCGCCATAGCCGTCGCGGCGTCGAGTGCGGCCTGCAGCTCGGCGGCCTCTCTCGCCTCCGCGGCCGCCGCTTCTGCCTGCGAGGCCCGCAGGGCGATGAGGTAGCCGAGGCAGTCGTCGGGGTCGCCGTCCTCGCGCAGCGCGAACTGCTCCGGCGGGATCTCGACGACGGGAGGGGAGGCAGGCCGGGCGACGGGAGGGGAGGCAGGACGTCGGGACGGGAGGGGAGACGCCGCGGCCGTCGGAGGGGGACGACGAGGCCGGCGTAGGGCAGACGACGAGCAGTCCGGTGCGGACGACGAGCCGCCTGTCCGCACCTCCTGGCGAGCCTGCGCGATGACGCGTCCGAAATCCTTTCCCTTCAAAAACGGGTGCGGCCGACGATGTTCCAGCGGCCGCCCTCGTGCCGGCGGAGCTCGTCCAGTGACGCGCCGGGCCCCCTCGTCGGGTACCCGTCGGCGGTCATGCGGAACGCGTGCGGCAGACGGCAGCCCGGCGGCACCATGAGCCCGAGCCGGATGAGCTCGTCGGTCTCCGGCGTGCTCAAGCTAGTCGGCCACGAGTTGCCGTCGCTGCCGTCGGACGCCATGGAGGGGAGCGCGTCGCCGGAGGGGTGCACCGTCAGAGGGGTGCGCGTCGTCGGAGCTGTGCGTCGCCGGTGGAGTGGTGGTGGGGACGGGGCGGGGAGGCAGACGGGAGGGGGGTTTATATAGATGGGCGTCGGTAGGTGGGGGGCGGGCGGGCGGACGGTAGGGGACCGACGCCCCGGCTTAACGCCGGCATTAATGGCGTCTCGGGGGCGGCGGCCGCCTCGGGAACCGCCCTTGACCGACGCCGCGACGGCACGCAACCGTCCGCCCACACGACGCGTGTTTTTTTTCTCTCTAGCCGATGCCACGTCGCCATGCAAAACGCCGCTCGTCGCGTCGTCTTGTTTTTTCCTTTGACCACGCACTGGTCGTCGTCGTACGTACGTGGACGGCCGCATGTATGGGCAGTCGACGTAGAGCCCCCGTCGCGCGGGTACAGCCCCGTCGCGGGCGTCGGCTTTTATGTGATGAGACGATCCTACCTTTTTTAATGAAGGGGTACGAAGCGATCTCAGTCATTGTTGTATTTAGGGGGTTGTATCGAAGAAGAAGTGGATTTAAAATTGGTACGTACTAGTACTACCGAATAATAATGCTAGCCCGTAGGTTGCATGTCTCCTCAAATCGGTCGTTGGTTGGCCTCACAACTAATACAGCAAATCGAACCGCATTTCTTGCCGTTTTGCGCTTCACCATCCTCAAACTGGGATGGGGATGAGATCACCAACCGGAGCACTTCGCCGGAAACGCTTCGACGAGACAGAAAAAGGGCTTCTGAACCGATGATGATTCCTGCCGTGAGACCGCGATGTATCACCTCGTGAAATGGGAACCCGCCGGCTGCCGGCAGTTCGCCGTGACGGGCCACACGTGCGTGCTTCTCTTATACTGCTGTCCTGCCAATAACGTGCCTTGGGCACTTGATTTCCATGCCGAATTAGGTAATCTACAGGTCAAATAGCAGGATTTAGTTCTGCCTAGTGATATTTGTCTGATGTAAACATCATTTTTATTAGGGCATGTACAATGGTTCTAACTTAAGGATGCCACGTAAGATAAATGATGAGGTGGAGGGGAGAGAAATCATAAGAGAAGGCTTGTCTTAGCTTATTTAAGCAAAGGCAAGAGATGATAGCTTAGCACAATTTGTCTCACCATATTTTTAGGAATAACTAATTATTGAAGATAAGGCTAAGAGATGACCCATTGTAGACTTGTTTTTTTGTCATCTCTAATTTACATGCAAAACTTAAGATAAGACTATCTTAGCAACCATTGTACATGCCCTTAGGGAAACGATTCCCTTCAACCGGCGGATTATCGTCGCTCGTCCATCGCATCCCTCGCGTGACGCGTGTCCATGTAGGGCCCACCACCATTATCTCTTTCGTGCTTATCTTCTATTCTCTGCCTCTGATCGAACGAACTCTAGCTACTCGTCTCCCTCATTGGGATCCCGTCTTCCGTCACTCGATCCAGGGTGGGGCAGCTGCGTGCCCGACCTCGCTCCAGCCGGCCGCCCCTCGCCGCCGGAGCTCCCTCCGGCCATCTCTCGATCGAGTCGTCGCAGCCTCTTTCCTCGCCCTTTCACTTTCAGTGAACTCCCATCTGCCTCCCCTTCCTCTCCGACCCCTGCCTGCCCTCAGCCTCCCATCTTGTTCTTCATCTTTCACAAATTTATTTCCAACACTACCTCTGTTGCAAAAATTTCCGCAACATTATCTATGTTGCAGAAGCTCTTCCACAAGATCATCGTTGTTGTAAAAAAAGTGAGGACATAAAAAAAATCGCAACACATTGTTCGCACACGAACACGTCACCGTGTACCCTCGACGCCGGGGGTGATGCACCGCAGCTCACGTCGAAGAAGACCCGCCGGAAGCGCGGTACGGAAGACAATCCGGCGGGCGCTTTTGAGGACCCGAAACCCCACGCGCCCGGGAGGGACCCCGTCAGGGCGCGCGGCGGCTATGGGCTGCCCTAGGTCGACCTGATCGCCCCTAGGGCCTCGAGGTTCGCCGCCCTGCAACAAGAAGAACGAACGAAGAACGAGGAAGAAGAAGAACTAGGGTTAAGGAGAAAAGGTAAAAGATAAAAAGTGGTAGATGAATTGATCGATTGTGTGTTGTTCAATCGGCCGTCACCCCTTAGGTATATAAGAGGCGGCTGGACTTCCCGTGCAAGGAAAAGGCTTGGATTCACGTCCAAAACCCTAGCCAAATTCGGATTGGTTTTGTCCGAACTTTCCAAAACTGTTTGGTTTAATCTGGCTGTACCTTGCGGGCAATTCTTGAGGTGATAAACAATCTCGGATGGAAAAGAGCCCAAAAGCAATCTTGACCGTTTCGACGAGACGAACAACTTTCGTGTTGAACGTTTTTCGAGTTGAAGCCATCTTCTAGGCCAAAACGGTCACGCAATACAGGCTGTTATTCGCGCTACCCATCAGACACGTGGCTGGTGGGGCGCTTATGGCTCTATGACAGGGCTGTGTTCGGATGGCTGTAACTTTTGCATACGAACTCGGATTGGGACGATTTTTATATCAAAATCGACCGTTTCGACGAGACGAAGACAATTCGTGTAGAAAGTTTTTCCATATGAGGCAGTCTTGGTGGTCTAATATGCCAAATACTGATCTAGATATAAAATCTCAGTGCTTTGAGCATAGTTTTGGCACTCGAGATGAGATCGGATGACGATGGCCCAAACATAAAAAATGTTCACCTCGACAATACGGAACTTTTTTACTTTGAGCACTTTTCCATTTGAATCCATCTTATTTGCTTTTTATGCCGTGCCAAAATCTGGTGTCAACATATGCCCCCCTATTTTCTGGCAGAGCTTGCGTGCCAGAAAATACTTCATCCAAGCACGATGTCAACACTACATCGGCTGTGCATGCTAAGAACGATAATTGTTATCGGTCATATTCTTAAGCGTGTTGCTTCTTGGGTAGAGCCTCTTGGATAATAGTCGTCTGAGAACAACAATTGGACGTCACAAAGGCCTCCACGTAAGTTTCTTATGTCAATCCGGACCTTGCTTTGTCCAGGCACTCCCTGGGAATATTAGAACCCTTTGATGGTAAGCCGGTTGCTGAACGATTATGACCATGCACCACAAGGGAATACTGTCAACTGTTCGGCGACTCAACTCATTATTGATCAAAGTAAACCATCAAGCCTCCGCCGAACAATGTCTCTCTCCTGACTTGGGTCCTGCAAATAACTAACACCAGGAGTCAGAGTTTTTTATGTACTAGACCCTTGATCAGTGGCCGACTCAATAATTAAGTTGGCCTTGCCAGTATTGGCAAACACTGAGCATCGGCTATAGGAGTAGGAGATCAACCATGGTGAACACCGTTAGCCAGATGCCGGCTTTGCCAACACAATGAATTCTGAGGGCGATATGCAAATATCGGCCATGCGTTCTCATCTCAAAGGTGCTCGGGAATCCGTCCACCAAAGTGTGAATAACCGAAATAAGTCAGATGTTTTGGCCGAGGATAAATTCCATAGTGTTGATTTTGATGATACGATTGAAGAATGTGCATGACACGCCTCCTGGAGTTTCCTATAGTGAGATGAAAATTATTTTCCTCGCCTACGGGATTTACACTTGTACTCCCTTATTTCTGCCTGCTTCGCCACAGGAGATGTGATGCCGCACTTGTCTCGAGGATTTTCCTTAGGAACCCAGGCCATGTTCCTCTTCTCCAGCTCTTTGGCCCTAAGCTGCTTCAGCTTCTTCTGTTGCGAATATGGTAAGCCGAGAGGGCATTCCGGCTGGGATTTTGGTTTATGCACTGGCAAGTTCTTCCTGGCTTTGGGAATCTCCGGCTTGGCATGTCCAAAATCGGTGATCGGATCCCTGAGATTTACTTGCTTCAGTTTCTTGTCCTTAGCAGCCAACATAGACTCGACTGGCTTTTTGTCATTTGGAGTCGGATCTGAAATAGTACTCTTGCGGCCATCCTTTTCTTTCTTCACTTTTTTAGCACTTGTTGCAATAGAAGGTTGGACATCTTTTCTATTTTGACTGCTCCTCTTGGGAACCCATGCCATATTCTTCTTTCTCAACTCATGTGCACTAAGTTTTTGTAATTCCTTCTCTTGCCAATGCGCTAAGCCGAGTGGGCACCTCGGCTGTGATTCTGTTTCAACCAATGCCAACTTTTTTTTGGCCTTATGCACTCTCAACTTCTTCCCTTCAGATTTGGCACTTGATTGACTTGCCTCGTTGCCTTTTGTAGCCAATGTCAATACTTTAACTGGCTCTTTGTTATTTGAGAACAAATCCGAAGTAGCACACTTACGACCATCTTTCTTGACCTGGTACACTTGCTTGACCACCTCTTTCTTGTTGCTTGAGCTCCGGACCGATTCCTTATGATTGAAACGGTCTTTGACGTGTGATTGTTCATCAAATGTTGATCTTTTTGGAGCTGCATAATGTTGGCGAGATGATCTAAAATAAGATGGATAATGTGCCCTTGTATCATACCTGCCCCATGATAGATATGGATTTACATGAGCATAGGGAGGCATCCACGACATTGGCATTGGCGGCCCAAAAGGAGGATATGAAGTCTGCTTGCTCAACGTCTTCCTTTGCCAATTCCGGTCTTCAGATTTATGCCTTGGGGGTGACCTCGATGCTTTTGCTTCACTCGGCCGATAAGCACTCTTTCCCTCACTTATCTTTTGGTATTTTTCTAATAACTGCGCAAAAGTGACTTTCAGCTTTTTGCTTTTGTGCTTACCATGGCCTTTGCTTTCTTTGGTTGTGCGTGCAACGGTCTTTGAATTCTCTTGTTGCCCCCAGTGCTAGATGTTACCATTTTAGCTTTGATGGAATTTCCGTCTTCAAGATTGTTCTTGATGCACTTTTTAACAATATCCTTGCTCGAAGATTTGACCCCATCATCATTTACGTGTACATATCCACTTTTAGATAAATCGGCTGGAGATAGCCGAGTCAACATTTGATGGCCGTCAAAATGATCCGACTGTCCAAATGATCGTGCCTCAACAAACTCCAATCGTCCTATCTTGTCCGATTGCTTGACTTGATGGATCATGTTGCAATCTTTGACATTTTGCTTGAACGAACATTGCGTTGGCTCTTGTCTTGACGGCTCGACATCTTGATCAATTATAATAATAGGATTAGTCAGCGATGTACCGATGATGTGATCAACTATGCCTGCACTGGACGTACACTCCTGGTCCATTAACCGATATTGTGATACCGGCTTTGATACAAAACAACCGAGCGGTGTGAGTTTAACATCATCCGACTCGGCTATGCATTGATTTTCGTCCTCCTTTCCCGATGCTCTTGAATCGGCTATCCTGAAGAACTTTGAACCTGGCTTTATATTCCTGCAACCAAAATAATTACAGAATATACGTCTCATCTGAGACCAAATATTAGCCAGGCATGAAACAAACAAAGTTGTCCATATGAATATAAAGTTCAGTCGGCATGACGGGAAAAACTTTGGTTACGATAAGTTGTCACTATTAGCCTCTATGAATGGCGCCATGTGTTGTTCGGCATGATTAGTAACAAGATAATTCGAAACAAACATATTACTCATCTCGATCTGTCTTTCAAAATTAATTAGAATCTTACTAACGAGTGCATCAACAATATGATTTTGACCGAATCGAAAACTGAGTAAACTCTCGGCTAGGTGTACCTTTGTGAAGCCGTTGGAACGAGAAGATGGTTGCACCACTGGAGTAATACCTTGCTCCACTTCTGAATAATTCTCGAATGCATCTTCCTCTTTTTCTGGATCTCGTGCCTCATCACTCGGATTGCCTGAGTAGATTTCACTTGGATGCTCTTCGTGAGTTGAACTTTGCTCGACCGTATTTTCTTGTTCTTGATGTTCATCGTTAACCGAACTTTGTTCGGCCATATTACTTTGTCCGTTCTTTTGCTCGGTGAAGCTTGCATCTTCTATTTTGGTACACGCAGCAATAACTAGCTTGATGCACTCGGCTTTAGCGGCTTTAGCCGGTGATGTACTCGTCTGACAAGATGTACTCGGGTGGCACGATGCACTCGGCTGGCTCGATGCAATGCACTCGGCCTTAAACGTCTCAGTGGTCAATTTGGTTTCAATTGAATCCACCATTGTCTTGTTACTAAAGGAACTGTTCAACTCAGCTGAAGACGACTTAGTCATATTTGACTCGGTTTCAACCGAGTCAACCGTATTAGACGAGTGAACCCATTCTTGATGATTTTCTTGCAAAGCTTCTTTTTTATCTTGCTTCAAAACTGCAGAAGCGCCAACATGGTTGCTACATGGAGGAAGGCACTTGACATATTCTTGCAAATATCCCACTTCACGCTTCTTCTTGAGTGCTTCATAAGCATGTCGATATTCTGCTGGTAATTCCTCAAGAGTTGGCGTAGTAAATTCGTTGACGCTATTCCCCGTGAGCTTTGACTTGATCTTGTCCACTTGGGCCACATATTTTTCTTTAAACTCAGCCCTGCTTGGATCGGCTTGCCCCCCAATACTTTTACGAACTTTCGGCAATGAATTGATGTTGCCGAAACTTTGCGATTGTATAGGGGCTGTATAACATGCTGCAATGATAGGTGAAGATGTGTGCACTGTTGTTGAATAGTTTCTCACGCTAATTTGATCAATTGGCAACACTTCGTCTTTTTTTAAAACCCTAGCTCTTATTGCCTCATACTCAGGAATCAATCCCTTTTCGTGCTGCTCAAGGCAAATAGCACTAATCTTCTTATTTTGGGCTAAACTTTTTAATGCAGCCAGAGCCACCTCATCTCCTGCAATATTAGGCACATTTGCTCCTATAGAATTTACATTTATTCGGCTATGACCAGAAAGGTGTGAAGCCGAATTATGAACATCTACAGTTGTGTATGGTGCTGAAAAATTACTGTCATGATGTGTAGCATATGATGGTTGAGAGTAACTGGCCGAACAAATAGTAGCAGTATGGCCAATTCTCCTATCCATCGGCAAGGTTGAATTCATATATTGCAAATTAGTTGCCGATGAATTAAATGATGAAACATTTTCTTGTATGCCATTGAAAATTTTAACATGAGGTGTTTCAAATTGATTTACCAAACCCATCATGTTGTTCATCGGCATATGGATTTGTGGGGTTGCCGATGCATGGGAGTTTGGATACATATGTTGTACGTTGCTAAAATCATAAGAATTCGAAGCATGAAGATTGTTTTGCATCGGCCCTTGCGCATAATTACATGCATGATTGATAAAAATAGGGCTAGCCGATACATTATTCTCAATAGGTGATCTAGCAACAACATATGGATTACTTGCATCTACAAAGGGGAATTTGGTATTCATATTACCTTTCAAGATTGCAGTAACTTGATGACGATCTCTTCGTAGCAAGAACGGGATGGAGACCGTTCAAAGCTTCTGTCCCCAGCGGAGTCGCCAAAAAGTGTGTTCGCACACGAACACGTCACCGTGTACCCTCGACGCCAGGGGTGATGCACCGCAGCTCACGTCGAAGGAGACCCGCCGGAAGCGCGGTACGCAAGACAATCCGGCGGGCGCTTTTGAGGACCCGAAACCCCACGCGCCCGGGAGGGACCCCGTCAGGGCGCGCGGCGGCTATGGGCTGCCCTAGGTCGACCTGATCGCCCCTAGGGCCTCGAGGTTCGCCGCCCTGCAACAAGAAGAACGAACGAAGAACGAGGAAGAAGAAGAACTAGGGTTAAGGAGAAAAGGTAAAAGATAAAAAGTGGTAGATGAATTGATCGATTGTGTGTTGTTCAATCGGCCGTCACCCCTTAGGTATATAAGAGGCGGCTGGACTTCCCGTGCAAGGAAAAGGCTTGGATTCACGTCCAAAACCCTAGCCAAATTCGGATTGGTTTTGTCCGAACTTTCCAAAACTGTTTGGTTTAATCTGGCTGTACCTTGCGGGCAATTCTTGAGGTGGTAAACAATCTCGGATGGAAAAGAGCCCAAAAGCAATCTTGACCGTTTCGACGAGACGAACAACTTTCATGTTGAACGTTTTTCGAGTTGAAGCCATCTTCTAGGCCAAAACGGTCACGCAATACAGGCTGTTATTCACGCTACCCATCAGACACGTGGCTGGTGGGGCGCGCCACTTATGGCTCTATGACAGGGCTGTGTTCGGATGGCTGTAACTTTTGCATACGAACTCGGATTGGGACGAATTTTATATCAAAATCGACCGTTTCGACGAGACGAAGACAATTCGTGTAGAAAGTTTTTCCATATGAGGCAGTCTTGGTGGTCTAATCTGCCGAATACTGATCTAGATATAAAATCTCAGTGCTTTGAGCATAGTTTTGGCACTCGAGATGAGATCGGATGACGATGGCCCAAACATAAAAAATGTTCACCTCGACAATACGGAACTTTTTCACTTTGAGCACTTTTCCATTTGAATCCATCTTATTTGCTTTTTATGCCGTGCCAAAATCTGATGTCAACACACATCCTCTGTTGCAAATAAAAATACCGCAACACGACCTATGTTGCAAATAAAATCCCGCAACACGACCTATGTTGCACAAAAATTTCCACAACACAACCTCGGTTGCAGATGTTTCTGCAACAAGCTCTTTGTTGCAAAGTATAGAAAGACGTTCAACCGCTTAGACTGTGTTAGATCCGACGGCACGCGAGGCGACGGATCTTTAAAAAAAAATCGGAAAAAAAATCCGCAACACGACCTCTATTGCGAAAATATTATTTAACATGAACACTGTTGCAAATGTTTCTGCAACATGAACTTTGTTGCAAAAGTTTTCGTAACATGATGTCTGTTGCAGAAGTTTTCGCAACACTATAGTTGTTTCAATTCTAGGAATGCGTCTGGGTCATAGGTTGACACTAGATCTAACGGCCGCCGAGCCGACCGACGCGTAGCGTCTCCCTTATTATTATAATAGAAATAAGCTGTTTTTTTTAGAAAAAGAGGTTTACCTCCGGCCTCAGCATCGATCTATGCATACAACCATATTATTAAAAAGTGCAACAAGGTCTTAAGTTCCAATGCTGCTCATAAGCCGAGCAAAGAGAAAAAATAATTCTGTAACGTGCCACATTCGGCGAAAACGCTCCACATCCGGCGATAAAGAATAGACTACGATGCCTACACACCTAGCCTATTATTAACTCGACATCCAAATCGGCTGAAGATAGCTCGTGCTACCGTCTCCCAGCGATTGCACCCAATATCCATAGACTCCCTGAAGTCCGTATTAGTGAGTAACGACCACATACGGATCCAAGCTGTAGTTATGTAGATAACGTGTAAAAAATTAGTGAAGTTTGTCCCATTAAAGATCATATCATTTCTCGTGTTCCATATAGCCCATAAAAGTGCACATATCCCTATATGTATAGCTATAGTCATGTGTTTGTCCACTCCATTAAGCCACGTCCCAAATAACGTGTTTATACTTGTTGGGGGATGAATATTAAAAACTAGATGTATTGATCGCCATAACGATTTTGCAAGCGGACATCGGAGAAAGAGGTGTTTAATCGACTCATTTTTGTCACAAAGACAGCATCTGGGGTTACTTTTTAGGAAATTGTCTTTTGTCAAAATAACTCCTTTGTGGACGATCCACATAAAGATTTTGATGCGAAGCGAAACTTTAATCTTCCATATATATAAAGACCTCGACAATGGCCTGGAATCAATTAAGTCCAAGTACATGGATTTCACAGAGAAAATTACATTCGAGGTTAACTTCCAACTGATTGTATATGCCTGGTCTGAAAGTTGAACATCCATCAACCTACGTATCACGTGCAGCCAAGCATTCTAGAGTTCCCTTACAAGGGATCTCCTAAACTAGATATTAAGTGGTACCGAATTTAATACTGTGGCGGCATAATCCTTCTTACGTTGCACAATATTATATAAGGAAGGGTATTGTAGAGCCAAAGACGTCTCCCCTAGCCAGGTATCCTCCCAGAATCTAGTAGTGGCACATTTACCAACTAAGAACATTACCCGTTGGAAGGAAGATATTTTTGTCCTCATTAATCCCTTCCAAAAGGGCGAGTCCGTTGGCCTTGCGCTAACTTGGGCCAAAGTCTTACAGTATAAGTATTTATTCCACAAGATTTGTATCCACATGCCCTCGGTCTCGGTAGATAGTCCGTATAACCATTTGCTAAGCAGACATCTATTATTGACATCGAAATTTTTGATCCCTAATCCACCCTGGTCTTTTGGTCTACACACGATATCCCATCTAGCCAGTCTGTATTTCTTCTTGGCCTCGTCACTTTGCCAAAAGAATCGAGATCCATAGAAGTCAAGTCTTTTCCGTACCCCTACCGGTACTTCAAAGAAAGATAAGAGGAACATCGACAGACTTGTCAAAATGGAATTTATCAAAACCAGCCGACCTCCATAAGACATTAGCTTGCCCTTCTAGCAGCTTAGCTTTTTTTTTTAATTTATATTCAATACATTTCTATTCCTTGTTCGTTAGTCGTCGATGATGAATTGGGATCCCTATATAACTAAATAGTAAAGATCCCATTTCACAACCGAACAAGTTTCTGTAATCATCTTGTTCTTCTTTAGCTCTCTCAAAGCAGAACAATTTGTTCCTATTGAAGTTGATTTTGAGCCCAGACAGTTGCTCAAAAAGGCATAAAACAAGCTTCATATTCCTAGCTTTTGCGAGATCGTGTTCCATGAATATAATAGTATCATCCGCATATTGTAGAACGGATACGTCCCCTTCTACAAGATGTGGGACGAGTCCTCCTACTTGGCCACTCGCTTTAGCCCGACCAATAAGTACCGCCAACATATCCGCTGCAATGTTAAACAATACAAGAGACATAGAGTCCCCCTGTCGTAACCCCTTACGTGTCTGGAAATAATGACATGTATCATCATTAACCTTTATCATGACACTGCCTTTCTGTATGAAGGAATCCAGCTAAGATCTTCAAGATTGATTGAATCCGTTCATACGTAAGCCTTGTTGGAGGAAGGGTCATTTGACCTTATCATACGCTTTTTCGAAATCCACTTTGAAGATAACACCATCTAGTTTCTTCGTATGCAATGTTTCATGTAGGACTACAACCTCTTCTAGGATTTGTATTCCTGGCATGAAGGCAGTTTGAGTTGGTTGCACAACCGAATGGGCTATCCGAGTCAGCCTATTCGTGCCAACCTTTGTAAAATTCTTAAAGCTAACATTGAGAAGACAAATCGGTCCGAACTGCTCAATGCGAATAGCTTCCACCTTCTTTGGCAACAACGTTATTGTTCCAAAATTAAGGTGAAACAGATTCAAGTGACCATCGGACAAATCATGGAACATAGGCATAAGATCTCGCTTGATGATATGCTACCATTTTTGATAAAATTCCGGCGGGAACCCATCCGGCCCGGGCGCTTTATTATGCTTCATTTGCATTATTGCATCAAGCTCCACTTTCTTAGAAAAAGGGGCAGACAACACCTCATTCTCATCTGAATTGAGTTGAGGTATGTCCCCGATCGCACTCTCGTCTAGAGATACGAAACTTTCTTCGGGTGCTCCGAAAAGTTTCTTATAATAATCGGAGATGTACAATTTTAGCTACTCATGTCCTACAATTGTATCCTCATCTTGTTCTAACTGGATTATCTTTTTCTTTCTATGTTTCCCATTAGCTATCATATGGAAGAATTGTGTATTATCATCCCCTTGGACGATTTTAGAAATCTTTGCTCTAAGCGCCCATTTCATCACTTCCTCTCTCGTAAGGGCTTGTAACTTTTTCTCTACCTCTTTCTTCTTGATATCTCGCTCAGAAATATTAAGAAGAGTGGATTTCGCATTCACATCAAGTTCATTAACAATTCGTGTCAATCTCTCATTTTCAACTCTATAAATACCACTTTGATTTTTGGCTCAGCCACTCAAAAACTGGCGCAAATGAACTGTAGTGTGCGCTTTGTTTTAAGGGAAGAATAAACCATCATGATCGACCTAGTTAGTAGCCTAGCCTTAGGATTTGACATGCCTTTATAGGACTAATGATAGGCAGAATCAGCTCATGTTAGCTTGGAAGGTAGACTTTTATATAGGGAAAGCTTGGAAGATAGACTTAGTAAAGTGAAGTGGACCTCATAATTGACTAGCCTCTAAATAAAGGAAAATGTCATTAAGCCCGTGTTTTTTTGTAAGAGGTACTGTACTACAGAAGATTTAAGTGCTTTAGTATATATAAAATTATTAAGGTAACCATAGAAATATAAAAGGTGTCGTGGTGTAGTTGGTTAGCACATCAGTTTAACATGCTGAAGATCTCCGGTTCAAATCCGGGCGATGCCAATTTATTTTTGGCTTTTGAACATTTCCTTATTTTGTTTCCAGCTTTTGTCCCTTTACTGAGTTGTCAATCATGTTGTTTTCCGTTTGTGAAAAAAAGACCATGTCTATTTATATTCTACCCTCTTCGTCTCAAAATAAGTGACTCAACTTTATACTATTTTAGGACGAAGGATATATATATATTATAATAAAGGTTCCTAACAAGTTGCAGACGTGCTAGCTAAATTTTCTTTTGAGAGTAAACCATCTGAATCCTGGTAAAGTTCCATCCCTTATTGTATTTCTCATGTTATTGTAAATGACTTGTCCATCATTTGAGGAATAAAATCTTATTGCTGTAAAAAAAGGTTCCTACAAAGTGCAAAGCATCTCAAATATAATAAAAGTTATATAAAAAACCTTGCACCGGCAAATAACCACTGCCACCCTCAGAATGAGCCGCAAATGCTTCACTGTCACCATTCCATAACAGAGGTGGCTTAACCTTGTCGATGACAACCGAGAAGTCTTTGTGCGGGTGCCAGAACTAGCGTCCTAGAGTCGCAGTCGTCGCCATTAAACCCTTGAATCAATCTGAACTTCCTGGCATCAAATCTCGTTGCCGCATAGGCGCACGAAAAACGTTCACGTCCCCACCACAACGAGATGGCTAGAGCCTATGTTCGAGCTCCGTCGATTCCGTCTAGATACATGAACCCGGGGAGGAATGAAGTCCGAAAGACATCTCGAAGATGCAGCACCGCCATCCACATGGACGTCGCTCGCACGAGAAAAAGAACCTAACTTAAACTACTAGCCGGAGACGAGATAGTGGGATCCCCCTCCCCGCCACAGCCCCTGAGCTGTAGGTAGAGGGGAGCTGGGCCCACAAGCTCGCTGGCGAAACTTTTTTGTGAAAAAAATTCTGATCTATTCATCAATTGTCAACGTAGTACATTGAACACTACAAGTAGAAATTACATACAGGTCCATAGACTACCTAGCGACGACTACAAGCACTGGAGCGAACCGAAGGCGCACCGCCGTCACCGTCCCTCCATCACCGGAGTCGGGGAAAACTTGTCGTAGTAGACAGTAGGGAAGTCATCATACCAAGGCTACAGAGCAACATCACGCCAGAAAATCAACCGTCGCTGATGAAGAGAATCTTTGATCAGAAGGATCAAACCTGTAGGCACACGAAAAAAGACTGGATCCAAACAGATCCACCCAAGACAAACGCCGACCGAATCCCGCGAGAGCGGCCGGAGACAAACCTCCACACGCCCTGTGATGATGCTAGAAGCACCATCGCGACAGGTGCTAGATGCGGAGAACCATATTCCATCTTTAGAAAACCATAATCTCTCGCCTTCCTGAGCAGGACACAAACTCGAGCAAGTCTCGAAAAAAATACCTAAAAACGGAGCCCTCCCGCCAACAATGATCGGGATACACCGCGCCTCCATGGCCATAAGGACACAGAAGATGAGGTAGGCCGGTTGTTGCGTGATGGAGGCAGCGGAAACCCTAGCATGGGTGCCCTTGCATGACTAGGAGCCAAGGGGTATTCTGCAGTCTAGCTGACAAAGCATGGAGAGGAAGAGTGCCCTAGTCCCCAACAATCATCGGAGGAAAAGAGAAAATCCTCACCAGAGGACAATAATGGTGTTAATTACCTAAAATAATTGAAAGGGTGTGTTTTCCTAGCATTTTTCAAAATTTATTTACCATTTGTTTTTACTCTTTTTTGCAAATGTGTTGCTAATGATGGTGTTATCTAAACAATTCATAGAGCATTTTTTCGTAGTATTTTCTAATTTTATTTAGAGTTTCTTTCTCCTTTTCTTTCGCCAGTTGGATTACTAATGATGGCGTTAATTATTTAAAATACACAATTATAAATATTAAGCGCAACAAGTTGTTTTTCTCCACACCTAGTTTTGTGTGTGAATTGGACGCACCTATAATTGAAAGGACGCTATTATGAATTAATACGTTTTTGTGAATTTTCATGCATTTTGTCTAGATTTACTATCATGCACTATTAATAATTACTATTACCTGATTTCTCATAAAGACAATTTTTAGTCGCTAGTTATGCATATTTTCTTGCCACTACCTTTGAAAATCCATTGCTAATTTATATGTGGTGGTACTTTTTTTAGTATAATAAGGAGAAAGACATGCATCAGCCCATGCAAGAAGTCACTGCTCTCACTGAACGCACATCGCCGAAAGACCTGAAATAAATCCAGGAAAATACGAGCACGAGTATCAAGTCTAGGACTTAAAACCCGATGGATTGAGGATACCACGGTAAAATTACTTTACATGGCATGAAAAAGTAGAGTATTGAAGAGAATATTTTGAAGGAAAGGAAACTTTAATTGTGTTAAGCAAAGTAAGATCTTACAAGTAACCTGTGCGGTTGGAGACAAAAGTGTTGAGATGCTGCCCGTCTTACATGTATTGGAATGCAAGCAACTTATCTCACATGTCTAGCCTGTAACTAACTACCCATTTTCATGCTTCTATATAGGGCAAAAGAATCTAGTATTACTGATTAAACTGAACTGCCTCTGCATGTGTTAGCTGTTAGCTAGCTGCGGGTTCATCATACTGTACTTTAAAACTCCTGAAAAAATAATTGCTCGTCTTCTATCCACAAGCAAATGATTGTATAATGATTGACTATCTGAAGAGAAATACACAAACTGCAATATACAACAAATATATCTGAACTATCTGGATTATGTACTAATCATTGAGAGGGGCACGCAGGCAGATAGACACCACATATACTTAGCTGGACATCTGCCTTTCATTGAGTGATGCGAGGGGTTTATGTGGACTTTCAGAGCAGGTAGGGGGTCACATTAGTTTCCCTTTCTCTTTTGACCTGTATTTCTTCTCCACCGAGCCAGTGTAAACCGCATGCATACACAAGCATATGGAGACTACACAACTACTACTAACTGACCAGTGTGTAGCATTGTAACAAAGTAGTAGCAGAGAGTGACCCACGATCTACCAGGGATACGTCGTGTACCCATAGAGAAAATTGACATCTACAGTCCAAAGATAAACGACCCCCAATTAGATTTCCAGAGCATGACTGGTCGTCCCTGAGGAGATGGCGATGGAAAACGTTTTGAGCTAATTAGGTCGGAATCATGAGCATGGTAGAGCCCCCAGGAAGATAATGATTTGTTAAGCAACCAAATCGAATAATTATGTCTGCAGGGGGAGGGGATGATTGCCTGGCCCGGGTCCAATGACACCAGTAATGATGATAGCTAAGCCATCTTCCCTGCCCTGA
The DNA here is from genome assembly GCA_902687465.1 of Secale cereale. Lineage (NCBI taxonomy): Eukaryota > Viridiplantae > Streptophyta > Magnoliopsida > Poales > Poaceae > Secale > Secale cereale. The sequence continues at coordinate 174,575,672 of LR738715.1, read as the reverse complement.
ACTTCCATGAACTCGGGATGGTTGGAAGTTGGAATCGGCGGCAAGTTTGTGAATCATGCCCAAATTTTTGGCCAACCTCCCAATGATGGGGAACGATTCGATCCGGTGCAACCGTGCAAGTATGCTTTTCTCTTTTGCAAATGTGCAGGTATCCACTGGAGCTGCGGCTTTGCCTTTCCCTGTACTCCATGTACACCCATACCATGCGTGCCGTTTGCCGCGACTCCCGTCGGCCGACTGGTGCAGGTGCACCACCTACCGGCTGAGGTGACGGCGATCTGGCTCCAGCACGCACCAAAGCCAAAGAGTGTAGTATAGCGTGTTTGGTTCACATCTCCGACATTTTGCATACTTATCCCAGTTGAGTCTGGTTGGACAAATGCAGGTAAAAACCAACATATGCATGTAGTTTGATTGCCTGTATTAAGCTTTCTGCATGAGGGAATCAATTAGTCATCACACTGTTTGGTTGTCTGCGTCACTGTTGTTAAACAAGCAACACGTTGTTTGGTTGCAAACGGCTAAAGATGTGATCATCACTTCTCACTAGTGGTGATCTTACCACATACACTGAACATTGTTTTGTCCTAGCTAGGGAACAAATGGCAGTTTATCCTAACTACTAGCAAATGACAGTACATGTTATTGTTGAGTATTTGTATTGTGACTATCGAAGTATAGGGTTTATCCCTACCTTGTCTTGTACTCCAAAGAGGTTATGTACTCACTATGTATACGCCCACGAGGTTCAAGCAATACAACATCATATTCCGCACCAATACCTTCTCACTTCTAACTTGGTATCAGCCTAATCTCGATCCAAAACTCTAGCCACCGCCGTCGCTTCCGCACCGCGCCACCCTCGGGGCGATCGATCTTCATGATCGCCACCGGGGGCTGCGCGACCCGTACCTAAGGTTCGATAGCCGATCCGGTCGATCGGCTATCCTACAGAGTCGTTTTCTCGATCCATTGATTGAGGTTTTTCTCTCTCGCCGATCAATTGATCGGTGTTCTTTTTTGGTTTTCCGATCTACGATCGGTTTGCGTTGTCCGCCGCCATCTGTCGTCTACAACACGTGTCTACTCCGTCGCCATCTTCATCAGGCATTGATGCCGCTGCCACGTCCAACGCTTCAGCGGCAGGTGATACGTCTCCAACGTATCTATAATTTTTTATTGTTCCATGCTATTATTTATGAAGTCTTGGATGTTTTAATGGGATTTATCATTCACTTTTATATCATTTTTGGGACTAACCTACTAACCCAAAGGCCGAGTCCAGATTGCTGTTTTTTTGCCTATTTCAGGGTTTTCCAGAAAAGGAATATCAAACGGAGTCCAAATGGAATGAAACCTTCGTGGGAAATATTTTTGGAGAAAATCACGCACGGAAAACGTCAGGACCAAGTCAGGGGACAGCTGGGTTGCCCTCGAGGGTGGGGGGCGCGCCCCCTGCCTCGAGGCTGGCCCACACGGCCCCCGGTGCCCTCCTTCTTCCTATATATACCTACGTACCCCAGAAACTCCATACGCAGAGAGAAAACCCTAATTCCACCGCCGTAGCTTCTGTTCCCGTGGAGATCCCATCTTGGAGCCTGTTCTGGGAGGGGGATCCATCACGGAGGCCTTCATCATCATCATCATCGCCCTCACCATGAGTTATGAGTAGTTTACCACAGACCTTTGGGTCCATAGCTAGTATCTAGATGACTTCTTCTCTCTCTCCGGATCTCAATACAAAGTTCTCCTCGGTCTTCGAGGAGATCTATTCGATGTAATCTCTTTTTGCGGTGTGTTTGTCGAGATCCGATGAATTGTGAGTTTATGATAAAGGTTCTCTATGAAAGATATTTGGTTCTTCTTTGAACTTTTTACGTGTGCTCATAATATCCTTGCAAGTCTCTTCGAATTATCGGTTTGGTTTGGCCTACTATATCTATAGTTCTTGCAATGGGAGAAGTGCTTGGCTTTGGGTTCAATCTTGCGGTGTCATTTCCCAGTGACAGTAGGGGAAGCAAGGCATGTATTGTATTGCTGACATCGAGGATAAAAAGATGGGGTTTTCATCATATTGCTTGAGTTTATCCCTCTACATCATGTCATCTTTATTAAAGCGTTACTCTGTTCGTATGAATTCAATACACTAGATGCATGCTGGATAGCGGTCGATGTGTGGAGTAATAGTAGTAGATCCAGAATCGTTTCGGTCTACTTGCCTCAGACGTGATGCCTATATACAATGATCATGCCTAGATAGTCTCATAATTATTCGCTTTTCTATCAATTGCTCGACAGTAATTTGTTTACCCGCCGTAGAATACCGCTATCATGAGAGAAGCCACTAGAGAAAACTATGGCCCCCGGGTCTATTCTCAACATATCAATCTACATCTACTTTACTTTTTTTTTGCTTTTATTTGCTGTTTCATTAAACCAAAAATACCAAAAATATAACTATCATCTCTATCAGATCTCACTCTCGTAAGTGACCGTAAAGGGATTGACAACCCCTTATCGCGTTGGCTGCGAAGTTCTTATTTGTTTGTGCAGGTGCGAGGGAATGGCGCGTGGTCTCCTACTGGATTGATACCTTGGTTCTAAAAAATGGAGGGAAATACTTACGCTACTGTGTTGCATCTCCCTTTCCTCTTCGAGGGAATACAACGCAAGCTCAGGAGGTAGCAAGAAGAATTTCTGGCGTCGTTGCCGGCGGGACTTACGCAAAAGTCATATACCAAGTACCTACCACAAACCCTTATCCTTCGCATTACATTTATTTGCCTCTCGTTTTCCTCTCCCCCATTTCACCCTTGTCGTTTTATTTGCCCTTCTTCCGTCGTGTGTTTTTCGTTCGCTCGCTTCTTGTTCGCTTGTGTGTGTTGGATTGCTTGCTTGTCACTATGGCTCAGAACAATACCAAATTGTGTGACTTCTCCAATACCAACAACAATGATTTTATTAGCACTTCGATTGCTCCTATTACCGATGCTGAATCTTGTGAGATCAATGCTGCTTTGTTGAATCTTGTCATGAAAGATTAATTCTCCGACCTTCCTAGTGAAGATGCCTCTACCCATGTAAACAACTTTGTTGATTTGTGTGATATGCAAAATAAAAGGGATATGGATAACGATATTGTTAAATTGAAGTTATTTCCGTTTTCACTTAGAGATCGTGCTAAAACTTGGTTTTCCTCTTTGCCTAGAAATAGTATTGATTCGTGGAATAAGTGCACAGATGCTTTTATCTCTAAGTATTTCCCTCCTGCTAAGATCATCTCTCTTAGAAACGATATTATGAATTTTAAGCAACTAGATCATGAGCATGTTGCACAAGCTTGGGAGAGAATGAAATTAATGATACGTAATTTCCCTACACATGGTTTGAATCTATGGATGATTATTCTGAACTTTTATACTGGCTTGAATTTTGCTTCTAGAAATCTTTTAGATTCGGCCGCCGGAGGCACTTTTATGGAAACCACCTTAGGAGAAGCTACCAAACTCTTAGATAATATTATGGTTAATTATTCTCAATGGCACACCGAAAGATCTACTAGTACAAAAGTGCATGCTATCGAAGAAATTAGTGTTTTGAGTGGAAAGATGAATGAACTTATGAAATTGTTTGCTGCTAAGAGTGCTTCTTCTGATCCTAATGATATGCCTTTGTCCACTTTGATTGAGAATAACAATGAATCTTTGGATGTGAATTTTGTTGGTAGGAATAATTTTGGTAACAATGCTTATAGAGGTAATTTTAATCCTAGGCCTTTTCCTAGTAGTTCCTCTAATAATTTTGATAATTCCTACAAAAACTCTTATGTAAAGATGCCTTCTGAATTTGAAACTAGTGTTAAGGAGTTTATGATCTCGCAAAAGAATTTCAATGCTATGCTTGAAGAGAAATTGCTTAAAGTTGATGAACTGGCTAGAAGTGTGGACAGAATTACTCTTGATGTTGATTCTTTGAAACTTAGATTTATCCCACCTAAGCATGATATCAATGAGTCTCTCAAAACCATGAGAATTTCCATTGATGAATGCAAAGAAAGAACCGCTAGGATGCATGCTAAAAGAGTTGATTATATTAAATCGTGGTCTTCTAGTTATCGTGAAAATAAAGATGAAGATCTGAAAGTTATTGATGTGTCTCCTATTAGATCCTTGTTTTCTAGTGTTAATCTTGATGAGAATAGGATTGGAGATGATTCTGCTTTAGAGTGTCCCAATGTTTCGGAGTTTTTAGATCTTGATGCTAAAATTTCTAAAAGTGGGAGTGAAGAGATTAAAACTTTGCATAGTGATGAACCCACTACTTTGGATTTCAAGGGATTCAATTATGATAATTGCTCTTTGATTGATTGTATTTCCTTGTTGCAATCCGTGCTAAATTCTTCGCATGCTTATAGTCAAAATAAAGCTTTCACTAAACATATACTCCCTCCGTTCCAAAATAGATGACTCAATTTCGTACTAACTTTAGTACAAAATTGGGTCATCTATTTTGGAACGGAGGGAGTAGTTGATGCTTTGATGCATTCTTATGAAGAAAAACTTGAGTTGAAAGTTTCTATACCTAGAAAGCTTTATGATGAGTGGGAACCTACTATAAAAATAAAAATAAAAAAAGATCATGAATGCTATGCTTTGTGTGATTTGGGTGCAAGTGTCTCCACTATCCCAAAAACTTTGTGTGATTTGCTAGGGTTCCATGAGCTTGATGATTGTTCTTTAAATTTGCATCTTGCGGATTCCACTATTAATAAGCCTATGGGAAGAATTAATGATGTTCTTATTGTTGCCAATAGGAATTATGTGCCCGTAGATTTCATTGTTCTTGATATAGATTGCAATCCTTCATGTCCTATTATTCTTGGTAGACCTTTCCTTAGAACGATTGGTGTAATTATTGATATGAAGGAAGGAAATATTAGATTCCAATTTACATTAAGGAAAGGCATGGAACACTTTCCTAGAAAGAAAATTAAATTACCATATGAATCTATCATGAGAGCCACTTATGGATTGCCTTCCAAAGATGGCAATACCTAGATCTATCTTGTATCGTGCCTAGCTAGGGGCGTAAAATGATAGCGCTTGTTGGGAGGTAACCCATTTTTTTGCTTTTGTTGCTGTTAGGGAATAAATATAGCATCTAGCCTGTGATTAGATGTGGTTTCATGTTTTGTTTAGTGTTTGTGCCAAGTAGAACCTTTGGTAAGACTTATGTGAAGTTTATTTGATCTTGCTGTGAAAAAACAGAATCGTTAGCGCTCGCTAAAGTAGACTTCAGATTTTACTGGAGCGTGCTTTTTAGTTGATTCTTTTCGCTGCTGATTGGTAGACAAATTGTGAAAATTTACCAATTTAGTTTGAATTTTTTGGAGTTCCAGAAATAGGCGAACTCTGCAGATTACTACAGACTGTTCTGTCTTTGACAGATTCTGTTTTTTGTGTGTTGTTTGCTTATTCCGATGCATCTATGAGTAATATTAGCGGATATGAACCATAGAGAACTTGGAGTACAGTAGGTTTAACACCAATATAAACAAAGAATGAATTCATTGTTGTACCTTTGAGTAGTGGTTTGTTTTCTCTTACTAACGGAGCTCACGGGAATTTTTGTCTAAGTTTTGTGTTGTGAAGTTTTCAAGTTTTGAGTATTGCTTTGATGGACTATGGAACAAGGAGTAGCAAAGGCCTAAGCTTGGGGATGCCAATGGAACCCCAAGTAAATTCAAGATAATCAAAAGCCTAAGCTTGGGGATGCCCCGGGAAGGCATCTCCTCTTTCGTCTTCATCCATCGGTAACTATACTTGGAGCTATATTTTTATTCGCAACATGCTATGTGTTTTGCTTGGGGCGTCTTGTATAATTTGAGTCTTTGCTTGTTAGTTTGCCACAATCATCCTTGCTGGACACACCTATTTGAGAGAGTTAAATATGGCCTAGAAATTATTAAAACACTCAATGTGCTTCACTTATATCTTTTGAGTTGAATAGTTTTTGCTCTAGTGCTTCACTTATATCTTTTAGAGCACGGTGGTGGTAATATTTTGCAGAAATTGTTGAACTCTCATGCTTCACTTAGATCTATTTGAGAGTCTATTAAAATATCATGATAATGTGTTTAGGCTAAAAACACTAGTCTTCACATGATATACATCCAACGTCAATGTAGTAAAAAAATTCACATCAAGGGCATTGAATAAGAAAGAGATGTTGGATGCTTGATAATTGTTTTGAGACATAAGGATAGTGATATTAGAGTCATGCTAGTGGAGTTTTTATGAAATTGAGAAATACTTGTGTTCAGGTTAGTGATTCCCATAGCATGCACGTATGGTGAACCATTATGTGACTAAGTTAAAGCATGAGGTATTTGTAGAGTGCCAACCTTTGTGTGGAGGTCGGGGGCGCGCGATGGTTAACTCCTACCAACATCCCCCCTAGGAGCATGCGTTGATTGCTTTGTTTTGATGACTCGTAAATTTTTGCAATAAGTATATGAGTTCTTATGACTAATGTTGAGTCCATGGATTATACGCACTCTCATCCTTCCACCATTGCTAGCCTCTCTTGTACCGCGCAACTTTCGCCGGTGCCATAAACCCACTATATATCCTTCCTCAAAACAACCACCATACTGTTCCTCAAAACAACCACCATACCTACCTATCATGGCATTTCCATAGCCATTCCGAGATATATTGCCATGCAACTCTCCACCGTTCCGTTTATATGACACGCATCATATTGTCATATTGCCATGCATGATCATGTAGTTGACATCGTATTTGTGGCAAAGCCACCATGCATAATTCTTTCATACATGTCACTCTTGTTTCATTGCACATACCGGTACACCGCTGGATTCATATAGAGTCATACTTTGTTGTTGTAGTATCGAGTTGTAATATTGTGTTGTAATGAAAGTGTGATGATCATCATTTTTAGAGCATTGTCCCATGGGAGGAAAGGCTGAATCTATAAAGCCCCTCCGCAAAAAAAAGGCCATAGAAAAAAAAAGACAATTGCTACTATCTTTTTCCACACTTGTGCTTCAAAGTAGCACCATGTTCTTCATTGTAGAGAGTCTCATGTTTAGTCACTTTCATATACTAGTGGGAATTTTCGTTATAGAACTTGGCTTGTATATTCCAACGATGGGCTTCCTCAAATGCCCTAGGTCTTCGTGAGCAAGCAAGTTGGATGCACACCCACTAGTTTCTTTTGTTTAGCTTTCATTCATATTTAGCTCTAGTGCATCCGTTGCATGGCAATCCCTACTCACTCACATTGATATCTATTGATGGGCATCTCCATAGCCCGTTCATACGCCTAGTCGATGTGAGACTATCTCCCTATTTTTGTCTTCTCCACAACCACCTCTATTCCACCCATAGTGCTATGCCCATGGCTCGCGCTCATGTATTGCGTGAAAGTTGAAAGGTTTGAAAAGATAGAGCATGAAAACAAATGCTTGGCTGAAATTGGGGTTTTGCATGATATGAATATTTTTGTGTGATAATAAGGGAGCATAGCCAACACTATATGATTTTGTAGGGATAACTTTCTTTAGCCATAGTATTTTGAGAAGACATGATTGCTTTGTTAGTATTCCTTAAAGTATTGTTATTTCTTATGTCAATATAGACTTTTGTCTAGAATCTTTCACATTTGAACATTCATGCCACAATTAAGAGAATTACATTGAGAAACTATATTGGTTAGCATTCCACATAAAATATTCTTTCTTTATCATTTACCTACTCGAGGACGAGCAAGAATTAAGCTTGGGCATGCTTGATACGTCTCCAACGTATCTATAATTTTTGATTGTTCCATGCTATTATTTATGAAGTCTTGGATGTTTAATGGCCTTCATCATTCACTTTTATATCATTTTTGGGACTAACCTACTAACCCAAAGGCCCAGTCCAGATTGTTATTTTTTGCCTATTTCAGGGTTTTGCAGAAAAGGAATATCAAACGGAGTCCAAACGGAATGAAACCTTCGCGAGAGATATTTTTGGAGAAAATCACGCACAGAAAACGTCAGGACCAAGTCAGGGGACAGCTGGGCTGCCCTCGAGGGTGGGGGGCACGCCCCCCTTCCCAGGGCGCGCCCCCTGCCTCGAGGCTGGCCCACACGGCCCCGGTGCCCTCCTTCTTCCTATATATACCTACGTACCCCAGAAACTCCATACGCAGAGAGAAAACCCTAATTCCACCGTCGTAGCTTCTGTTCCCGTGGAGATCCCATCTTGGAGCATGTTCCACGAGGGGGATCCATCACGGAGGCCTTCATCATCATCATCATCATCGCCCTAACCATGAGTTGTGAGTAGTTTACCACAGACCTTCAGATCCATAGCTAGTATCTAGATGGCTTCTTCTCTCTCTCCGGATCTCAATACAAAGTTCTCCTCGGTCTTCGAGGAGATCTATTCGATGTAATCTCTTTTTGTGGTGTGTTTGTCGAGATCTGATGAATTGTGAGTTTATGATCAAGGTTATCTATGAAAGATATTTGGTTCTTCTCTGAACTTTTTATGTGTGCTCATAATATCCTTGCAAGTCTCTTCGAATTATCGGTTTGGTTTGGCTTACTAGATCTATAGTTCTTGCAAGGGAGAAGTGCTTGGCTTTGGGTTCAATCTTGCGGTGTCCTTTCCCAGTGACAGTAGGGGCAGCAAGGCACGTATTGTATTGTTGCCATCGAGGATAAAAAGATGGGGTTTTCATCATATTTCTTGAGTTTATCCCTCTACATCATGTCATCTTTCTTAAAGCGTTACTCTGTTCGTATGAACTCAATACACTAGATGTATGCTGGATAGCGGTCGATGTGTGGAGTAATAGTAGTAGATGCAGAATCGTTTCGGTCTACTTGTCTCGGACATGATGCCTATATACAATGATCATGCCTAGATAGTCTCATAATTATTCGTTTTTCTAACAATTGCTCGACAGTAATTTGTTTACCCGTCTTAGAATACCGCTATCATGTGAGAAGCCACTAGAGAAAACTATGGCCCCGGGGTCTATTCTCAACATATCAATCTACATCTACTTTACTTTTCTTGCTTTTATTTGCTGTTTTATTAAACCAAAAATATAACTATCATCTCTATCAGATCTCACTCTCGTAAGTGACCGTAAAGGATTGACAACCCCTTATCGCATTGGCTGCGAAGTTCTTATTTGTTTGTGCAGGTGCAAGGGACTGGCGCGTGGTCTCCTACTAGATTGATACCTTGGTTCTCAAAAACTGAGGGAAATACTTACGCTAATGTGCTGCATCTCCCTTTCCTCTTCGAGGGAATACAACGCAAGCTCAAGAGGTAGCAGCAGGCGAGCGCACCTTCCTGCGCTGGCCCGTCGTCGCAAGCCGTGTGGCATGTGGCCGCACTCACGTCCCGCGCGGACGTGGGCGGTCGCTCGCGTGCGCGTGTGGTGTGCCTGCACTGCTCCAATGACTCACGGTGTACAGGATGGCTCATGCATTGCCTGCATGTGTTAGTTTGCACCTGTTTCGTTTCATGCCGGGTTTGCAGGATACATAAAGGTCAACGTCTAAGTTTACACGTTTGTACATCGATCGAGCAATGGGCTACCGCTGCGTCGGCTCATTGGGCCGCAGCGCCGCCACCCTGTGGTTCTTTTTGTGGCTGCACTGATCCACGCTGTCGCTGCATCGCCCCTTTGGGTCGTAGTGAAGGAAATATGCCCTAGAGGCAATAATAAAGTTGTTATTTGTATTTCCTTATATCATGATAAATGTTTATTATTCATGCTAGAATTATATTAATCGGAAACTTAGTACATGTGTGAATACATAGACAAAACAGAGTGTCCCTAGTGTGCCTCTACTAGACTAGCTCATTGATCAAAGATGGTTATGTTTTCTAGCCATAGACATGAGTTGTCATTTGATCAATGGGATCACATCATTAGGAGAATGATGTGATGTACAAGACCCATCCGTTAGCTTAGCAACTTGATTGCTTAGTTTTACTACTATTGCTTTCTTCATGACTTATACATGTTCCTATAACTGTGAGATTATGCAACTCCCGAATACCGAAGGAGCACCTTGTGTGCTATCAAACGTCACAACGTAACTGGGTGATTATAAAGATGCTCTACAGGTGCCTCCGAAGGTGTTTGTGGTGTTGGCATAGCTCGAGAATAGGATTTGTCGCTCCGAGTGTCGGAGAAGTATCTTTGGGCCCTCTCGGTAATACACATCATAATAAGCCTTGCAAGCAAATGACTAATGAGTTAGTCACGAGATGATGTATTACGGAACGAGTAAAGAGACTTGCCCGTAACGAGATTGAACTAGGTATAATGATACCGACGATCGAATCTCGGGCAGTAACATACCGATGACAAAGGGAACAACGTATGTTGTTATGCGGTTTGACCGATAAAGATCTTCGTAGAATATGTAGGAACCAATATGAGCATCCAACTTCTGCTATTGGTTATTGACTGGAGATGAGTCTCGGTCATGTCTACATAGTTCTCGAACCCGTAGGATCCGCACGCTTAACGTTTGATGACGGTCGGTATTATGAGTTTATGTGTTTTGATGTACCGGAGGTAGTTCGAAGTCCCGTGATCACGGACATGACGAGGAGTCTCGGAATGTCCGAGACATAAAGATCGATATATTGGAAGCATATGTTTGGACATCAGAATGGTTCCGAGTGAGTTCGGGCATTTACTGGAGTATCGGAGTGCTAACGGAACCCCCCGGGGAGTTATTGGGCCTCATGGGCCCAAGTGGAAGAAGAGGAGGCGCGGCTAGCTTGGGTCGCGCAGCCCCCTAGCCCAAACCGAATTGGACTAGGGGGTCGGCCCCCCTTTCATTCATCTCCCTCTCTTCCTTCCTTCCTCTCCTACTCCAACTAAGGAAGGAGAAGGAATCCTACTCCCGATGGGAGTAGGACTCCCCATGGCGCGCCCCTCCTCCTTGACCGCCTCCTCCTCCCTCCCTCCTTTATATACGTGGAGAGGGGGCACCCCATAGACACACAAGTTGATTTTAGCAGTGTGCGGTGCCCCTCCCCACAGTCACACACCTCGGTCATATCGTTGCAGTGCTTAGGCGAAGCCCTGCGCCGGTAGCTTCATCATCACCGTCACCACACTGTCGTGCTGACGAAACTCTCCCGTGACGCTTAACTGGATCAAGAGCTCGTGGCACGTCATCGAGGTGAATGTGTGCTGAACGCGGAGATGCTGTACGTTCGGTGCTTGGATCGGTTGGATCGCGAAGACGTTCGACTACATCAACCGCGTCACTAGACGCTTCCGCTTTCGGTCTACGAGGGTACGTAGACACACTCTCCCCGCTCGTTGCTATGCTTCTAGTAGATAGATCTTGCGTGATCGTAGGAAAATTTTGAAATACTATGTTCCCCAACACGTAGCGCCAATGCACGTGGTCCCCGCCGTCGCCCTGAGGCTGTTCCCGTGGTTGCACCAACCCGCGCGCTACCGCTGCATCACCCCTTCGGACCGTAGTGCTGCGGCCCGCGGTCAACCGCCGCCCTGAGGCCGTCCGCTCCAGACCGTCCCCGAGGCTGTACCGACCCTCGCGCTGCCGCTGTGTCACCCTGTTGGGCCGTAGCGAGCATGGCACGTGGTCCCTACAACTGCCCCGAGGTCTTCCCCGCTATCGCCCCGACCCGCGCGCTGTCGCTGCGTCGCCCCTTCGGGCCGTAGCGTCGCGGCACGCGGTCCACTTCGCCGTACCCGTGCGTTGACTTTTACGTGATATGCGTTGCACCGCCTCCCTGGGCGCGGGAACGCCACTGTCCGCGCCGGTCCTCGTCACGATGTCGGGTTCTTCCGCCCTACTTCGAGCACCGTCGCAGTGCTTCTCACCTAGCCGTCGCCGCCTCCTCCTCAAGCTGCCGCCGCCGCTCTTCTTCCCGGTCCACGGCGACTACCTCGACACCGGCCACCCCGACTCGACATCGACCACGGCTACCTCAACAACGGCTACACCGCTCTACGGTCTCGGCTACATCGACATCGGCACAAAGGGCTACCGCTTTGCTTGAGCAAACTCGTCGTTTTCCACTCCAGCCACGACTTACGCGATGCGTCGACCGTTACCACTGTGGGGGGTGTCCATTGGCTTGCCTTCAGATTCTTTTCCAGTCTCACCGTATGTGTCGCTACCGTTGTGACTGTGGGGGGATGTTGAGTATCCTGACTGTTAGGAAGTATAGGATTTATCCCTACCTTGTCTTGTACTCTAAGCAGGTCATGTACTCACTATATATACTCCCACGAGGCTCAAGCAATACAACAACGATTTCCACCAAACCCCTTTCTCCCTTCTATCAGTTATTAAGAGCCAACATGGCTGAATAAGGATAGTTCAATAATGCTAACTAGGTGCTTCCTCTTCCTCGCTTCTGCTGCTCCTTCTTTCTTCTTCTTCCTCTTGTTCTTCTGCTTCAGATCCTTGTCTGACATCTGTTATCCCACATTGCCTCAGCCCACTCCAACCTTTTGTTCTTACACACTTCATTGTCGAACGCCTCCACACCATGGCCGGAGTTGATCACCTCATCAGGAGTCACATCTTCCTCCTCTGGCACAAATTCATCAACTCCCCATTGCAGGATCTAGTTGTGAATGATGCAACATGCAAGAACAAGCTTCACCTGGGTAGGGTAAGGGTGGAATAGCTTCTGATCTAGGATCTTAAACGTGTTCTTTAGAGCTCCAATGGCCCTCTCAACAGTGACTCTAAGGCTGGAAAGACTGTGATTGAACAGTTCCTGAGGAGTCCTAGGATAGTTCCTACCAGCAATCTCTTTCAGATGGCACCTGGTTTTCGTGAAGGGTGGAAGAACACCTGGTCAACATGCATAGCCATCGTCTCCAAGGTAGAACTTGCCATCGGGGATGTTGATGCCATCATGAGAACTCATGATGTCACTGATGTCTACACACGCTTCTACTCTTGTAGACTATGTTGGGCCTCCAAGCGCAGAGGTTTGTAGGACAGTAGCAATTTCCCTCAAGTGGATGACCTAAGGTTTATCGAACTCAGGGAAGTAGAGGTTGAAGATGGTCTCTCTCAAGCAACCCTGCAACTAAGATACAAGAAGTCTCTTGTGTCCCCAACACACCTAATACAACTAGGAGTTGTATAGGTGCACTAGTTCGGCGAAGAGATGGTAAAATATGGATGATAGGAGTGGCAAAGCAAAGCAATATAAATATGTAATAAAAAGTGCAGCAAGCAAACAAGTGGTAAATGTGAGCACAAATGGTATTGCAATGGTGGAAACAAGGCCTAGGGTTCATACTTTCACTAGTGGCAACTCCCAACAACATTAACATAATCGAATCACATGATATTTCCCATAAAACATGCAAAGGGGACACACTCGGAGTTCATTCCTTCGTGGTCAAGAGAGGACGAGAATTATGTAGGGCTACAAAAGCACACCTCAAAGTTCGTAGTTCTCAATCTAAGGATTTCCCAATGTCACCGCGGCCATCCAAAGAGAGTCCCACAATCACCACAACATATCTAAAGGATAGTCAAAGACAAGCACCAAGAGACTCTCAATCTTCAATCAACACACAAGAGAGGAAATCACTCATGAAAATATTGTTCTAATCCATGTCCAATAGACCGCTGTCACCTTGGTCTCGGGGATTATACTAGATAAAGACAAGTGAGTACATCAATCCAATACATAGAGGAAGGGGAAATATCTTAGATTAACATAGCCTATGATCACAACGAAGATCACATCATGGGAGAGAGAATTGACCACATAGCTACTGGTAAGAACCTCAGCCCCGATGAGGAACTACTCCCGCATCATGGAGGGAGGAAGCAACGTCGATGGAGATGAATCCGGGGGCACTTCCCCGTCCCGGCAGGGTGCCGGGAAGAGTTCTCCTGGTGCTCCCGATCTTGGAAGCGGCGGCGGCGGCGGAACAGAGATGAGATCGCGAAAAAGAGTTCCCGTCCCGAGGGTTTGGAAGGACGCTCTAAATATATGCCGAAGGGGGGCACCAGACGGGGCTCGGGGGGCCCAGGCGCCCCCCAGGCGCGGCCTGGGGGGCGCGCTGCCAGGGCGCCTGGAGCCCTGGTGCCCCCCCCCCCCCGGCTGTCCTTCGGGCGCAAGGTAGGTTCTGGAACGCTGATTTTTTATATAATTTTTCTGGATTTTTCCTGGCAGTTCTCGTAACGTGAAAACCTGAAATACAAAAACAGCCGAAAACAGAAACTGGCACCGGGGTGCACTGGATTAGTAGGTTAGTCCAAATATGATCAAAAGTGTATGGAAGTGTATAAATATCATAGCAATATCACCCAAAAGTGGCATGGAGCAAGCAGAAATTATAGATACGTTTTGGACGTATCAACATCCCCAAGCTTAATTCCTGCTCGTCCTCGAGTAGGTAAATGATAACAAGAATAATTTCTGTGGTGACATGCTATTAACTATATAGGACTTAATCATAGTCATATGACAAAAGCTTACTGAGACAATGAATCTGTAGTAATTAAGTTGCATCATGAGAAAATCACAAAGAACTGAAAGTTTTACAATATGATACTGAAACATCAAATAGATTTGCAATGAACATGATGTGCAAATATGATAAAGTGATATCTAGCTTGCCCCCTTTAGTGAAGCAAAACATAAATGCAGGGGCACCTTCAAGGTTTAAGTGATGACTAGATACAATGATTTCAGAATAAACGATATCACAATCATGCAAAAGACAATGCTACTTTGGGACAATGCACATTACACTCAGAATGACAATCATGCTCTCAGTAGTTGGTGCTTGAAGAAAGAAGGTGGAGACTCGACCTAAAAGTAAAAGAATGGTTATGTGCTAGAGCTTTTTATTTTAAAAACATGGAAGCAATTTTGTCAACGGTAGTAGTACTTCATATGTGTCATGCATAAGACATCCTATAAGTTGCAAGCCTCATGCATCGAATACCAATAGTGCTCGCACCTTGTCCTAATTAGCTCGGATTTCCATGGGTTATCATTGCATTACATATGTTTCAACCAAGTGTCACAAAGGGGTACCTCTATGTCACCTGTACAAAGGTCCAAGGAGATAAATCGCATTTGATTTCTCGTTTTTGATAGATCTCAACTTGAGGACATCCATACCGGGACAACATAGAAAATAGATGATGGACTCCTCTTTAATGCATAAGCATATTCTCATAAGAGATTGAGGATTAATGTCCAAGCTAAAACTTCCACCATGATACATGGCTTTGGTTGGCGGCCCAATGTTCTTCTCTAACAATATGCATACTCATTCAACCCATGGCAAATCACCCTTACTTCAGACAAGACGAACATGCATAGCAACTCACATGATATTCAACAAAAGTGTGACAGTTGATGGTGAAGGAAATATGCCCTAGAGGCAATAATAATGATGTTATTTGTATTTCCTTATATCGTGATAAATGTCTTTTATTCATGCTAGAATTGTATTAACCGGAAACTTGGTACATGTGTGGATACATAGACAAAACAGTATGTCCCTAGTATGCCTCTACTAGACTAGCTCTTTAATCAAAGATGGTTATGTTTCCTAACCATAGACATGAGTTGTCATTTGATCAACGGGATCACATCATTAGGAGAATGATGTGATGGACAAGACCCATCCGTTAGCATAGCACTATGATCGTTTAGTTTTTCTGCTATTGCTTTCTTCATGACTTATACATGTTCCTATGACTATGAGATTATGCAACTCCCGAATACCGTAGGAACACCTTGTGTGCTATCAAATATCACAACGTAACTGGGTGATCATAAAGATGCTCTACAGGTGTCTCCGAAAGTATTCGTGGTGTTGGCATAGATCAAGATTAGGATTTGTCACTCCGAGTGTCGGAGAGGTATCTCTGGGCCCTCTCGGTAACACACATCATAATAAGCCTTGCAAGCAAAAGACTAATGAGTTAGTCACGAGATGATGTGTTACGGAACGAGTAAAGAGACTTGCCGGTAACGAGATTGAACTAGGTATAGAGATACCGACGATCGAATCTCGGGCAAGTAACATACCGATGACAAAAGGAACAACGTATGTTGTTATGCGGTTTGACTGATAAAGATCTTCGTAGAATATGTAGGAGCCAATATGAGCATCCAGGTTCCGCTATTGGTTATTGACCGGAGATGAGTCTCGGTCATGTCTACATAGTTTTCGAACCCGTAGGGTCCGCACGCTTAACGTTTGATGACGATCGGTATTATGAGTTTATGAGTATTGATGTACCGAAGGTAGTTCGGAGTCCCGGATGAGATCACGGACATGACGAGGAGTCTCGGAATGTCCGAGACATAAAGATTGATATATTGGACGACTATATTCGGACACCGGAAGTGTTCCGGAAAAGTTTCGAATTTAACGGGATTGCCGGAGGGGGTTACCGGAACCCCCTACGAGGGGGGATGGTCCATAGTGGGCCTTATGGAAAAGAGAGAGGCAGCCCATAGGGGCTGGCCGGCGCCCCACCTAGGGTTCCTAGTTGGACTAGGATTGGGGGGCACCACCTCTCCTTCTTTTCCTTTCCCTCTCTTCCTTTCTTTGGTAGTTCCTACTAGGAATAGGATTGCAATCCTATTCCTAGTAGGATTGCACCCTAGCCGCACCATAGGAAGGGCCGGCCGGCCTCCCCCTTGCTCCTTTATATACGGGGGCAAGGGGGCACCCAAAGACACACAAGTTGAATTGTTCCAGCCGTGTGCGGTGCCCCCCTCCATAGAAACACACCTCGGTCATACCGTCGCGGTGCTTAGGCGAAGCCCTGCGCCGGTGAATACATCATATCCGTCACCACGCCATCGTGCTGACGAAACTCTCCCGTGAAGCTCAACTGGATCAAGAGCTCGTGGGACGTCATCAAGCTGAACGTGTGCTGAACGCGGAGGTGCCGTACGTTCGGTGCTTGATCGGTTGAATCGCGAAGAAGTTCGACTACATCAACCGCGTCACTTGACGCTTCCGCTTCCAGTCTACGTGGGTACGTAGACACACTCTTCCCTCTCGTTGCTATGCATCTGGTAGATAGATCTTGCGTGATCGTAGGAAAATTTTAAAATACTACGTTTCCCAACAGTGGCATCAGAGCCAGGTCTATGCGTAGATGATATGCACGAGTAGAACACAATGAGTTGTGGGCGATACTAGTCATACTGCTTACCAACATGTCATACTTTGCTTCGGCGGTATTGTGAGATGAAGCGGCCCGGACCGACATTACGCGTACGCTTACGCGAGACTGGTTTCACCGTTATGAGCACTCGTTGCTTAAAGGTGACTGGCGGGTGTCTGTCTCTCTCACTTTAGCTGAATCAAGTGTGGCTACGCCCGGTCCTTGTGAAGGTTAAAACAACACATACTTGACGAAACATCGTTGTGGTTTTGTATGCGTAGGTAAGAACGGTTCTTGCTAAGCCCGTAGCAGCCACGTAAAACTTGCAACAACAAAGTAGAGGACGTCTAACTTGTTTTTGCAGGGCATGTTGTGATGTGATATGGTCAAGACATGATGAGTTATACGGTTTTGTATGAGATGATCATGTTTTGTAATGTTATCGGCAACTGGCAGGAGCCATATGGTTGTCACTTTATTGTATGAAGTGCAATCGCCATGTAATTGCTTTACTTTATCACTAAGCGGTAGCGATAATCGTAGAAGCAATAGTTGGCAAGACGACAACGATGCTACGATGGAGATCAAGGTGTCGCGCCGGTGACGAAGGTGATCATGAAGGTGCTTTGGAGATGGAGATCAAAAGCACAAGATGATGATGGCCATATCATGTCACATATTTTGATTGCATGTGATGTTTATCTTATTATGCTTCTTATTTTGCTTTGAACGACGGTAGCATTATAAGATGATCCCTTACTAAATTTCAAGGTATAAGTGTTCTCCCTGAGTATGCACCGTTGCGAAAGTTCGTCGTGCCGAGACACCACGTGATGATCGGGTGTGATAAGCTCTACGTTCAAATACAACGGGTGTAAGCCAGTTTTGCACACGCAGAATACTCGGGTTAAACTTGACGAGCCTAGCATATGCAGATATGGCCTCGGAACACTGGAGACCGAAAGGTCGAGCGTGAATCATATAGTAGATATGATCAACATAAGATGTTCACCATTGAAACTACTCCATCTCACGTGATGATCGGACATGGTTTAGTTGATTTGGATCACGTGATCATTTAGATGACCGGAGGGATGTCTATCTAAGTGGGAGTTCTTTAATTAATATGATTAAATTGAACTTTAATTTATCATGAAGTTAGTCCTGGTAGTATTAGCATATCTATGTTGTAGATCAATAGCTCACGATGTTGCTCCCCGTTTATTTTTCATATGTTCCTAGAGAAAACCAAGTTGAAAGATGTTAGTAGCAATGATGCGGAATTGTTCCGTGATCTGAGGATTATCCTCATTGCTGCACAGAAGAATTATGTCCTTGATGCACCGCTAGGTGACAGACCTATTGCAGGAGCAGATGTAGACGTTATGAACGTTTTGACAAAAGCTCGATATGATGACTACTTGATAGTTTAGTGCACCATGCTTTACGGCTTATAACCGGGAGTTCAAAAACGTTTTGAAACGCCACGGAGCATATGAGATGTTCCAAGAGTTGAAATTAGTATTTCATACTCATGCCCGTGTCGAGAGGTATAAGACCTCTGACAGTACTTTGCCTACAAGATGGAGGAGAATAGCTCAACCAGTGAGCATGTGCTCAGATTGTCTGGGTAGTACAATTGCTTGAATCAAGTGGGAGTTAAGCTTCCAGATAAGATAGTAATTGACAAAGTTCTCTAGACACTATCACCAAGTTAGTAGAACTTCGTGATGAACTATAATATGCAAGGGATGACGAAAGTAATTCCCGAGCTCTTCGCGATGCTGAAATCGGCGAAGGTAGAAATCAGGAAAGAGCATCAAGTGTTGATGGTTAACCAGACCACTTGTTTCAAGTAAAGGGCAAAGGGATAGAAGGGGAACTTCAAGAAGAATGACAAGCAAGTTGTCACTCCCGTGAAGAAACCCAAAGCTAAACTCAAGCCTGAAACAAGTGCTTCTACTGCAAAGGAAATGGTCACTAGAAGTGGAACTGCCCTAGATATTTGGCGGATAAGAAGGATGGCAAAGTGAACAAAGGTATATTTGATATACAGATTATTGATGTGTATTTTACTAGTGTTCATAGCAACCCCTCGGTATTTGATATTGGTTCAGTTGCTAAACAGCAGTAACTCGAAATGGGAGTTGCATAATGAACAGAAACTAGTTAAAGGATGAAGTGACGATGTGTATTGGAAGTAGTTCCAAGATTGATATGATCATCATCGCACACTCCCTACACTTCCGGGATTAGTGTAAAACCTAAATAAATGTTATTTGGCATTTGCGTTGAGCATGAATATGATTTGATCATATTTGTTGCAATACGGCTATTCATTTAAAGTCATAGAATAATTGATATTCTGTTTACATGAATAAAACCTTCGATGGTCATACACCCAATGAAAATAGTTTGTTGGATCTCGATCGTGGTGATACACATATTCATAATATTGAAGCCAAAAGATGCAAGGTTAATAATGATAGTGCAACTTATTTGTGGCACTGCTGTTTAGGTCATAATGGTGTAAAGCGCATGAAGAAACTCCATAGTGATGGACTTTTGGAATCACTTGATTATGAATCACTTGGTGCTTGCGAACCATGCCTCATGGGCAAGATGACTAAAACTCCGTTCTCCGAAACAATGGAGCGAGCAACAGATTTGTTGGAGATCATACATACAGATGTATGTGGACCAATGAGTGTTGAAGCTCGCGGCAGGTATCGTTATTTTCTGACCTTCACTGATGATATGAACAGATATGGGTATATCTACTTAATGAAGCACAAGTCTGAAACATTTGAAAAGTTCAAAGAGTTTCAGAGTGAAGTGGAGAATCATCGTAACAAGAAAATAAGAGTTTCTACGATATGATCGTAGAGGTAAAATATTTGAGTTAGCGAGTTTGGCCTTCAGTAAAAACAATGTGAAATAGTTTCACTACTCACGCCACCTGGAACACCATAGTGTAATGGTGTGTCCGAACGTCATAACCATACTTTATTAGATATGGTGCGATCGATGATGTCTCTTACCGATCTACCACTATTGCTTTTGGGGTTATGCATTAGAGACAGCTACATTCACGTTAAATAGGGCACCATCTAAATCCGTGGAGATGACACCGTATGAACTGTGGTTTGACGAGAAACCTAAGCTGTCATTTTTTAAGTTTGGGACTGCGATGCTTATGTGAAAAAGTTTCAACATGATAAGCTCGAACCCAAATCGGAGAAGTAAATCTTCATAGGATACCCAAAAGAAACTGTTGGGTACACCTTCTATCACAGATCCGAAGGCAAGGTCTTTGTTGCTAAGAGTGGATCCTTTCTAGAGAAGGAGTTTCTCTCGAAAGAAGTGAGTGGGAGGAAAGTAGAACTTGATGAGGTAATTGTACCTTCTCCCGAATTGGAAAGTGGAACATCACAGAAACTAGTTCCAGTGATTCCTACACCAATTAGTGAGGAAGCTAATGATGATGATCATGAAACTTGAGATCAAGTTTCTGCTGAACGTCGTAGATCAACCAGAGTACGTTCCGCACCAGAGTGGTACGGTAACCCAGTTCTGGAAGTCATGTTACTAGACCATGATGAACCTGCGAACTATGAGGAAGCGATGATGAGCCCAGATTCCGCAAAATGGCTTGAGGCCATGAAATCTGAGATGGGATCCATGTATGAGAACAAAGTGTGGACTTTGGTTGACTTGCCCGATGATCGGCAAGCCATCGAAAATAAATGGATCTTCAAGAGGAAGACCGACGCTGACGGTAATGTTACTGTTTACAAAGCTCGACTTGTTGCGAAAGGTTTTCGACAAGTTCAAGGAGTTGACTACGATGAGACTTTCTCACCCGTAGCGATGCTTAAGTCTGTCCGAATCATGTTAGCAATTGCCGCATTTTATGAAATCTGGCAAATGGATAACAACTACATTCTTTAATGGATTTATTAAAGAAAAATTGTATATGATGCAACCCGAAGGTTTTGTCAATCCTAAAGGTGCTAACAAAATGTGCAAGCTCCAGCGATCCATCTATGGACTGGTGCAAGCATCTCGGAGTTGGAATATACGCTTTGATAAGTTGATCAAAGCATATAGATTTATACAGACTTACGGTGAAGCCTGTATTTACAAGAAGTGAGTGGGAGCACTACAACCTTTCTGATAAGTATATGTGAATGACATATTGTCGATCGGAAATGATGTAGAATTTTCTTGAAAGCATAAATGAGTGTTTGAAAGGAGTTTTTTCAAAGAAAGACCTTGGTGAAGCTGCTTACATATTGGGCATCAAGATCTATAGAGATAGATCAAGACGCTTCATAAGACTTTCGATAAGTACATACCTTGATAAGATTTTGAAGTAGTTCAAAATGGATCAGTCAAAGAAGGAGTTCTTGCCTGACTTGAAAGGTGTGAAGTTGAGTAAGACTCAAAGCCAGACCACGGCAGAAAAATATAGAGAAAATGAAAGTCATTCCCTATGCCTCAGCCATAGGTTCTATAAAGTATGCCATGCTGTGTACCAAACATGTTGTGTACCTTGCCATGAGTTTGTCAAGGGGGTACAATAGTGATCCAGGAGTAGATCACTGTACAACGGTCAAAATTATCCTTAGTAACTGGATGACTAAGGAAATGTTTCTCGATTATGGAGGTGATAAAGAGTTCGTCGTAAAGGGTTATGCCGATGCAAGCTTTGACACTAAATCCAGATGACTCTAAGTATCAATCTGGATGCGTATTGAAAGTAGGAGCAATTAGCTAGAGTAGCTCTATGCAGAGCATTGTAGACATAGAAATTTGCAAAATACATACGGATCTGAATGTGACAGCCGCGTTGACTAAACTTCTCTCACAAGCAAAACATGATCACACCTTATTACTCTTGGGTATTAATCACATAGCGATGTGAACTAGATTATTGACTCTAGTAAACCCTTTGGGTGTTGGTCACATGGCGATGTGAACTATGGGTGTTATTCACATAAACGATGTGAACTATCGGTATTAAATCACATGGCGATGTGAGCTAGATTATTGACTCTAGTGAAAGTGGGAGACTGAAGGAAATATGCCCTAGAGGCAATAATAATGATGTTATTTGTATTTCCTTATATCGTGATAAATGTCTTTTATTCATGCTAGAATTGTATTAACCGGAAACTTGGTACATATGTGGATACATAGACAAAACAGTATGTCCCTAGTATGCCTCTACTAGACTAGCTCTTTAATCAAAGATGGTTATGTTTCCTAACCATAGACATGAGTTGTCATTTGATCAACGGGATCACATCATTAGGAGAATGATGTGATGGACAAGACCCATCCGTTAGCATAGCACTATGATCGTTTAGTTTTTCTGCTATTTCTTTCTTCATGACTTATACATGTTCCTATGACTATGAGATTATGCAACTCCCGAATACCGTAGGAACACCTTGTGTGCTATCAAACGTCACAACGTAACTGGGTGATCATAAAGATGCTCTACAGGTGTCTCCGAAAGTATTCGTGGTGTTGGCATAGATCAAGATTAGGATTTGTCACTCCGAGTGTCGGAGAGGTATCTCTGGGCCCTCTCGGTAACACACATCATAATAAGCCTTGCAAGCAAAAGACTAATGAGTTAGTCACGAGATGATGTTTTACAGAACGAGTAAAGAGACTTGCCGGTAACGAGATTGAACTAGGTATAGAGATACCGACGATCGAATCTCGGGCAAGTAACATACCGATGACAAAAGGAACAACGTATGTTGTTATGCGGTTTGACTGATAAAGATCTTCGTAGAATATGTAGGAGCCAATATGAGCATCCAGGTTCCGCTATTGGTTATTGACCGGAGATGAGTCTCGGTCATGTCTACATAGTTCTCGAACCCGTAGGGTCCGCACGCTTAACGTTTGATGACGACCGGTATTATGAGTTTATGAGTATTGATGTACCGAAGGTAGTTCGGAGTCCCGGATGAGATCACGGATATGACGAGGAGGACATAAAGATTGATATATTGGACGACTATATTCGGACACCGGAAGTGTTCCGGGAAAGTTTTGGATTTAACGGGATTGCCGGAGGGGGTTACCGGAACCCCCGACGAGGGGGGATGGTCCATAGTGGGCCTTATGGAAAAGAGAGAGGCAGCCCATAGGGGCTGGCCGGCGCCCCACCTAGGGTTCCTAGTTGGACTAGGATTGGGGGGCGCCACCTCTCCTTCTTTTCCTTTCCCTCTCTTCTTTTCTTTGGTAGTTCCTACTAGGAATAGGATTGCAATCCTATTCCTAGTAGGATTGCACCCTAGCCGCACCATAGGAAGGGCCGGCCGGCCTCCCCCTTGCTCCTTTATATACGGGGGCAAGGGGGCACCCAAAGACACACAAGTTGAATTGTTCCAGCCGTGTGCGGTGCCCCCCTCCACAGAAACACACCTCGGTCATACCGCCGCGGTGCTTAGGCGAAGCCCTGCGCCGGTGAATACATCATATCCGTCACCACGCCGTCGTGCTGACGAAACTCTCCCGTGAAGCTCAACTGGATCAAGAGCTCGTGGGACGTCATCAAGCTGAACGTGTGCTGAACGCGGAGGTGCCGTACGTTCGGTGCTTGATCGGTTGAATCGCGAAGAAGTTCGACTACATCAACCGCGTCACTTGACGCTTCCGCTTCCGGTCTACGAGGGTACGTAGACACACTCTTCCCTCTCGTTGCTATGCATCTGGTAGATAGATCTTGCGTGATCGTAGGAAAATTTTAAAATACTACGTTTCCCAACAGATGGCGTCCCCAGAAACATGGTTACCGCTCAGCAAGCAACTTATAAGAAATAAGATACATAGGCAACATATTCTTTACCACAATAGTTTTTAAGCTACTTTCCCATGAGCTATGTATTGCAAAGTTAGTCTGCTTAGTACAGGTGGAGGTTAGCAAAAGACTGGGAGCGACCAACTAAGAGAGCAATGACGGTCATAATCATGCAGAGCGACAAAGCAACATTGAATCAGACATGGTAGTTATATCGCTACTCAGAAATAAAAGATCATCAAGGCTTGACAGACTTTCTTCACAGTCTTAAATATGCGTGAGCATACGCCAAGTCAATCAAAATAAATTCTTGAAGGAAGATATTACTAAACCATACCACATCATTGGCAAAAAAATCATGTTGGTACTTCAATAACACATTGGGAATCCCCCAGCTATTTGAGACTAACCATAAGAAAACCTGAACTACTAAGCGCCATTATGCACGTAGCATCTTTATCATAGACATATTAACCAATGCAATGGAAGCAAACTCTCTTAATAAGATAAGCATGATAATTAAATAGAGTTCAAGCAACCAACTAAACAAAAGCTCTTTAAAAAGATAAGCATGAAAGTTAAGAGCTAAGCATGATAGTAGCTATTAAAAGACAAAGAACACACACAGCAAAGATAGACATGCAAATTCTATGTTATGTTCTAGGTAGAAGTGGAGCGGGTTTATCTCCCACATAAAGAAAGCTGAGTTCCGACTCGTTATGAAAAGCTAAAGAAAACTAAAAGGAAAACTAAAACAAGACGCTCCAAGCATAGCACATAACACATGAAGTGATTAAAATATAGTGGAACGAAGGACGAACTGATAATGTTGATGGAGAAGGGGATGCACGGGGGCATCCCCAAGCTTAGATGCTTGAGTATCCCCAAGCTCGACACTCCTGAATCTTTTTATCATCTTTCCTCGCACACTTGAAAACTCCCTTCATACATAACTCATCATAATCTGATTAGCGAGGTTAGTACCCATAATAAAATAATTGTTCCTTGCTGGAAATAAAGATATTCTTGAAGTTCTACTGTTTCTCAAGATTGCCAAAAGGTTTTTGCAAAGAAAAAGCAAGCTCTTGGTTTGCAAAATGAAGGAAAGGCAAAACAGGACAGAATCTGTGAAAAACAGAACAACAGGTAGTAATTGATTTGTTCGGGGCACTTCTGCAACTCAAATCAAAAATCTCAGAACAGATGCACGAAAGACAATTATATAGGGAACGCTGTAGAAAAAATTCAGACCAAAAAGATGAGTTGGTGATTTTATACGAATTTTTCTATCCAATGACATAATCTGTTTCCTGGACAGCACCTCACAACTTTTGAACTTTCTAGCAATCAGAGGCTACACTTGGCACAAAGTTGAAAAGTAAAGATACAATTATGATGCTACTGTAGTAACAATATCAAGACACAACAAAAAGCAAAATAAAATTTTATTCATTGTGGGCTGCCTCCCAAAAGCGCTTTCTTTTATGCCTTTAAGCTAGGCATAGGACTTTAATGATGCTCTCGTAAGAATAAGAGCTGAAGAACAAAAAAGGGCATCAAGAAGCAAATGCCAAATACATTTAAGCCTAACATGCTTCATATGCATAGGAATATTGCAATAGAATAATTCATTGAAGCACGAAGCAACTAGCATAGGAAGGCAAAACAAGCATAACTTCAAAATATTCGCCATAAAGAGAGGGAACTTCTTATTATTAAGATATTTAGAACCAAGCCTCCCTCTCTCATTATAAATTTCAGTGGCATCATGGATGAACTCAACAATATAAGCATCACATAAAGCATTGTTACCATGATCCACATGCAAAAAGGTACTCTCACTCCCCACATAAGCATAATTTTTCTCATTGGTAATAGTGGGAGTAGGACTATCATAAACAACTTGAACACTATAGATTAGTTGTATATTAGGAGGGTGGTGTTCAACAAGGGAGTAATTCCCTTCATGATTATGACAAGTTTCATAAGGATAATTTCTCCTTATGTCATAGGTACCTTTATAATCACTATAGATTGGAGTTATAACATCATCATGGTAGAGAAGAGCATTATCATTGCTAGCAACTATATTTGTAAACATGTTGTCTTTATTCTTACTAACAAGAGAATTATCAATTATCACATCACTAGTGGGGATAGGATTTGCAATCCTATCATCCCCAAGCTTAGAGCTTCCCATATCTTCACTTTCAGAGTTGGTACCAAAAAGATTTTCAAGATCATAAGCAGCATTATCATCATTTTCCCAATCACAATAAGTAACATGCATATCATAATCAAAATCATCTTCAATAGTACCTACGGACGTATCATCAAGATGATAATTAAGGCAATAAACTTCACCTTCTTCTTTAAACTTACAACCGTTAGGATAAAAGTTGATGGGAGGAATATGCTCAGGCCAGGTTGATACCCATTCTTCTTCTTTCTTGCTCCTCTTCCTCCTCCTCTTCTTTTTCTTCTTCTTACCCTTAGGAGGGAGTGGTTGGAGATGAAGCTTCTCCACATATCCTGGTTTATCATTAGAAACAATAGGGGAAACTTGGGAGAAACTCTCCTTTTTATTAGCAGAAATATAAGAGACATTTTTATACTTTGGTAAAGTTCCCTCCTTTATAATCTTACCTATGTAATCATTTTCATGGCAATTAACAACACAATAGAGATGGCAATTTTGCAAAGTGTTTTTTATTCCTATGGCATTAACATCTAGCCATGAAGTCTTTTCTGATAACTCTTCACACATCAAAAATAACATAAGCTCATCATAAAGATCAGAGGTGATCATGTTATCACACAACCGGTTAACAGTTATGTATTGAAAGTTCATGCATTGAAAATTAAAGTGACCTTCTATACGACAAAGTTCACAAGTAAAAGGATAAAGGTCACACAATTCTCTAGCAATTTCATTTAAATCTCTGACCCAAGTGGTTTTTCTTTCATGCTTATGTTGCTGACAATACTTCTCTTCTTCAATCATAGGCCTTTCACAAGGTCTATCCACTCCACAAAAATTAACATGCTTATATAAAACTTCATTTTTAGGAATTGGATCATGCATGTTGCAATCATCATGAACAATTTCATTTTCTTTGCAAGTCTCTTTAAAAGGTTTATGATACTTGATCCAATCCTCCTTAGGCATATTAAGATGTGAAGCAAAAGATTTGAGGAAATCAACAAGGAGTTGAGAATCAAGCCCAAACTTAGCACTAAACTTATTAAAACTTGTAGTTTCAACAAAGGACTTAATGCAATCATACTCATAAATTATACCCGACTCTTTACCTTTGTCGATCTCCCAATCTTCAGTGTTGCGTTTAATTCTTTCAAGGAGTTCCCATTTAGCATCAATCTTTTTGTTTGTGAAAGAACCCGTTGAGGAAGCGTCGAGCAAATCTTTATCCTGTCGAGAAAGCCTCGCATAGAAATTAGTAATAATCATATCTTTGGGGAGCCCATGGTTAGGACATTTTAGCATTAACATTTTCAGTCTCCCCAAGCTTGAGCTATGCTCTCTCCGTCATGAGGACAAAAATTATAAACATAATTCCTATTCTCATGGACTTCATGAAGAGGATAAAACTTGGAGTAAAAGAGAGACTGGATCTCTTCCCACTCCAGCAGGTGAGAGTCATTTAGTAGCCTATACCATTCCAATGCTTTTCCTTTCAGTGACAAGGCAAATAATTTCCTCATGACAAACTCCCTCGATACACCTGCAAGCTTAAATAATGAACATAGTTGTGACAGATATAGCAAGTGTTCACCAGGATGTCTGTCTCCTGCATAACGATTAGCCAAAACATAATCGATAATACCAGCTGGTATTTTATAGGGCACAATTTCAGTAGGGGGAGGAGCAACCACCACAGGTGTGGGGCGTCTTCCCGCAAGCAACGATCCAATAGCACGGTTTTCCATAAACATAACTAGTGAAATAAAAACAAGAAACAAAAAGATTTAATTGCAAGATCTAAAGATATACCTTCAAGCGCTCTCCTCCCCGGCAACGGCGCCAGAAATAGCTTGATGTCTACACACGCTTCTACTCTTGTAGACTATGTTGGGCCTCCAAGCGCAGAGGTTTGTATGACAGTAGCAATTTCCCTCAAGTGGATGACCTAAGGTTTATCGAACTCAGGGAAGTAGAGGTTGAAGATGGTCTCTCTCAAGCAACCCTGCAACTAAGATACAAGAAGTCTCTTGTGTCACAACACACCTAATACAACTAGGGGTTGTATAGGTGCACTAGTTCGGCGAAGAGATGGTAAAATATGGATGATAGGAGTGTAAAAGCAAAGTAATATAAATATGTAATAAAAAGTGCAGCAAGCAAACAAGTGGTAAACGTGAGCACAAATGGTATTGCAATGGTGGAAACAAGGCCTAGGGTTCATACTTTCACTAGTGGCAACTCCCAACAACATTAACATAATCGAATCACATGATATTTCCCATAAAACATGCAAAGGGGACACACTCGGAGGTCATTCCTTCATGGTCAAGAGAGGACGAGAATTATGTAGGGCTACAAAAGCACACCTCAAAGTTCGTAGTTCTCAATCTAAGGATTTCCCAATGTCACCGCGGCCATCCAAAGAGAGTCCCACAATCACCACAACATATCTAAAGGATAGTCAAAGACAAGCACCAAGAGACTCTCAATCTTCAATCAACACACAAGAGAGGAAATCACTCATGAAAATATTGTTCTAATCCATGTCCAATAGACCGCTGTCACCTTGGTCTCGGGGATTATACTAGATAAAGACAAGTGAGTACATCAATCCAATACATAGAGGAAGGGGAAATATCTTAGATTAACATAGCCTATGATCACAACGAAGATCACATCATGGGAGAGAGAATTGACCACATAGCTACTGGTAAGAACCTCAGCCCCGATGAGGAACTACTCCCGCATCATGGAGGGAGGAAGCAACATCGATGGAGATGAATCCGGGGGCACTTCCCCGTCCCGGCAGGGTGCCGGGAAGAGTTCTCCTGGTGCTCCCGATCTTGGAAGCGGCGGCGGCGGCGGAACAGAGATGAGATCGCGAAAAAGAGTTCCCGTCCCGAGGGTTTGGAAGGACGCTCTAAATATATGCCGAAGGGGGGCACCAGACGGGGCTCGGGGGGCCCAGGCGCCCCCCCGGCGCGGCCCAGGGGGGGCACGCCGCCAGGGCGTCTGGAGCCCTGGTGCCCCCCCCCCCGGCTGTCCTTCGGGTGCAAGGTAGGTTCTGGAACGCTGATTTTTTATATAATTTTTCTGGATTTTTCCTGGCAGTTCTCGTAACGTGAAAACCTGAAATACAAAAACAGCCGAAAACAGAAACTGGCACCGGGGTGCACTGGATTAGTAGGTTAGTCCAAATATGATCAAAAGTGTATGGAAGTGTATAAATATCATAGCAATATCACCCAAAAGTGGCATGGACCACGCAAAAATTATAGATACGTTTTGGACGTATCAGTCACCGAGAATGTTAGCATCATATGCTGATCTTTCCCATCCAGCCAGCACATATGTGAACTTCAGATCGAAGTCAACGGCAGCTAGCACATTCTGGTTTGTGTCGTGCTTCCTCCCTCTATATGTTGCAGCTTGTGACCTCGGCACTCCGGCAGTGACATGAGTGCCATCTATTTCTCTAATGCAATCATGAATGACATTGCAGTATGATGTTAGTCTACTACAGAACAATAACATCATATCAAGGCATGAACTACAAAAACATATCAAGTGCTCACCTTAACATATGGACACCATCTTGGGCTAGTGCGAATCTTGGTAGGAGTCCGGCCATTTAGTGACCAGATCATCCCTCCTCTGAGCTCCCCAACAGCATACAACACTTGCTTGAAGTACCTGGAGATGGTCTCCATTGATCTCCTGAAGGTGTTGTGTACAACCCTGAACCTCTGGTTATGACCAACAACACGGAGGAACATGGCGACTTGCCCTTCCACAGTGGTGTGGATGCTATCTTGTAGCAGCCCCTGCTCCTTAACGTCTACACAAGCCTGGCGAAAGGTGATTTTTTTTCATTAGAAGCATCCACAGAGCCTTTGTGTTGTGGCAGTTCAGATTCGCTATCCTCTCTTGATCCCGGATTAGCATCGGACCATACCGAATGCAAGGTCTCTCATTCCGACGAACCGCTCTCTTATGGACCAACATGATCCAGGCCTAAACCACAACTATCAGCGATGCTGCCTGAACTAGAAGTTTCGTCCGTTCATCCACAATCTAAGCGACATCCATGATGCGGTCAGCGATGGCGCTATCGACCCTAAACGCTCCTATCGAATGACCTAAGACATAACAGAGGAGGTGGATGGGGAGGGAGTATATTACCAGCTTCAAGGTCGGGGGAGACATGGCGGAGACGAGGAGGGTTGGACGGAGACTGAGAAGAAAGGAAGAAGCAACCACCGCCATCGAGGAGTGTGCCTGCCGCCTCTTGCTGCCGCAGGAGAGTGTCACAGCCGCAGATCTCAGTCGCCGCCGCCATCCCAGCCGTAGATCTGAGTCGCCGTCGCCTCTGGTGCCAAGAACATAGGAGGATTTGTCATACAGCTAGAGGTGAGCAAGGAAATGGTGTGGTGAGGGTATATTTGGCGCCACCCGGCCTTGGCCTATTTTCCCCTCCCGCCTTCTCCGTCTGCATCCCTCTGCACCGTGCCCTACGTCGTGTCTTCATTTTCCACCCCACTCAGCCTGGCTCGCTGGAAATGGCCAGCGAGCCAGACTGAGGGGTGATTTAAGGTCTGTGCAAATGCGAGCCGTGTCGGCCTGCAGGCAACCAAACAGCCCAATTTTATTCCGCACGGGCCTGGTTGGGTTGTATGCAGCCTACCAAATGCGCCCGATATGTCTATATATCTATAGTCACCGCCACGGTGTGCACAAATGGGTTTTATAGAGAGAATTATATTTTCCATCCCTCAACTCTTGGCGTAGTTTAGATTTGGTCCTTCAACTTCAAAATCGAACAACTTGCACCCCCTAACTACTGAAACCAGACAAAATTTGTCCATGGACTCGATTTGACCGGTTTTGGTGTTGACTCACCCCGGTTTTGACCGTGCTGACTCGGATTCATGTACTTTCTTAAATCCGCGTACTTTTTTCAAGTTCGCATACCTTTTCAAATTCACGTACTTGTTCCATATCTGCACATTTTTCTGGCAAAAATTCATCAATTTAGAAAATGTACGCAAACTCGAAAGATGTACGCGGTTTTGTAAATATACGTGAATTAAAAAATTACGCAAACAGTATTTGAATTATAAATGTATGTAGTTAGTCAAACAGTACGCTAACTTGAAAACAGTAAGCAAACTTGAAAATATACGCAGATTATAAATAAGTACATAAATTTTAAAATACTTCAGGGATTTGAAAGAGTAAGCCGATTTGAAAAAATATGTGAATTTGAAACAAGTACATGAACTTGAAAAAAGTACGCGAAATTCAAAAAAGTTCATGGATCTGAAAAAATAAGCGGTTTTAAATAAAGTACATGAATTTCAGAACAGTTGACGGATTAAAAAAATCACGAATTTCAAAAAAGTTCACGGATCTGAAAAAATAAGCGGTTGTAAATAAAGTATGTGTATTTTGCAAAATAAATGGATATACATAAAATACGTGAACTAAAAAAAATGACGGATTTGAAAAAATTATGCGAATTTGTTGAGTCAGCGCCGGTTAAAACTGGGCGAGTCAACACCAAAACCGAGACCAGGGACGAATCTTCTCTTGTTCGACAGTTGGGGGGGGGGGCAAGTTGTTCGGTTTTCAAAGTTGAGTGACCGAATCTAGATCCGGCCAAGAGTTCAGGGATAAAAGGTATACTTTTCTATTTTTTATATACAGGCTAAGGTGTACTAACTCCGTCCTGGTTTATAGGTCCCTTTTGTAGTTTTTTAGAGAAAAGGCGTCGGCCGAGCGCGAGAGGAGCTCGAACCTAGCCCGACTTTGAATTAAAAAAGTCATCAACCGATCAAGATTAGGGGCACCACATTACAAAGGGAAAAATGCAATGCAAAGCGGAAAGAATATACATAGAGCTAGGCAGAACAGCACAATGGCAACAATAGAGCATCGTTGCCGACGACCATCACTACACCTACACCAACTAGCCAACTAGGTACTTGGGAGGAGGGACATGTCGTGCAAGCAATGAGCGCCGGCTGCATCCATGGCCAAACTTAGGCAACACTTGTGTTGTCTCCACCATCGCAAAGGGCCACTACCCTTTCACCCAGGCTCGATGGGTGCCGCACCGGCGACCAGCAGAGTTGCTACACATAGCCCAACTCCAGGTGACCAAGCTGCCATAGGAGAAGCAGACAACGCTGACCCACGAGCAACGGAAGGCCAACCCGACGAGAACCAAAACCGACAGCGGCAGGACGGAGCAAGGGGCGCGAGCTGTCCGACGAAGGCGCTCATCTAAGACGAAGACCGAAGAAGAAGAGCAGGACAACCAGGCCACCATGCCTTGGAGCCGAGACACCGACCGCCCCACCACCAAAAGAAACTCCTGATAACCCACAAGTGTAGGGGATCAGTTGTAGCCTCTTTCGATAAGTAAGAGTGTTGAACCCAGCGAGGAGCTAAAGGCAGAACAAATATTCCGTCAA
Organism: Secale cereale; assembly: GCA_902687465.1. Lineage (NCBI taxonomy): Eukaryota > Viridiplantae > Streptophyta > Magnoliopsida > Poales > Poaceae > Secale > Secale cereale. The sequence goes on along the minus strand of LR738715.1, from coordinate 174,542,964 downwards.
GTTTTATCGACCACCGATACAACTCTAGGCACGCTTGACGTTTACTTTACCTAGAACAAGTATGAAACTAGAAGTACTTTGTAGTTTTTGTGGGATAGGTTTGCAAGATAATAAAGAGCGCGTAAATAAAAAGTAGGGGTTGTTTAGGTAAAGACACAACTAAATTAGTTTTAGTAGAGAGCTTTTTGTCACGAGAAAGTTATTTGTCCCTAGGCAATCGATAATTAGACCGGTAATCACTATTGCAATCTTATTTGAGGGAGAGACATAAGCTAACATACTTTCTCTTCTTGAATCATATGCACTTATGATTGAAACTCTAGCAAGCATCTGCAACTACTAAAGATCATTAAGGTAAAACCCAACCATAGCATTAAAGTATCAAGTCCTCTTTATTCCCATACGCAAACAACCTACTTACTCGGGTTTGTGCTTCTGTCACTCACGCCACCCACCATAAGAAAATCATGAACATATTGCAAACCCTACAACGAGGATCCCTCACGCGTGCGCGACACGGAGAGCACCATAGGACAACACCAATAATAAAACATGCAACTCAAACCAATCACTATCATCAATTAACCCATAGGACAAAACGGATCTACTCAAACATCATAGGATAGCCATACATCATTGGGAAATAATATATAGCATTGAGCACCATGTTTAAGTAGAGATTACATAGGGTAGAAGAGGGGTTACACCGCTACATAGAGGGGGGAGAGTTGGTGATGATGGCGGTGAAGTTATTGGTGTAGATTGCGGTGACGATGATGGCCCCGGCGGCACTCCGGTGCCACCGGAAGCGAGGGGGAGAGATCCCCCCTCCTTATTCTTCTTCCTTGACCTTCTCCCTAAATGGGAGAAGGGTTTCCCCTCTAGTCCATGGTATCCATGGCATGGGAGGGGCGAGAGCCCCTCCGAGATTGGATCTGTCTCTCTGTCTCTCTCTATTTCTGCGTTCCCTGATTCTGCCCTTTCACCATTTCTTATATATCCGGAGATCCGTAACTCCGATTGGATTGAAACCTTCGCCCATATTGTTTTCCGAAAATTAGCTTTCTTGCGGCCAAATAAGAGAAGTAACCACCTTACGGGGTGCCCACGAGGGTCAGGGGCACGCCCACCCCTCTAGGGGCGCCCCCTGCCTCGTGGCCCCCTCGGGCACCGTCTTGCGTTGGTTCTTCTTCCCAAATATCACAAATATTCCAAAAATATTCTCCGTCCGTTTTTATCCCGTTTGGACTTCGTTTGATATGGGTTTTCTGCGAAACATAAAACATGCAACAAACAGGAACTCGCACTGGGCACTGGATCAATATGTTAGTCCCAAAAATAATATAAAAAGTTGCCAAAAGTATATGAAAGTTGTATTAAAATTGCATGGAACAATCGAAAATTATAGATGCGACGGAGACGTATCAGCATCCCCAAGGTTAATTCCTGCTCGTCGTCGAGTAGGTAAATGATAAAAAAGATAATTTTTGATGTGGAATGCTACCTAGCATAATCTTGATCATGTAGTCTAATCATGGCATGAATATTAAAACACGAGTGATTCAAAGCAATAGTCTATCATTTGACATAAAAGAATTTAATACTCGGGCATCCCAACAAACAATCAAGTCTTTCAAAATGTCAATGCTAAAGAACGTTATCCCTACAAAATCATATAGCCTTTTATGCTCCCTTTTCTTAACACAAGGTACCCCTCATGCCCATCTCGGTGTCAGCTAAGCAATTGTTTTCATACTTTACTTTTTCGAAAAATTTCAACTCTTCACGCTATACATGAGCGTGAGCCATGGACATAGCACTATGGGTGGAAATAGAAGGTGGTAGTAGACAAAAGTAGGGACAAAGTCTCACATCGACTAGGCGTATCGATGGGCTATGGATATGCCCATCAATAGACATCAATGTGAGTGAGTAGGGATTGCCATGTAACGGATGCACTAGAGCTATAAGTGTATGAAAGCTCAAAAGAAAACTAGTGGGCGTGCATCAACTTGCTTGCTCATGAAGACCTAGGGCATTTGAGGAAGCCCATCGTTGGAATATACAAGCCAAGTTCTATAACATAAAATTCCCACTAGTATATGGAAGTGACAACATAGGAGACTCTCTATCATGAAGATCATGGTGCTACTTTGAAGCACAAATGTGGAAAAAAAAAGATAGTAGCATTGTCCCCTTTTTCTTTTCCCTTTATTTTTCTTTTTTTCCTTTTTTTTGGGCCTTCCTTTTTTTGGCCTTTCTCCTTTTTTTATTTGGTCTTTCTTTTTTCTTTTCTTTTGGCCTTTTTTTCAAGGGACAATGCTCTAATAATGATGATCATCGCACTTATATTTACTTACAACTCGATACTAGAACAAAAATATGACTCTAAATAAATGCCTCCGGCGGTGTACCGGGATGTGCAATGATCTAGCGTAGTAATGACATCAAAAAATGGACAAGCCATGGAAACATCATGCTAGCTATCTTACGATCATGCAAAGCAATGTGACAATGATGGTGCGTGTCATAATAAACAGAACGGTGGAGTTACATGGCAATATATCTCGGAAAGTCTATGGAAATGCCATAATAGGTAGGTATGGTGGCTATTTTGAGGAAGGATATAATGTGGTTTGATGCACCGACGAAAATTGCACGGTACTAGAGTGGCTAGCAAGGTGGAAGGGTGAGAGTGCGTATAATCCATGGACTCAATATTAGTCATAAAGAACTCACATACTTATTGCGAAAAATCTATTAGACATCGAAGCAAATATACTACGACGCATGCTCCTAGGGGGGAGGTCGGTGGGAGTTAACCATCGCACGCCCCCGATCTTCACGCAAAGATAAACAATCAAGATACAATGCGTGCCAATTTGGTTACATAGTTAGGAGACCATACGTGCATGCTTCGGGAATCACAAACCTTAACACCAATATTTTTACTAGACCACAATCATTCACTAGTACCTCCCACATATTAGCATCTTTATATCGCAAAACTATTGCAAGGAATCAAACATATCATATTCAGCGATCTAAGAGTTTATGTAGGATTTTATGACTAACCATGTGAATGACCAATTCCTGTCAACTCTCTAAATAGATATAAGTGAAGAAAGAGAGTTTTAATTCTTTCTACAAAACTTATGCCCACGCTCTAACAAATATAAGTGAAGCAAAAGAGCATTCTACAAATGGCGGTTTTCTATGTAAAGAGAAACAGACAATCCAAACTTCAAATGATATAAGTGAAGCACATGAAGCATTCTATAAAGACATACTCAAAAGATATAAGTGAAGTGCAAAGAGCATTCTATAAATCAACCAAGAAGTATCTCATACCAGCATGGTGCATTTATTAAAATAAAAAGGAAATGCAAACGACACTCCAAGAGTTTACGCATGTCATGTGAATGAAACGAATCCGAAAACATATCGACACTTGTTGAAGAAAGATGGGATGCCTTCCAGGGCATCCCCAAGCTTAGATGCTTGAGTCTCCTTGAATATTTACTTGGGTACATTGGGCATCCCCAAGCTTGAGATCTTGCCTCTCCTCCTTCTCCTCGCATGGAGACCTCCTCGATCTTCGAACACTTCATCCACACAAAACTTAACCGAACTTTTAGTCGTGGGGTTATTGCATATGATCAATAAAATCCCATCATGTACTGCTCTAGCATTATTGTATAATTATGAACGAACAATACCTACTGTATGCTATCACAATTCTATGGCCCCAAGTCAAGGAGGCATCAACAAGAATTCAAACATATGCAAATAATGAAGCTATAACAACAATCTGTGAAAATAGGACAGTCTGTAGTAATCTGAACATTAACCATACTTCTGTAACTCTAAAACTTCTGGAAAAATTAGTAAAAGTTAACTATTTGTATAGAAAGACTTTGCAAAAAAAATCAGATCCTTTCGACGTTCCAGTAAAAAAAAATCGCGCACTACAACCAAAGTTTCTGTTTTTGCACCGCACAAACCAACAAGCAGTTTAATCATCCTAAAGGAAACTCTTGGCATATTATTTTCATAATACAATGGAATTCTACAAGGGGATAATTATTTTTGTTGAAAAGTTTCTATAATCAAGGTTCACAAAGTTTCCATGGGCATGAACAAAGTTCAAGGCTAGCTCCCACTTTTACAATGCTCGTCTTTCTCACTTTCGCTTTTCTTTTTGAAAAAAAAATTAGGTTCCCCTCTTTATTTTTATTTGTTTTTAAACTTTATAAAAGCACACAGCAGAAATAAATGACTCTCTAAAACTTCTGGGTTGTCTCCTTGGCAACACTTTCTTTAAAGCCATTAAGCTAGGCATATAGTGCTCAAGTAATGGATCCACCCGGATCCCAAGGTATATCAAAGCCAATTTTAATTAGCAATGAATTGACATTTAGTAGTGAGCACAAAGTGATATGTGCCATGCAAGAACTAAGTCTAACTCTCTTCCTATGCATACGCTTGTCATATAAGAACAATTCATGCACATTAAGTAAAGGCCAATGCATAGTATAAGCACTTTCTTGCAATCTTATCGTGTTGGAAAAATAGAGAGGCGGAGATGTAGTTCCTCTCTCATAATAATTGCAAGTAGGAGCAGCAAGCACATGCATATTATGTAAGGGCATATTTCTCCCTAAGTAGTTTTGGTGATTGCTGACAATGCATTTGCGGACTAATCGTGTGCTCTAAGCTCTTTCAGGTATATCTCACCTAGGCACAAGACGATTGTATGCCCCTCGGAATCTATGGAAGACGGTGTTTTCTTTTTGCTCTTTTTCGGTGGTTTTGAATAATAGGAATGCCGTACTATTAAGAGGGGGTCCGCTTCGGAAAGGTTTGGGTGGAATCAACACGTACACATCTATTCTCTCGCACCACCTTTCCTTTGCTTCTCTGGAGCTCTGGCCGTTTTCCTCGTAAGTACAAACCATGGCTTCCTACTAGTACAGCTACCTGGCAGGCGGTAGTACCGCTCATGTAAGCGGTAGTACCGCACAACCACACAGTAGTACCGCCTCTGGACACGGTAGTACCGCACCAGCGGTAGTACCGCATCACGAGGACGATAGTACCGTGTATCTGGCCCGGCACTGCACCAAGTACGGTAGTAGGTGCGGAAGTAATTTTTTACTTCTGCATCCTACGCGGTAGTACCGTGCCGTGTTTTGCTACTACCGTATTTCTGCGGATGTAGCTACGGATGTATTTTATTTCATTCGTGCTTGTCCTCAGCCTGCTTGTCTCTGCCTTGCGGTAGTACCGCAGGGACGAGCGGTAGTACCGCTCAGGCAGTACTACCGCCTGTGTGCCTTCGCAACAGAGTGCAATCGCGGCTTGTACTGCTCCAGCGGTAGTACCACACCCAGAGCGGTAGTACCGCTGGCCAAGCGGTAGTACCGCAACTTACGTGCGGTAGTACCGCGCTCTGCGGGCAGAAATGTGGGATAACGGTTGGATTTGTTCTCCCACTATATATAGGGAGTCTTCTTCTCCAAGGAGACTCACCTCTTCCACCCCAAAGCTCCATTGTTGCTCAAAGCTTCATTTCCGCCCGATCTCTCTCCCTAGCCAATCAAACTTGTTGATTTCCTCGGGATTGCTTGAGAAGGCATCGATCTACACTTCCACCAAGAGATATTTGATTCCCCCACTAATCCTTGCGGATCTTGTTACTCTTGGGTGTTTGAGCACCCTAGACGGTTGAGGTCACCTCGAAGCCATACTCCATTGTGGTGAAGCTTCGTGGTGTCGTTGGGAGACTCCAATTTGGTTGTGGAGATAGCCCCAACCCTGTTTGTAAAGGTTCGGTTGCCGCCTTCAAGGGCACCACTAGTGGAATCACGGCACCTTGCATTGTGTGAGGGTGTGAGGAGAATACGGTGGCCCTAGTGGCTTCTTGGGGAGAATTGTGCCTCCACACCGCTCCAACGGAGACGTACTTCCCCTCAAAGGGAAGGAACTTCGGCAACACATCCTCGTCTTCACCGGTTCCACTTGTGGTTATTTCTTCCCTTTACTTGTGCAAGCTTTACTTGTTTATCTTATATAGCTTGCTTGTGAGGTTGTTATCTTTACTTCCTATTAGTTGTCATCTTAGTAGCTTATCTAGACAACTTACTTTGACGCTTAATTTAAAGTGGTTAAGAAAAGCTAAAAATTGGTAGTTGCCTATTCACCCCCCCCCCTCTAGTCAACCATATCGATCATTTCAATTGGTATCAGAGCCTCGTCTCTTTTTAAGGACTTTATCGTCCAAAGAGTATGGGTGACAACGTAGTCGAGATGGACGAACATTCCGGTGGAACTCCGTCCTTGCCTACGTCCAATGGGGGAGCCTCGATTTCTCGTGAGGAGTTCAATGTGGCTATGACCACATTGAAAGAATCACTAGCGACCGAGGTCAAAGGCATGTTTAAAGATTTAATTGAGGGGCTTATAGGGATGGCAATGGGTAGGGTATGGGCGGGTACGACACTTTTCTACCCAAACCCATACCCAAATCTTTTTTCTATACCCACCCACTTCACTATCCATGGGCGCAAATTGGTACCCATGCCCATACCCATCGGGTATCCTATACCCAATGGGTATCCGGTGGGTACAATATATAGGATTAACATGACAAAATTAAGATGAGAAAAAGGTCTAAATTCAGGTACCCATTCGGTGGGTACAATATATAGCCTTGGTTTGGGATGAATCGATGAGGATTCAGTAACCCGGCTCTTGATTGCTTCATCTTCCGAAGTCAAGGAAAAGTAGAGAAGATAAGTACTTTAGGTATACGAGGGGTCTGGGGCGATGGCTGGCTATGGGCCTATGGTCCGTGGGCTAGTTAAGAACTCAAGATAATTATTTACTCACATATTACATGGTTTAATTTATTTATTTATTTATTGGGTATCCATTGGGTTACCCATGGGTATAATTTCATACCCATACCCTACCCATGATTTTTGCGGGTATGGATACCCATACCCATGGGTGTGAAATGGTAAAAAGTCTCACCCATGCCCACTATTTTCGGGTAGGGTACCCGCGGGTACCCATACCCATGGGCAAAATTGCCATCCCTAGGGGCTTAAATTATCCACCACAACCGTTAAAGGTGGTCCGTCCCACCACCATCGTGTCGGAGGCTACTCCCAACAAGGGAGAAGCTAGTAGTGGACAAGCCCCGGTTACTAAGAATGGGAATGGCGTCTTTGCCCACTCCGCTCCTCCTACTCACTATGGAGGACCCGTTCCCACACCGCATTTAAATTCCGTTGGGCCTCCTCCTAAGTTTATAAAAAATTCTGATTTTGCTACTTGGATGTTTCGCTTTAAACGTCATTTAAATCATTGCTCTACTAACCTTTGGAGAATCATTGAGCAAGGTTTTTATCCACATGATCCCGACAACATGACTCCGAGAGAAACATCGAATCATCAATTCAACGAGTCCGTTCTTTGCATACTTCAAGATGCAATCCCTCCCGAAGACATTGCACATCTTCGACCCTTCACTGTGGCCAAGGAAGCTTGGGAGCATGTTGGCACTATGTACAAGGGGAGCGCTAGCATTCAACGCTCAAACTATGAAGTTGTGCAAGATGAAGCCGATGAGTTTGCTATGATCAAAGAAGAAGATCCTCGTGAACTTTATCGGAGATTAACCACTTGATACGTCCAAAACGTATCTATAATTTCTGCTTGCTCCATGCCTCTTTTGTGTGATATTGCTATGATATTTATACACTTCCATACACTTTTGATCATATTTGGACTAACCTATTAACTCAGTGCACCCCAGTGCGAGTTTCTGTTTTCTGCTGTTTTTGTATTTCAGGTTTTCCCATTACGTAAACTGCCAGAAAAATTTCGGGAAAAATATATAAAAAATCAGCGTTCCGGAAGCTTCCATGCGGCCAAAGTAGGGCCAGAGGGGGGCCACAGGGGCTCCAGGCGGCCTGCCCACGCGGCCCCCCTGGCCGCGTCGGGGGGGCGCCTGGGCCCCCCAGACCTCCGCTGATGCCCCCCTTTGGCATATATTTAACACCCGTCGCAGAAACCCTGATTCCAGACCCCTTTTCTCCAGACGCAATTCCGATCTCCGCCGCCATCGCCATCAAGCTTCGGGGGACCAGAATTCCTGTGCCGGCACCCTGCCGGGACGGGGAAGTGCCCCCGGATTCATCTCCATCGACGTTGCTTCCTCCCTCCATGATGCGGGAGTAGTTCCTCCTCAGGGCTGAGGTTCTTACCAGTAGCTATGTGGTCATTTCTCTCTCCCATGATGTGATCTTCGTTGTGATCATAGGCTATGTTAATCTAGGGTGATCCCATGATGTTTCCCCTTCCTCTATGTATTGGATTGATGTACTCACTTGTCTTTATCTAGTATAATCCCCGAGACCAAGGTGACAGCGGTCTATTGGACATGGATTAGAAAAATAATTTCATGAGTTATTTCCTCTCTTGTGTGTTGATTGAAGATTGAGAGTCTCTTGGTGCTTGTCTTTGACTATCCTTTAGATATGTTGTGGTGATTGTGGGACTCTCTTTGGATGGCCGCGGTGACATTGGGAAATCCTTAGATTGAGAACTACGAACTTTGAGGTGTGCTTTTGTAGCCCTACATAATTCTCGTCCTCTCTTGACCACGGAGGAATGACCTCCGGGTGCGTCTCCATTGCATGTTTTACGGGAAATATCATGTGATTCGATTATGTTAATGTTGTTGGGAGTTGCCACTATTGAAAGTATGAAGCCTAGGCCTTGTTTCCACCATTGCAATACCATTTGTGCTCACGTTTACCACTTGTTTGCTTGCTGCACTTTTTATTACAGATTTATATTACTTTGTTTTGCCATCCATATCACTTGCCATTTAACATCTCTTCGCCGAACTAGTGCACCTATACATCTAAGAAGTGTATTAGGTGTGTTGGGGACACAAGAGACTTCTTGTATCTTAGTTGCAGGGTTGCTTGAGAGAGACCATCTTCAACCTCTACTTCCCTGAGTTTGATAAACCTTAGGTCATCCACTTGAGGGAAATTGCTGCTGTCCTACAAACCTCTGCGCTTGGAGGCCCAACATAGTCTACAAGAGTAGAAGCGTGTGTAGACATCAAGCTATTTCTGGCGCCGTTGCCGGGGAAGTGAGTGCTTGAAGGTATATCTTTAGATCTTGCAATTAAATCTTTTTGTTTCTTGTTTTTATTTCACTAGTTATGTTTATGGAAAACCGTGTTATTGGATCGTTGCTTGCGGGAAGATGCCCCACACCTGTGGTGGTTGCTCCTCCCCCTACTGAAATTGTGCCCTATAAAATACCAGCTGGTATTATCGATTATGTTTTGGCTAATCGTTATGCAGGAGACAGACATCCCGGTGAACACTTGCTATATCTGTCACAACTATGTTCATTATTTAAGCTTGCAGGTGTATCAAGGGAGTTTGTCATGAGGAAATTGTTCCCCGTATCACTTATAGATAAAGCTTCAGAATGGTATTGGCTACTAGATGACTCTCACCTGCCGGATTGGGAAGAGATCCAGTCTCTCTTTTACTCCAAGTTTTATCCTCTTCATGAAGTCCATGAGAATAGGAATTATGTTTATAATTTCTATCCTCATGACGGAGAGAGCATAGCTCAAGCTTGGGGGAGACTGAAAACGTTAATGCTAAAATGTCCTAACCATGGGCTCCCCAAAGATATGATTATTACTAATTTCTATGCGAGGCTCTCTCGACAGGATAAAGATTTTCTCGATGATTCCTCTATGGGTTCTTTCACAAACGAAAAGACTGATGCTAAATGGGAACTCCTTGAAAGAATTCAACGCAACACTGAAGATTGGGAGATCGACAAAGGTAAAGAGTCAGGTATAATTTATGAGTATGATTGCATTAAGTCCTTTGTTGAAACTACAAGTTTTAATAAGTTTAGTGCTAAGTTTGGACTTGATTCTCAACTCCTTGTTGATTTCCTCAAATCTTTTGCTTCACATCTTAATATGCCTAAGGAGGATTGGATCAAGTATCATAAACCTTTTAAAGAGACTTGCAAACAAAATGAAATTGTTCATGATGATTGCAACATGCATGATCCAATTCCTAAAAATGAAGTTTTATATAAGCATGTTAATTTTTGTGGAGTGGATAGACCTTGTGAAAGGCCTATGATTGAAGAAGAGAAGTATTGTAAGCAACATAAGCATGAAAGAACAATCACTTGGGTCAGAGATTTAAATGAAATTGCTAGAGAATTGTGTGACCTTTATCCTTTTACTTGTGAACTTTGCCGTATAGAGGGTCACTTTAAATTTTCAATGCATGAACTTTCAAAACATAACTGTTAACCGGTTGTGTGATAACATGATCACCTCTGATCTTTATGATGAGCTTATGTTATTTTTGATGTGTGAAGAGTTATCAGAAAAGACTTCTTGGCTAGATGTTAATGTCATAGGAATAAAAAACACTTTGCAAAATTGCCATCTCTATTGTGTTGTTAATTACCATGAAAATGATTACATAAGTAAGATTAGAAAGGAGGGAACTTTACCAAAGTATAAAAATGTCTCTTATATTTCTGTTAATAAAAAGGAGAGTTTCTCCCAAGTTTCCCCTATTGTTTCTAATGATAAACCAGGATATGTGGAGAAGCTTCATCTCCAACCACTCCCTCCTAAGGTTAAGAAGAATAAAAAAAAGAGGAGGAGGAAGAGGAGCAAGAAAGAAGAAGAATGGGTATCAACCTGGCCTGAGCATATTCCTCCCATCAACTTTTATCCTAACGGTTGTAAGTTTAAAGAAGAAGGTGAAGTTTATTGCCTTAATTATCATCTTGATGATACGTGCGTAGGTACTATTGAAGATGATTTTGATTATGATATGAATGTTACTTATTGTGATAGGGAAAATGATGATAATACTACTTATGATCTTGAAAATCTTTTTGGTACCAACTCTGAAAGTGATGATATGGAAAGCTCTAAGCTTGGGGATGATAGGATTGCAAATCCTTTACCCACTAGTGATGTGATAATTGATAATTATTTTGCTAGTAAGAATAAAGACAACATGTTTACAAATATAGTTGCTAGCAATGATAATGCTCTTCTCTACTATGATGATGTTATAACTCCAATCTATAGTGATTATAAAGGTACCTATGACATAAGGAGAAATTATCCTGATGAAACTTGTCATAATCATGGAGGGAATTACTCCCTTGTTGAACACCATCTTCCTAATACCCAATTAATCTATAGTGTTCAAGTTGTTTATGATAGTCCTACTCCCACTATTACCAATGAGAAAGATTATGCTTATGTGGAGAGTAAGAGTACCTTTTTGCATGTGGATCATGGTAACAATGCTTTATGTGATGCTTATATTGTTGAGTTCATCCATGATGCCACTGAAATTTATAATGAGAGAGGGAGACTTGGTTCTAAATATCTTGATAATAAGAAGTTTCCTCTCTTTATGGTGAATATTTTGAAGTTATGCTTGTTTTGCCTTCCTATGCTAGTTGCTTTGTGCTTCAATGAATTATTATATTGCAATATTCCTATGCATAGGAAGCATGTTAAGCTTAAATGTGTTTGATATTTGCTTCTCGATGCTCTCTTTTGTTCTTCAGCTCTTATTCCTACGAGAGCATCATTAAAGTTTTAAGCCTATCTTTATGGCTATAAAGAAAGAGCTCTAGGGAGACAACCCTTGTTATCTTTGCTTTCAGTTTTCAGTGGTCTTGATGTTTGTTACTACTGTAGCAACATCATTGTATCTTTATTTTTCAGCTTTGTGCCAAGTTTAGCCTCCGATTGCAAGAAAGTTGAAAAGTTGTGACGTGTTGTCCAGGAAACAGATTCTGTCCTTGGACAGAAAAATTCGTATAAAATCACCAGATCATCTTTTTGGTCTGAATTTTTTCGACAGCATGCTCTATACAATTGTCTTTCGGGCGTCTGTTCTGAGTTTTTTTATTAGAGTTGCAGAAGTGCCCCGAAAAAAATCATCTACTACCTGATGTTCTGTTTTTCATAGATTTTGTCCTGTTTTGCCTTTCCTTCATTTTGCAAACCTTGAGCTTGCTTTTTCTTTGCGAAAACCTTTTGGCAATCTTGAGAAACAGTAGACCTTCAAGAATATCCTTATTTCCAGCAAGGAACAATTATTTTATTAAGGGTACTAACCTCGCTAATCTGATTATGATGAGTTATGTGTGAAGGGAGTTTTCAAGTGTGCGAGGGAAGATGATAAAAAGATTCAGGAGTGTCAAACGCTCAAGCTTGGGGATGCCCCCGTGCACCCCCAAGACATATTCAAGAAGACTCAAGCGTCTAAGCTTGGGGATGCCCCCGTGCATCCCCTTCTCCATCAACATTATCAGTTCGTCTTTCGTTCCGCTATATTTTTATCACTTCATGTGTTATGTGTTATGCTTGGAGCGTCTTGCTTTTAGTTTCCTTTTCAGTTTTCTTTAGCCTTTCATAACGAGTCGGAACTCAGCTTTCTTTGTGTGGGAGAGAAACACGCTCCACTTCAACCTAGAACACAACATAGAATTTTCATGTTTATCTTTGCTGTGTATGTTCTTGGTCTTTTAATAGCTACTATCATGCTTAGCTCTTAGTTTTCATGCTTATCTTTTTAAAGAGCTTTTGTTTAGTTGGTTGCTTGAACTCTCTTTAGTTGTCATGCTTATCTTATTAAGAGAGTTTGCTTCTGTTGCATTGGTTGATATGTCTATGATAAAAATGCTACGTGCATAATGGCGCTTAGTAGTTCATGTTTTCTTATGGTTAGTCTCAAATAGCTGGGGGGTTTCCAATGTGTTATTGGAATACCAACATGATTTGTTTGCCTATGATGTGGTATGGTTTAGTAATATCTTCCTTCAAGAATTTATTTTGATTGACTTGGCGTATGCTTACGCATATTTAAGACTGTAAACAAAGTCTGTCAAGCCTTGATGATCTTTTATTTCTGAGTAGTGATATAACTTCCATGCCTGATTCAATGTTGCTTTGTCGCTCTGCATGATTATGACCGTCATTTCTCTTTTAGTTGGTCGCTCCCAGTCTTTTGCTAACCTCCACCTGTACTAAGCGGACCGACTGCTTGTGCATCCAAATTCTTTTAAACCAGTTATGCCATATGAGTCCACCATACCTTCCTATACATGGTATTTACCTGCCATTCCTAACGAAGACTTTCATGTGCCATCTCGAAATTATTCAATAAAAGCATTCCTATTGTGTGCCTCTGTTTTAGTTCATGAGGAAGTAGTAGTTAATTCATGATCTTTTTAAGTTGGACAAGCTTCACCCCGGGATTGCATGTCTAATGTGCAAACCCATAATACGAGAAGGAACTGGCAAAGAGTGCGCCCGGCTCAAAATTAATATAACAAACAAACCCTCCTTCACGCTTTGTTCATGAGAAATCAGAAAACTTTGGCAGTGATAAACAAAGGAGATTAAGAGGATGTGATCGTCCTCATTCGGGAGCCATTCCTCGAAACTTGTCCATCTCAAGAAGTGATTGAGTTATCTGCTAGCATTCGTTGACAAAACATGCATATTCCAAAAAATATATTATTACCTCTTTTTTTAAAACCAAGAGCTCTGGTACATGTTTTGTCTTTGTTTCCGACTACGGGTTTTCAACCTTGCCAACAAAAGCCACGATTCGAGAGTCTCCACCTTCTTTTAAAGCACCAACTATTAAGAGCATGATTGTCATTCTGTGTGTAATGTGCATTGTCCCAAAATAGCATTGTCTTTTGCATGATTGTGATATCGTTTATTCTGAAATTATTGTATCTAGTCATCACTTAAACCTTGGAGGCGCCCCTGCATTTATGTTTTGCTTCACTAAAGGGGGCAAGCAAGATATCACTTTATCATATTTGCACACCATGCTCATTACAAATCTATTTGATGTTTCAGTATCATGTTGTAAAACTTTCAGTTCTTTGTGATTTCCTCATGAGGCAACTTAATTACTACAGATTCATTATCTCAGTAAGCTTTTGTCATATGACTATGAAAAGTCCTATATGGTTAATAGCATGTCACCACAGAAATTATTTTTGTTATCATTTACCTACTCGAGGACGAGCAGGAATTAAGCTTGGGGATGTTGATACGTCCAAAACGTATCTATAATTTCTGCTTGCTCCATGCCTCTTTTGTGTGATATTGCTATGATATTTATACACTTCCATACACTTTTGATCATATTTGGACTAACCTATTAACTCAGTGCACCCCAGTGCCAGTTTCTGTTTTCTGCTGTTTTTGTATTTCAGGTTTTCCCATTACGTAAACTGCCAGAAAAATTCTGGGAAAAATATATAAAAAATCAGCGTTCCGGAAGCTTCCATGCGGCCAAAGTAGGGCCAGAGGGGGGCCACAGGGGCTCCAGGCGGCCTGCCCACGCGGCCCCCCTGGCCGCGCCGGGGGGACGCCTGGGCCCCCCAGACCTCCGCTGATGCCCCCCTTTGGCATATATTTAACACCCGTCGCAGAAACCCTGATTCCAGACCCCTTTTCTCCAGACGCAATTCCAATCTCCGCCGCCATCGCCATCAAGCTTCGGGGGACCAGAATTCCTGTGCCGGCACCCTGCCGGGACGGGGAAGTGCCCCCGGATTCATCTCCACCGACGTTGCTTCCTCCCTCCATGATGCGGGAGTAGTTCCTCCTCGGGGCTGAGGTTCTTACCAGTAGCTATGTGGTCAATTCTCTCTCCCATGATGTGATCTTCGTTGTGATCATAGGATATGTTAATCTAGGGTGATCCCATGATGTTTCCCCTTCCTCTATGTATTGGATTGATGTACTCACTTGTCTTTATCTAGTATAATCCCCGAGACCAAGGTGACAGCGGTCTATTGGACACGGATTAGAAAAATAATTTCATGAGTTATTTCCTCTCTTGTGTGTTGATTGAAGATTGAGAGTCTCTTGGTGCTTGTCTTTGACTATCCTTTAGATATGTTGTGGTGATTGTGGGACTCTCTTTGGATGGCCGCGGTGACAATGGGAAATCCTTAGATTGAGAACTACGAACTTTGAGGTGTGCTTTTGTAGCCCTACATAATTCTCGTCCTCTCTTGACCACGGAGGAATGACCTCTGGGTGCGTCTCCATTGCATGTTTTATGGGAAATATCATGTGATTCGATTATGTCAATGTTGTTGGGAGTTGCCACTAGTGAAAGTATGAAGCCTAGGCCTTGTTTCCACCATTGCAATACCATTTGTGCTCACGTTTACCACTTGTTAGCTTGCTGCACTTTTTATTACAGATTTATATTACTTTGTTTTGCCATCCATATCACTTGCCACTTAACATCTCTTCGCCGAACTAGTGCACCTATATATCTAACAAGTGTATTAGGTGTGTTGGGGACACAAGAGACTTCTTATATCTTAGTTGCAGGGTTGCTTGAGAGAGACCATCTTCAACCTCTACTTCCCTGAGTTCGATAAACCTTAGGTCATCCACTTGAGGGAAATTGCTGCTGTCCTACAAACCTCTGCGCTTGGAGGCCCAACATAGTCTACAAGAGTAGAAGCGTGTGTAGACATCACGACTCTTGCGGTTTCTCTTCGAGATCATGGGAGCAAGGACACGGATGACAATTGGATCAAGCGCAAGTTTCTCAAGGCCATGATGCCCTATCATAAGGCCATGTCCTCTATCATCCGTCAAAGACCGGACTGCCACCACTTGTCATCAAATGAAGTGTTGGATGAGTTCGTTGCTATGAGGATCTTGGAGAAGACCGCCGACAATGCGGTTCTAATAGCTCAACGATCAAAGAAGGCTAACCTCGCCTTGAAGGCCAAGGCTTGTGTGGAAGAAGAGGAGGAGGAGGATGATGATGAGAGTAGCCCCGAGGACACCAAATATGCCTATCATGAGCACATGGCTCTTGCTTCACGGCAATTTTGGGGCAACAAGAAGAACACAAGACCCAACTTCAACAAGAACAACTCAAGTGACAACAAGGGCAAGCAACGAGTGAGGACTTGCTTCAATTATGGGAATGTGAGCCACTTTGTTGTTGATTGCCCATATGAGAAAAGAGAAGACTTTGGAGGCAAGCTTATCCGGAAGGACAAGGCCAAGTCTTATCCCAACAAGAACAACTTCAACAAGAAGACCCCTCCTAAAGGGTTGGTGGCCCAAGAAGAATATGTTGAGGATGATGATAATGATGAAGATGATGAGGTGGTTACCATGGCCACAATCGTGATTGCTACTAGTCCGCGCTCATCTCTCTTCGACTCGCCTAATGAGAACATCATCGCCAAGTGTCTCATGGCCAAGGCCACCAACAAGGTAACCCCAAACATCAATACTACCATCCCTTCTAATCCTTCATTGACGGATTGTATTGATGAGAGTGAGGGAACTAAGGAGGGAAAGAATGAATTTGAGTTGTTCATGAGCAAACTTAAGGGCAAACCCAAGAAGCACTTTGTTGCTCTCTTGGAACAACTCGGTGAGGCCAATGACATGATCGAGGCTCACGAGGAGACCATTGCTAAAATGGAAGGACATAGTCGAGACTATGCCGATGAGATATCGGATCTCTCTAACGCCCTAGAGGAAGAGTGTGGTCTTCGTTTGGCTCTTGAGGAGTCACACAACGATGATCATGCTAAATTAAAGAAAGATCTCGATCATGCTTTAGTTGTCTCTCGTATGCTTAATTCCGAGAAGGCAAAACTTGAGGTTGACCATGCTAAACTCAAGGAGGAGTTTGTTATACTCGACAAGGCTCACAAGGCCTTGAAAGGTATGCATGCTTATCTCAAGGAGTCTCATGATCAACTCCAAGTTTCGCTAACCAAGGAAAAGGCTATCTTTCCTCGCATGGTGTTAATTGATAATGCAAATGCTACTAACCCATGTTGCGAGCATGTGCATCTTGTTGAAGAAAATGCCAAGTTGAATAAGCAACTTGAGAAAGGTCTTGTGACATGCATACAAGGTGAGAAGAACCTCAACAACCTTTTGAGCAATCAAAAGGAGGTTGTGGCAAAGGAAGGAATTGGGTTTGTTCCTAAGCCCAAGAAGAAGAAGAATGTCAAGACCAAGCTACCTCCCCCTCTCCGACAAACTTTTGTGAAAGAGGGAGAGGGCGCCTCTAAGAAGAAGAAAACTGTGAAAGGTGGTGGTGTCAAGAAAAACTCCACCATACCATCAAACATGGCCGGCGACTTTAATCCTTCATATGTTTTATGTCGTGCTAGTGATGGTCATGTGTTTGCTAAATTTGTTGGTTCTTCTTATGAGTACATTGAATGGTCTATTTGGGTTCCTAAGACCCTTGTTACTAACCTCAAAGGACCCATCACCAAATGGGTACCTAAATCCAAGCATTGTTCTCTTGTAGGAGTTTGCTTCCGGTGGGGGATCATGGTTGCTCGATAGTGGAGCCACAAATCATATGACCGGAAGCAAAGACTTGGTGGTGGATGTGCATCTAGGTTCATCTATGACACCAACATCGAATGGGGTGATGCTTCATCTTCTAAGGTATTGGGGCTTGGCAAGGTTGTTGTCTCTCATGATCTCACGATCGAGAAAGTCATGCTTGTTGAGTCCCTTGCATACAATTTACTTTCTGTTCGCCAACTTGCACTCATGGGCTTTGCTACATTCTTTGATATTGATACCGTGGCCCTCTTATGGAGCAAGACTCTTAAAGTAGCCTATGTTGGGCATGTCGAGAACGGTCTTTATGTGGTTAACTTCTCGAAGCAACCCACTAAGATCGCGACATGCCTAATGGCCAAAGTTGATGTGGGATGGCTTTGGCATCGCCGTTTGGCCCATGTCAATATGAGATCTTTGTAAAGTCTTCTCAAGGGGGACCATGTCCGTGGACTAACAAATGTTAGCTTTGCCAAAGATCGTGCTTGCAGGGCTTGCATTGAAGGAAAGTTACATGAGACGGCTCACCCTCCCACGACTATCATCTATTCAAAAAGACCCCTAGAGCTCCTTCACATGGACCTCTTTGGGCCTCCATATTTTGATAGTCTTGGGGGTAGAAAGTATTGCTTGGTGATTGTGGATGATTATTCAAGATACACCTGGGTATACTTCTTCAAGAAGAAGAGTGAGACCCAACAAACCGTCATCAACTTTGCAAATGAAGCTCAACGACAACATGAAGCAAAGATTTTCATGATCCGAAGTGACAACGGCACCGAGTTCAAGAACTACACCTTGGATGAGTTTCTTAGTGATGAGGGGATCAAACATCAATATGCAGCACCCTATACCCCTCAACAAAACGGTGTAGCGGAGAGAAAGAACCGGACTCTGATGGATGCGGCAAGGACCATGATGACGGAATTCAAATCTCCATACAACTTTTGGGCCGAAGCCATCAACACCGCGTGTCATGCATCCAATCGGCTCTATCTCCGCAAAGGCTTGAACAAAACTCCATATGAGATACTTACCGATAACAAGCCCAATCTCAAGTACTTCCGGGTGTTCGGGTGTAAGTGTTTCATCCTCAAGAAAGGTGTTCGCTTGTCTAAATTTGAATCTAGAGCTCATGAGGGCATATTTGTTGGTTATGCTACAAACTCTCATGCTTATCGTGTCCTCAACAAGTCCAATGGACTCATTGAGGAGACGAGTAACGTAGAGTTTGATGAAAATAACGGCTCCCAAGTGGAGCAAAGTGGTACTTGTGATGTAGGTGATGAAATTCCTTCTCAAGCCATAAGAAGAATGGGTGTTGGATATATCCTACCCATTGAGGAACCCCTTGTGGCCGAAGGAGAAGGACAATGTTCCACTCAAGTGGAACCATCACCAACCCAAGACCCACACGCTTCCGAAGAACAAAGTGAAGGCCCTCAACCGGACGAACAAGGCCAAGTGCAAGATCAATCACAATATGGTGGGGAGCCACCAAATGATGCACAAGGCCAAGTTCTTTCCTCCGAGCAAGATCAAGGTCAAGAGGAAGCTCAAGATCAAGATCTAGCTCCTGACGTCGCTCAAGATGATCATCTCAGTGCTCCTCAGTTATCTCTTGAAGAGCAATTGGAGCGTCGTGCTGCAAAAGTTGCCTCCAGGCTTGCTTCCAGAGAACATCACATGGAGAATATTCTAGGAAGGATCAAAAGGGGGGTAAGCACTCGTAGACAATTAGCAAACTATTGTGCTCATCAAGCTTTTGTCTCCTGTGTTGAACCTCAGAAGGTATATGAGGCGCTCGAAGACCCTGATTGGCTTAATACCATGCATGAAGAACTCCATAACTTCGAGCGCAACAAAGTGTGGCGTCTGGTGCCAAGGCCAAAGGAGAACCATAATGTCATTGGAACCAAGTGGATCTTTAAGAACAAGCAAGATGCTCATGGCATTGTCATCCGCAACAAGGCGCGTCTGGTGGCTCAAGGCTACTCCCAAGTCGAGGGTATCGACTACGGTGAAACCTTTGCCCCCGTTGCTCGCCTTGAATCTATTCGTTTGTTGCTTGCCTATGCTTCTCATCATAACTTTAAGCTACAACAAATGGATGTGAAAAGTGCATTTCTTAATGGTCCTATTAATGAGTTAGTATGTGTCAAACAACCCCCGGGGTTTGAGGATCCCAAGTTCCCCAATCACGTGTACCAACTTGATAAGGCTCTCTATGGCCTTAAACAAGCCCCACGTGCGTGGTATGAGCATCTTACCGAGTTGTTACAAGATCGTGGGTTTGAAATTGGGAAAATCGACCCCACTCTTTTTACTAAGAAGGTCAAAGGGGAGTTGTTTGTCTGCCAACTATATGTTGATGATATTATCTTTGGTTCTCCTAACAAAGCTTTCAATGATGAGTTCGCCGCACTCATGACCACACATTTTGAGATGTCCATGATGGGAGAGTTAAAGTACTTCCTTGGGTTTGAGATCAAGCAAAGAAGAGAAGGAATCTTCATCAAACAAACCAAGTATACTCAAGACATGCTCAAGAGGTTCAATCTAAGTGATGTCAAGCCGGCTACTACTCCTATGCCAACCAAGTGCCAACTTGACATTGATCCCAATGGTAAAGCGGTGGATCAAAAGGTATATCTTTCTATGATTGGATCCTTGCTTTACCTTTGTGCATCTAGACCAGATATTATGTTGAGTGTGGGAATCTGTGCATGGTTTCAAGCCTCACCTAAGGAAAGTCACTTTGTGGCAGTCAAGCGAATCTTTCGATATTTGGCTCATACCCCAAACTTTGGCTTATGGTACCCAAGAGGAGCAAACTTCAACCTTGTAGGTTTCTCTGATTCGGACTGGGCGGGAGACAAAGTGGATAGGAAGTCCACTTCCGGAGGGTGCCAATTCCTTGGTTGCTCTCTCGTTAGTTGGTCTTCCAAAAAGCAAAGTTGTGTGTCTCTCTCGTCCACCGAAGCTGAGTATGTGGCAGCTGGCAGTTGTTGTGCTCAACTCTTATGGATGAGGCAAACTTCAAAGGATTACGGTGTCACTTGTGACAAAGTGCCTCTTTGGTGTGACAATGAAAGTGCCATCAAGATTTCTCTCAACCCGGTGCAACACTTCAAGACGAAGCATATAGAGATTCGGTATCACTTCATCCGGGATCATATACGGCAAGGAGAGATCGAGCTTCACTATGTCAACACTCATGATAACCTTGCAGATATCTTCACGAAGCCGTTGGATGAAGCAATATTTCGCGAGTTAAGGCATGAGCTAAATATCATCGATTTGAGCAATGTGGCTTGATACTTTGCACACACACTTCCCACTCAATATAGTTATCTTGTCTAGATGTAGGCATGGACATAGGGGGGAGTATTGTTCTCTCAATGAGCTATTCCTCCCCCCATTATGCATAAATTGATCAAGTATTTGTCATTTGCCATAATTAGATGGTATAAGTGCTTCAAGACGAATATTGGTCACGGGCCCAAGGATAGTTCTTTGCGGTGCCATACCAAATAACTCATACATAGGTGGCCTCGGCCACCGACCTCCTCGTTGGAGTAGTGTCTTGCCTTGCGTATGCGTCTCTTTCTTTTTTTTCTCCCCTTTGCTAAAAGCCTCTTGTCGAAACGTGCAAGTTCTCGGAGGGGCGGTACTACCGTGAGCAGTCACGTACTACCGCAAAAGAGACTACGGTACCGCAAGTCCAGCACGGCAGTAATTTTTTACTGCCACTGGTCGAGCGGTACTACCGCTTCGTGTGCGGTACTTCTGCCCGGGCGGTACTACCGCGATGACAGCGGTACTACCGCACTTATCCGAACGGGTGGGGGTTATAAGCAGGCAGGGGGAGTTCCAACTCCCCCATACCCATTCATCTCCTACCCCCCACGCCGTCTCTCTCTCTCCCTCTCAAGAACGCCGCCGGAGGACCTCGCCAGATCTCCTCCCTCGGCCACTCTCCCCGCATTCCGACCGGTGGGATCGTTCCCCACCTCGACCTCTTACCATGGATGGAGGTTTCTCCCCAAATCCCCTCTTCTTTTTGCCTAGTTGTTGTTTTTAGGGTTTGGGGAGATGCATGTTGTTCTAGCGTTCTTCTTGTTCTTTTCCATGGAAGATTAGGATGTAGGAGAGTGTTTTGCTCTAGAAATGCTAGTAAGTATGATGCTACCAAGTTACTACGATCAGCCGTAGTACAGTTCATCGTTCTACGCGTTCTAGTCTAGATCCGTTCTTTTCAGATCTGACCCGAACGGTACTACCGCTGGCTAACCGCGGTACTACCGCTCTGTCGCGTAAACGGTACTACC
The DNA here is from genome assembly GCA_902687465.1 of Secale cereale. Classification (NCBI taxonomy): domain Eukaryota; kingdom Viridiplantae; phylum Streptophyta; class Magnoliopsida; order Poales; family Poaceae; genus Secale; species Secale cereale. Next base: position 174,521,151 of record LR738715.1, on the reverse strand, counting down.
GCTCTGCTGAGCGGTACTACCATAGCTACGCGGAAGTAAAATTTTACTACCGCATACTGTGCGGTACTAATTTTTTACTTCCGTGTTCGGCAAGCAGTACTACCGCTTGGTTCATAGTTCCTTCGTAGCACTTACATATTATCCTTTCTACTCGTTTCATGTGCTTTTTGTGGCTTTTGCATTGATTCTCTTTGTGTTTCCGTCGTGTTCTTGTGTTTGTGTCTTAGGTGGTGGCTCCGGTTCCGATGTTCGTCGCACCAATCCCGTCCGTGACACCGGGTCCAAGCGTCTGCGCACCCCCAGTAATGTGCCAGAGGGCTCCAATCCCCAACACAAGTTCAAGACCGCCGCCAAGAAGCACAAGAAATCATCTATGACCATGGAAGAAATGCCAGCTAATGAGTTCATGGCAAGGAGGAAGATCAATCCTTATGGAGAACCCTGGGCCCAGTTTCACGGTGATGAACTCTTTTGGACCAAGCAGCAGTATCGCATCTACACAGAGGTGCTCAAGAGCAAGCACAACCTGTATGTGGATGCTCATTGGGTGGACATGTTCCACATGTGGAGGACTGATAACCTGGCCTACTTTGCCGAGGCTCTAGATCTGGTAGAGCAGTTTGGGATTGAGCACTTCATGACCTTTTAGAATGATTTTGACCCAGAAATCATTGCTCAGTTTTATGCTTCAGTACACTTTCATACCAAGGAAGATCGCCTAATGACTTGGATGACAAATGGTCACAAGATGACTGCGACTTGGAAGTAATTCATGGATCTAATTCAGGTTGCTGACGAAGGACTCCACAACCCAATTGGAGCTCGGCCTCATGCCAACCCAGAAGCTGCAAACAAATACCATCTGTTACCGTTTTATGTGGAGAAGACACTTGCGAGTGGCAAGAAGACATGGGTGTTGAACCCCTTTTTGTACATCATGCATCGGATGTTCCGCAACACCTTGTTTCCCTGAGTTTGGGACAAGGACAAGATTCATGCATACCTCGTCGACATGCTGCTGATGTGTGAGGCGGCTCACACAACGCAGTCTCCACCACTTGACATATCCCATATCATGTGGTGTGAGCTTCGCTTTGCAATCTACACTCGCAAGGTGCCCATCTATGGTTCGTTCCTATTTCTGCTCATCTCCAAGACTTGGGAGAAACTTTACCCCGATGAGGAGTTCGAGGCAGAGTGTATTCGTCATGACCCCATCCGTCTTCGTATCCAGACTCGTTGGGCCAACACGGCCACTCGTGCACAAGTTGCTGCAGCACAGATGGGTACTGACGAGGAGCCTGTGGAGGAGGAGCCAGCTGAGGATAGTTCTGGAGGATATGCTCCTCCCTCGTGTGAGCCCTCTTGGGCTAAGAAGCTGAAGAAGAAGATGAAGGCCCTTTTCTGCATGCAAGCTCAAGGTCAGTACAAGGCACATGTCACTCGCAAGCAGTCTCTCCAGCGTGACAAGAAGATCATGAGGATCTTCGGTGAGAATGTGTCCAATGGATCCGAGGAGAACATCACCCCTGAGGCAGCATGGATGGCCCACCAGGGGTACAAGTGGTCTGAGTCTGACGAGGAGCAGCAGGAGTCCGATGGAGAGCATGACGACTGAGATCTTCTGCCAGAGCTACCACCTCTCTTAGTTGTCCTCTTTCCCTTTGCGGTGTCTCGATGCCAAACGGGGAGAGAGTGGGATTTGCGTCTTGTGCCGTTCTTTTTGCTTTTTCGTTGGTCGAACTCTGTTTGCATGTTTGCTTTTGTGTCGTGTGCGTGAGACTATCGTATGGTGTAAGACATATGCTCCTCTACCGTTAAACTCGTTGTTATGTCTCTACTATATTATGTCGTGAGTAGTTAGTTTACTTCCCCTTGTTTATGTGCTCACCTTTTCCTCCTTACTACTGTGCGTAGACTCTTATTCTTTATATGCAAGGAGTATATTATCTGTAGAATATAGGGGGAGCATTGATCCTAGTATGTGTGTTGTGCAGTCCAAAGCACTCTCTCTTGTATGCACACATCTAGGGGGAGCTTGCTTATATTCTAGCGTTTATTAGGATTGCATACTTTCTTATATATCCTTGTGCAAATCCCGTATTGTCATCAATCCACCAAAAAGGGAGAGATTGTAAGGGCATATTTCTCCCTAAGTAGTTTTGGTGATTAATGACAATGCATTTGCGGACTAATCGTGTGCTCTAAGCTCTTTCAGGTATATCTCACCTAGGCACAAGACGATTGTATGCCCCTCTGAATCTATGGAAGACGGTGTTTCCTTTTTGCTCTCTTTCGGTGGTTTTTAGTAATAGGAAAGCCGTACAATTAAGAGGGGGTCCGCTTCGGAAAGGTTTGGGTGGAATCAACATGTACACATCTATTCTCTCGCACCACCTTTCCTTTGCTTCTCTGGAGCTCCGGCCGTTTACCTCGTAAGTACAAACCATGGCTTCCTACTAGTACAGCTGCCTGGCAGGCGGTAGTACCGCTCATGTAAGCGTTAGTACCACACAGCCACACAGTAGTACCGCCTCTGGACACGGTAGTACCGCACCAGCGGTAGTACCGCATCACGAGGACGGTAGTATCGTGTATCTGGCCCGGCACTGCACCAAGTACGGTAGTAGGTGCGGAAGTAATTTTTTACTTCCGCATCCTACGTGGTAGTACCGCTTGAGTCAAGCGGTAGTACCATGCCGTGTTTTGCTACTACCGTATTTCTGCGGATGTAGCTACGGATGTATTTTATTTCATCCATGCTTGTCCTCAGCCTGCTTGTCTCTGCCTTGCGGTAGTACCACAGGGACGAGCGGTAGTACCGCTCAGGCAGTACTACCGCCTGTGTGCCTTCGCAACAGAGTGCAATCTCGGCTTGTACTGCTCCAGCGGTAGTACCACACCCAGAGCGGTAGTACCGCTGGCCAAGCAGTAGTACCGCAACTTACTTGCGGTAGTACCGCGCTCTGCGGGCAGAAATGTGGGATAACGGTTGGATTTGTTCTCCCACTATATATCGGGAGTCTTCTTCTCCAAGGAGACTCACCTCTTCCACCCCAAAGCTCCATTGTTGCTCAAAGCTCCATTTTGGCCCGATCTCTCTCCCTAGCCAATCAAACTTGTTGATTTCCTCGGGATTGCTTGAGAAGGCATCGATCTACACTTCCACCAAGAGATATTTGATTCCCCCCCACTAATCCTTGCGGATCTTGTTACTCTTGGGTGTTTGAGCACCCTAGACGGTTGAGGTCACCTCGAAGCCATACTCCATTGTGGTGAAGCTTCGCCTTCGTGGTGTCGTTGGGAGCCTCCAATTCGGTTGTGGAGATAGCCCCAACCTTGTTTGTAAAGGTTCGGTTGCCGCCTTCAAGGGCACCACTAGTGGAATCACGGCACCTTGCATTATGTGAGGGCGTGAGGAGAATACGATGGCCCTAGTGGCTTCTTGGGGAGCATTGTGCCTCCACACCGCTCAAACGGAGACGTACTTCCCCTCAAAGGGAAGGAACTTCGGCAACACATCCTCGTCTTCACCGGTTCCACTTGTGGTTATTTCTTCCCTTTACTTGTGCAAGCTTTACTTGTTTATCTTATATAGCTTGCTTGTGAGGTTGTTATCTTTACTTCCTATTAGTTGTCATCTTAGTAGCTTATCTAGACAACTTACTTTGACGCTTAATTTAAAGTGGTTAAGAAAAGCTAAAAATTGGTAGTTGCCTATTCATCCCCCCTCTAGTCAACCATATCGATCATTTCATATTATATTCATCAAAATCATCATGTGTAACGGAAAAAGGCAACCCATCAATATAATCCTTAATAAGCGCAAACTTCTCCGATATAGTGTAGTTTGGAGAATTCAAAAAGATAATAGGACTATCATGTGTGGGTGCAATAGCAACAATCTCATGTTTAACATAAGGAACTATAGCAAGTTCATCTTCATAAGCATAATTCATATTGGCATCTTGGCCACAAGCATAACAAGCATCATCAAAAAGGGATATTTCAAAAGAATCCAAGGGATCATAGCAATCATCATAGCATTCATCCTTCGGTAAGCACGAAGGGAAATTAAACAATATATGAGTTGAAGAGTTACTCTCATTAGAAGGTGGGCACGGGTAGCTAATCCACTCTTCCTCCTTTTGTCCTTCGCTCTCCTCGTCATCTTTTTCATCTAATGAGCTCACAATGTCATTATTTTCTTTTTTCATAGACTCCTGCAAAACATTAGTCTCTTCTTGGACAGCGGAGGAGTCCTCAGTATATGGTATAATATAAGGATTAGAAGCATAATTATCATAGCAATATTTAAGTATGGCCAATTTTTTAGATTTGTAGAGAGTAGTATCACATTCTTCAATAAAGGAAGCAATTTCACAAGTACCCCTAAAAGCAACAAATTCTTCAATTTGTTGAACATCATAATAATCATAAACATCCTTAGTATACGAAGATACAATTCCATCATCACTAAACTTACATTGGTAAGGAAGGTGTTTCTTAGGGTCTTTAGAACAACATGTACAATCATAAATTCCAAGCATAGCATTGCAAATGACGAATTTGATCCAGTAAAAGTTTCCCTTTTTCAGATATGCGGTGTCGCACATAAAAAGCATGCTCATCTAAAGATTTTCCCTCAACTAAGTTAGTTGTCATTTCAGCCCGAACACATAGAGATCGAAGATGATCCAAGTAATAAGCTTCAGTAGTGTGATAGATTTTCAGTGGTTCTTCAATGATTGGTTCAGTAGGTACCACTATTTTTTTTGGTATTTTGCGTTTCCTACCCATAACTAAAGATAGAAAACAACTTAGAACAGCAAATAAAATCTACTTAGTGATAAAGCAAATAAGCACACACGAGAATATTCACCCCACGCTATTGCTCCCCGGCAACGGCGCTAGAAAAAGGTCTTGATAACCCACAAGTATAGGGGATCAGTTGTAGTCTCTTTCGATAAGTAAGAGTGTCGAACCCATGGAGGAGCTAAAGGCAGAACAAATATTTCCTCAAGTTCTATCGACCACCGATACAACTCTATGCACGCTTGACGTTTACTTTACCTAGAACAAGTATGAAACTAGAAGTACTTTGTAGTTTTTGTGGGATAGGTTTGCAAGATAATAAAGAGCGTGTAAATAAAAAGTAGGAGCTGTTTAGGTAAAGACACAACTAAATTAGTTTTAGTAGAGATCTTTTTGTCACGAGAAAGTTATTTGTCCCTAGGCAATCGATAACTAGACCGGTAATCACTATTGCAATCTTATTTAAGGGAGAGGCGTAAGCTAACATACTTTCTCTTCTTGGATCATATGCACTTATGATTGAAACTCTAGCAAGCATCCGCAACTACTAAAGATCATTAAGGTAAAACCCAACCATAGCATTAAAGTATCAAGTCCTCTTTATTCCCATACGCAAACAACCTACTTACTCGGGTCTGTGCTTCTGTCACTCACGCCACCCACCATAAGCAAATCATGAACATATTGCAAACCCTACAGCAAGGATCCCTCATGCTTGCGCGACACGAAGAGCACCATAGGACAGCACCAATAATAAAACATGTAACTCAAACCAATCACAACCATTAATTAACCCATAGGACAAAACAGATCTACTCAAACATCATAGGATAGCCATACATCATTGGGAAATAATATATAGCGTTGAGCACCATGTTTAAGTAGATATTACAGCGGGTAGAAAGGGGTTACACCGCTGCATAGAGGGGGGAAGAGTTGGTGAGGATGGCGGTGAAGTTGTTGGTGTAGATTGCGGTGACGATGATGGCCCCGGTGGCACTCCGGTGCCACCGGAAGCGATGGGGAGAAAGCCCCCCTCCTTCTTCTTCTTCCTTGACCTTCTCCCTAGATGGGAGAAGGGTTTCCCCTCTGGTCCATGGTCTCCATGGCGTGGGAGGGGCGAGAGGCCCTCCGAGATTGAATCTGTCTCTCTATGTTTCTGCGTTCCCTGATGCTGCCCTTTCACCGTTTCTTATATATCCGGAGATCCGTAACTCCGATTGGATTGGAATCTTCGCCCAGATTTTTTTTCCGAAAATTAGCTTTCTTGCGATCAAAGAAGAGTAGCAACCGCCTTATGGGGTGCCCACGAGGGTCAGGGGCACGCCCCCTGCCTCGTGGCCCCCTCGGGCACCGTTTCGCGTTGGTTCTTCTTCCCAAATATCACAAATATTCCAAAAATATCCTCCGTCCGTTTTTATCCAGTTTGGACTCCATTTGATATGGGTTTTCTACGAAACATAAAACATGCAACAAACATAAACTGGCACTGGGCACTGGATCAATATGTTAGTCCCAAAAATAATATAAAAAGTTGCCAAAAGTATATGAAAGTTGTATTATAATGGCATGGAACAATCAAAAATTATAAATACGGCGGAGGCGTATCAACTCCCGGCCGCCGCCTTCAAGAAGGAACACGCCATCGAGGTGCCGTCGACGCCCAGACTAGGGGAGAACCGGCTTTCGTCGGAGCTCAGGGAGGAGGCGGGAGGGGGAGGGTCCACCCCAAAGCCTCCAAGGAGGGGCTTGGCGCCAAAGACGTCGACTTTGGGGGGGGGTCGGCCAGGGGTTTCCCCCGGAACCACACCCAAACGCCAGATCCGGCCATCCGACACCATGGGGCGATGGACACCGCCGCCAGGGACCAACGCCTGCACGGATCGGAGCAGATCGGGCTGGCACCGAAGCTTCACCATAGTGCCAGGCGGACTGCGAGGGATTGCCGATGCGCCATCGCCCGTTACCTTCACGCTGCCCACGCAACCGTGGAAGGCCACCCACCAGCACCCGCCAGCGCCGCCGAGGCCGCGCCGCACGCCGCCGACCGGGGCTGTCGCCCCGGGCGCCCCTCTGGCAGTGGCAGAGAGGAGGAAGAGAGAGGAGGAACCGCGGTGGCGGCGCTAGGGTTGCCCCTGAGTCGCCTCAGAGGAGGCGACGCGGGGGAGCAGGGGTTATATCGTCTCGTCCTGAAAATGAAGAAGTGGGGTATCGATCCCCATACCTCTCGCATGCTAAGCGAGCACTCTACCATTTGAGTTACATCCCCAATCTCACTTCGAACCAGCGACCTAAGGATTCTTCTGCAACACTACAGTCCTCCGCTCTACCAACGGAGCTAAGGTTGGCTAGTGAGCAAATTTTGATTAAAGATTTAACTAACAGAATGTCAATGCATGTCAACAAAATTATATCGTTGGATTCGTATTTGAATATAGTTTTTAATAATATATTTTTTGTAACATGCATGAACATTTTGTTAGTTTAATCAATGATCAAAATTTGACATAAAATACAATAAAGATCAATAAATAAGGACGAAGGTAGTAGATATGAAGCGGATAGCCCATGTCGGAGGTACTGGCCACGGTTGCCGCTTCACACTGTAAACGATCACGACGTACCTAGTGTAGCACATCTGTGCATGTACAAAACGACGTACGTCGGGCACACGGGCACACAATGAGGGGTGAGATCTGTCCTCGCATTCCGCTGTTAGATTCGTTTTTAGAGGAGTACTAAAAAACACGAGATCAATTCGGACTAGACTAATCTGTTGGCATTTTTTTATAAAAGAAAACTCAGTGAGCACCGAATGCTCAAGCCGAGACTTGAACCCTGGTGAATTGGCTGCTAACTCCCGCGCCTTGTCAACTGAGCTATACTTGGTTAGAGCATCTCCAGCCGTTGCGCCTCCAAGACGCGCTGAAAACCGCCGCTTGGGGGCGAGCCGGCGCTGTTTTAGACGTGGGGGCGAGCACTTTCCCAGCCGTCGCCCTCAGGCCGCCCCTACAGTTCGGTCATAATGCAGCAAACACGGTCAGAATTCAGCAAACAAGACCAAATTTGAACAAACACGACATATTTCTGATAAATTTAGGCGTTTTTACACGAAAAATGGGCGAAAAAAACCCTAAACTACGGGTCAAAGTAGCCGCTGAGCAGGGCGTAGTCGTCGCCGGCGTCGTCCTCTTGCTTCTCCTCCTTGACACGGCCGGCGCCGCTGCTCGACCCCTCACCCCGGCGAGCTGCTTCACGGCGGCGGCGTTCGGCGATCTCCTCCAGGGCGCAGCGCTGTCGGTCCAGCTCAATGCGCGCGTAGTCCTCGCGCGCCCACTTCAAGGCGGCCTCTTCTTCGTCGACCTCCTCGGTGAGAACAGGCTCCGGCTTCACGGCGGCGAGCCCCGGCTCCGGCTTCACCGTCGTCAGCCCTGGCTCCCTCTTCGGCTTGACGAGGCGAGGAGGGGCCGAGGAGGAGGAGCCACGGCCGCCGTCGTTGATGACGAGGCCGGCGTCGCGGGTGCGTCTACCGAGCGGCGTCTCGGCCGGCTCTGGCTTGGCGCTGACCAAGGCCGGCGCGCCGGAGGAGTGAGAGGAGGATCGGGAGGAGGAGGAGGAAGAGGAGGATGACCAACCCATCATCCTCCTCGGCAGCCACGCGCCGCCGCTTCGAGCGCTCGGGTACTCGAACGGCGGGTCGTTGCCGCCCTCGAGGTGCGCGAGCACGCGGCTGAGCGTGCGGCCCGGGACGCCCCACCACAGGCGACGGCCCTCGCTGTTGTTGCGGCCCCACGACGGTGCCGCGTTGTTGGTGGAGGCGAGCCGCTCCTCCTGCCGGCGTTCGAAGAACGCCGCCCACGTCGCGTGGTTGCCGACGACGTACTCCGGGAGCGCCTGCTCCGCGACCGTCAGGGACGCCCGCGCACGCTCGATCTCGGCGTGGAAGTAGGCGGGTGTCTCGGGGACGGGCGGAGGGGGACAGGGACGCCGCCGGCGCTGAGCCTCCACCGCGATAGAGCGCGTACGTCAGGCGGTGTGGGGTAGTTGGCCTCGTGGAGGAGGTACGCCTCCCACTCATGCAGCGAGCGGCGGCCGAAACCGTTGGCCGCCGCCGCGTCGCCGGGTACCTCGCTCATGGTTGCCGGGTGGGAAGTGCGGCGACGAGGAGGGGGAGGACTATGTGCTCCTCACCGGCGTGGTCAGGGGCCCCTTTTGTAGCGGCTCGGGGGCGGCCGCGTGCGAACGCGTGGAGGAAGGCGGGGCGGCGTCGCCGCAATGCGCCGCCCGCGAATCAATGGCAGGCGGACCGGCGGCAGCCTTGGCATTGATTCCCCGCGGGAAAACCGAGACGATGAGGACGACCAGCCTTCGTCTCGCTGACGCGCCGGTCCCGCCACTCTTTCGCGCCAAAACGTCGCGCCGACGCCCTCGGACGCCCCCCAGCGCGACGGATTCGGGTTGGATGCGCCGGTGCCAATTTCGACTCAATCCGACGAAAAACAGGATCATGGGGCGCGACTGAGCCGATTTTTCGACACCGGCACTAAAAAACGGTCTTAGGGTCTGTTGGGGCGCGGCTGGAGATGTTCTCAGAGGAGTACTACGAGCTTATATTTAACTGAAGAATTCCTAGTGCAATGTTGCGAAGGGTAGCAGTGGGCCGTCAGCAGATAAAAGCGGTGACGGGGGAGCATCGCTTCGCTTCGCGCGTCAACGGTGCATATCGACGAGTGATGACTGATGTGTAGTGTTATATTGATTCCAATTTTGTCCTGCCTTGGTTGCTTGCAGTTGCAGTGCAGGGACATGCAGTAGAATACCTCCCGATAAATCAGTGGCCCTGTTTGGATCCCAGGGCTAGAGCTACTTTGAGTTAGTTGGGGCTGAACTAACACTTAAAGTATCCAAACACATGTGCTAGTTTGAGTTAGATTGAAACTAGCCCACCAAAAAAACTATCCCTGTGTTTGGTAGGCTAGTACAGTCAGTGTAGGTAGCAGTACTTCCATCTGTTCACTCCTCAGGAATCAGGCCACTTTTGCTCGTGAATCCTGACGAGTTATAATGGGGGTCTGTTCGTTTGACCAAACAAGCAGGGAGGTCGGCGATGGTGTGCGCTCGCACCGCACTGTACTGCATTGTACAGCGGCGTAGATTAAGGCCATGTTTGGTTCATAAGTTATAGGACTTATTTTAGTCCCAACTTATAAGTCATAAGTCCCTAAAAAGTCCCTACATGTTTGGTTCTTGGACTTAACATGGACTAGTACACCATATTACAACTATAAGTCCCTATAAGTCCCTCCTTGAGAGTCTTATTTGATAAGTCCCAAATGCTCACTTTAAGTCCCTATAAGTCCCTCCTGTTTGGTTTGGATGGGACTTATAGGGACTTAAATATTTAAGTCCCTACACCAATAAGTCCCTGGAAACAAACACCCTCTAATTCATTGCAGGAGCCAAGAGGGACCATGTGAAGCCTCTGCTTCACACTTGACAACACCAGCGACTCAGCTCATGTCTCATCATGGCAAGAGCAGTAGAAGCACCAGTCCGGCCTTGCGGCAGAGACCCCTAACCTTTCTGCTCCGCCTGCGTGTACGAATCCACATGTGATTGCGTGCTTACTTTCTGACGAAGAAAACATGACATCAAGCCGTAGTAATTAGAACCACAATCAATGCGTCATCATGTGTGCAGTGCAGTGCAGTGCAGTGCAGGAGTGGAGAAACACCGCAGCACCTGGAATTTGTGAGCGTGCTGTACTTCATTCACTGTGACGAGCCTCAAAAGAGAGGCACATGCGGGCCTAGATCTGGCGCATTGTTTAAGCCAACTTTGGTATAAGGAAATAAATAATAATTTTATTATTGCCTCTAGGGCATATTTCCTTCAGTAGCGTTGTCATTCTGGTCGCGAATGGCTACGTACATACTGGTCGATGTAGAGGCGCGCACGTGTCATAGCAGAGGCGCGCATGTAGCATGTACACGTACGTACAACGGCGAGGGTGCAAGAAAGTAAATACGGCCACGTACGTACATACGGGCGGGGTCTCAAACGCCTACTCGCGCGTACGTATGGCCAGGGCTCGTGTACATGGGTGGGTTGGAACGGAGAAACAACGTCATCGTCGTGTTCATGGGGAGCCAACCGGATGGGTGGGAACGGAATGTGTCGTCGTGTTCATCGGGAGGGCTTGGACAGAACAGCCGATGGAAACGAGGCCTGACGTACCGCAGAACGGAGGAAACGGCCTTGTGTTCGACCGGCCACGTACGAAACGGGATCCTGTTCATCGGGAGGGGTCTGGTGTACCGCAAAACGGAGGAAACACACCTCCTACGGTCGAAACGGGGGTCGTGTTGATCGGGAGGGGTGTTGAGTACCGCAAAACGGAGGAAACGGACTTGTGTTGGAGCGCTACGGTCGAAACGGGGGTCCTATTCATCGGGAGGGGTGTGGCGTACCGCAAAACGGGACTCCACGGGATACTGTTCATCCGCACCGTCGACCCCCTCCAGCCTCCACGGGCTACTGTTCATCCACCGTCGACCTCCTCCTGCCTCCACCTGCGACTGTTCAGCCTCCACCGCGCGCTACTCCATCGGCTACTGTTCAACCAGCCCTCTCTACGGGCTCCTGTTCAACCACCTCCACGGGCTACTGTTCATCCAGTCCTCCACCGTCTACTGTTCATCCAGCCCTCCATGGGGTGGTCCTGTTCATCCAGCCCTCCAAGGGGTCTTGTTCATGCAGCCCCAACCGACTCGATCGATCGGGGTCCGGTTCATCCAGAGGCAACATCACGGGGTCCTGTTCATCCACCCCCACTGAGAACTGTTCATCCAAACCCCCCAGCAACGCTCACTGTTCATCCATAGGTAGCATCGATCGGCTTCAGTTAGCAGCAGTAGCGAAGGAATCGCTCGATCGGATTCAGTTAACAGCCATCAATCGATCGCTCGGGTTCAGTAACGCGTAAAAGCGTGCAGTGCAATCACTCAAGTTCAGTTAGAGCCCAACGCCTCGCTCGGGTTCAGTTAGAGCCCAACGCCTCGCACCCACGCGCGTGCGTGTACGAGAGAAATGCGCATCGCTCGGCCCCGACCACCCACCATAACCGGGAACACCCCGGTATTTTCCTCGCCCTCGCTTCTACCACGGTTTTTTTCGTCATGGACGGCCCAAAGAATGTCATGCAGCTGCGTCTCCAGCCCGCCCAGGACGAAAAGCCCATTTTCAGTCATGATTTTTAATCATAGAAGTAGGACCCCACCATATCTATGATGATACCGTGTTTTGTCACAATTATTGTCAAAGAAGTGTCATAGGTATGATAGAAAAAAAGTTGTTCAGCCCAAAATGTCACGGATGTGTCTTTTTTTTTGCAGTGTACGTTGGAGACGTGTCATGGCCGCACGCAGCGCCCCGAGGCTTTGCATCAGCCCGGGTAGTTGTTGAGGCGTCGTGGGGAAGTGGGGGCATCCCTCGCCCCATCGTGCACCACACGTTGTGCTTGGCCCACTAGCGGTTAGGGCCCGCGCTGTTTCACCCTCCAACTGGTGGATCGTGCACGCCGCGGGCCCGGGGGCTACTTTCTGGGCTCTAGGACTCGGGGTACCCAGGCCCGTCTGCCCGCGGCCCAAGGCACAACACGCAGCGCGGGCCCAGTGCGGCCCATCTTCAATGCTTCTCCAACAAGACCCTCGCGAGGGTCTCCCACCTCGTGAGGCACGCCGCCTCGAGGGCCTCCTCGAGGCCATCTCGCACAGTGGCCCCCCGGGGCCACCTCCGGAGGCCCCCTCACGGGCGGATTCATCGATGTTGTCAGGCCAGCCTTGCGCTGCACGTGGGTGACGCGAGCCACGACGAGCGTCGCCAGGACCAGCGCCAGCAGGCACGGACAATGAGACTTTCCTCTTTGGTGCTAAAGGGACAAGGCCAGCGCGCGGGTTCCGAGGCATTACCAAAGGTTTCCTCTTTAGTGCAACAAGAACAGAACGGCGGGCTCGTCAAGACGGAGGTCATCGCCAAGCCCACCCGCGCGTCATCGAGAGAGGCTTTGCAGGCGAAGACCAGCTTTCATTGGGATAAGATGTACTTCCTGTTCCCCTTCAAATTGGCCGTTGTGGCAACCCTTCCCGCCAGATATTTTTGGGGGGGAAGAGGACCAAGGTCAGTATAAATATAGTTAGGTCACCACCTTAGAGGATCGAGTCCATCCACCCCTCAAGCCTCCCGAGGCATCTTGTACTCACTTATACTAATTCTCCCTCATGAGGCAATCCAACCACAAAGCATGAGTAGGCTTTTACACCGCAAGATGACCCGAACCTGGGCAAACTGTCGTGTCCTTCGTCTTCCTCCTTCAGCCGGACCGCGTAGGAGCTTGGCCGTGAGGTTGAGAGTAGCTGGTAGGGCGAGGTGAGAAGTAGAGAGCGCGCCCCAGAGTTTGAACCTTCCTCGGGTCCGCGGAGCCCCGATTCTGACACTGTCGCCGACCTCGACTCCCTCTCCTCGTCTGGCATCACCTCCGCCGCCTTCGGCAAAGGCAAGCCTCGTGTCCTCCGCAGGACGGCCACGACGCCCAAGAAGAAGAAGCAGCTGACGCCTGAGTAGCGGGCCGTGGAGTCGGCGAAGAGGAAGGGCCGGATGCACTCGGCGGGCGCAAGGGACGAAGCAACGACCGCCGCCTCCCTCGCCGCCGCCACGCAGCAGGAGGAAATCAACTCCCGTGTCGCGGCGGCAACGATGGAGGCCCTGCTCTACCTAGGTAAAACCCTAGCCAACACAGGCTCACCAACGCCGTCGTGGTCGCGGCCAGCACCGGCTCATCCGCCTTTCCTCAAATGGTGCGGCCAGAGTTAGCCCTGCGCGTCGGCCACGTGTCGGATATAGGCTGAGGTGTAGATATGAACCGGAGAGGCGATGTCGCAGGTACAGGCCACGCTTGCCGCTTGACAAATGACAATGTACCTAGTGAACGATGACGACGTACTAGTGTGGTACATGTACAATACGACGTACGTAGGGCACACAGGCACACAATGAGCGGCGAGATCTGTCCTAGCATTTCACAGTTACTCCAGTTTAGTTCTTGAGAGGAGTACCACGAGTCCGATTTTGATCAATTGAAGAATGGCTAGTGCATTGTTTCGGAGGATACCTGCCAGTCGACCGTCAGCAGATAAAAGCGGTGACGGCTGACGGGGAGCATCTCTTGGCGCGTCAACGATGCACATCGATGAGTGACCAGATCATTAGGGCCTCTTTGATTCGCAGGATTGTAAAAACATAGGAATAGAAAATCTATAGGATTGGAACGTCATGATCCTCTCAATCATATAGGATTTTAGTTTGTTTGATTGCATCATAGGAAAAACAAAGGATTCTTTCAAAGAGGTTTGAGTGGATGCTAGAGATCCTATGGGAAGTAGTACAAAAGAAATCCTTAGGAAAAATTCCTATAGGATTCAATCCTATGAATCAAACAATCAACATAGGAAAAATTCCTAAGGATTCTAATCCTCCAAAATTCCTATGCAAATTCTTTGAATCAAAGGAGCCCTTAGTGTTATTGACTCCAATTTTGTCCTGCCTTTGCTTGCTTGCAGGGACAGGCAATAGAGCACCAGCGAAAACCTGATACAATAAACTTTATGAAAATGCGCAAAGAAAACATGTGTAGGTAGCAGTACTTGCATCTGCTCACTCCTCAGGAATCAGGCCACTTTTGCTCGTGAATCCTGACGAGTTATAATGGGGGTCTGTTCGTTTGACCAAACAAGCAAGGAGGTCGGCGATGGTGTGCGCTCGCACCGCACAGTACTGCACTGTACTGCGGCGTAGATATGTCAGTGTGACAGGATTAATTCATTGCAGGAGCCAAGCCAAGAGGGACCATGTGAAGCCTCTGCTTCACACTTGACAACACCAGCGACTCAGCTCATGTCTCATCATGGCAAGAGCAGCAGCAGCACCAGTCCGGCCTTGCGGCAGAGACCCCTAACCTTTCTGCTCCGCCTGCATGTACGAATCCACATGTGATTGCGCGCTTACTTTCTGATGAAGAAAACATGACATCAAGCCGTAGTAGTAATTAGAACAACAATCAATGCGTCATCATGTGTGCAGTGCAGTGCAGTGCAGTGCAGGAGTGGAGAAACACCGCAGCACCTGGAATTTGTGAGCGTGTTGTACTTCATTCACTGTGACGAGCCTCAAAAGAGAGGCACATGCGGGCCTAGATCTGGCGCATTGTTTAAGCCAACTTTGTGCTACATAAATTAAAACTCTGAACTCGATGGCTTTTTCCCTCTTAGTTTTATTTGGTTGACCTCAGCAGCACATGAGCCGGCGCACTGTGCATGTGGATTTTTGCAGGCTCAGATTCATCCACGGAATCGCTATATATATTTATGCAGCTCCAGCGCAAAGATCCATTCATTCATATCCGCAGCCATTCCATGCAGGGAAAACATGTTCAGTCCGCTCTCTCTGCTCTGCTCGCTGCCTAACGGTCGGCACGCAAACTGTCAATCGGCACCAAGATTTATTTAGAATCGTAGACAGACAGATGGATTCCTCATCTCATCGCTCCTTTTCAATCAAGATTATCGGTGTGTAAAACCCGGATGCGTCCACCACCGGATGGACGGCCCAGATGGGGCGCGATGGAGCCGCGATGCACGTGATGTGGACCACCGGGTTGGCTGCGAGTGTGGCTTGCAATCTACGGTGTCAGCGAAAGCGGTCCATAAAATGGTGGCGTTTGGCGTGGCCGGGCGCCCTTTTCGGCATGGTTTCTACGTACGTAGCCCCACACTGTTGAAGTGGTGGATGCCTCAGCCCCATCCCCATGGATTTGATGGGAGTATATCACCTACGTACTCAAGTTCCAAATCAATCATGCGTACATTTGTCTCACAAATCCACACCAAGTATCCAAGTTTACAATAAGCACTCAAGTTTATGTTTACGGAAATGTTAAAAACGCGTCGTCGGATCGTCTGACGCTAAAAGTCTGACAATAATATTTGTCATGCGAAAATACATAAAATTGACACGCTTTCTGTATAGGATTTGCCATGTTCTAAAGTGAAAATTGATGTACATTGTAAAAAAAAAATCGTTAGAAAAAGGTGTCACGCTGCAGCGAGTAATTGCCATACGTGGGATCCATGTGGGATCCATCTGACGTATCTGAGGGTGTCTGATTTCTTACCCGAAAAATCCAACTTCAGATGTACTCCCTCCGTTCTGATTTACTCGTCGTGGTTTTAGTTTAAATTGAGAGGATATTGAAATCCGTAAGTTTATCACAACGAGTTAGGATGTATATTGATGTAATAGCTACACAAAGGACAAAAGATGGGACACATGAGTATTTGTGAATAACCCAGCTACACATCTTGACACTTTACAACGCATATCTGATCATAATCATCGCTAGCATATTCCAAGCGTGCACCCACTGCTTCACGTGAAACCCTGCCGTACGGCACGGTAAAAGCAGAACAAACATGAAAAACACAGTAAAAAGAAACCTGGCTACGTACGTATACAACTATACATACGAAGACAAAAGCTCGGATTTTGTCACCACATTTCACCGACAAAACCCTCTCGGAAACGAACAGAGAGAAAAGCTCACTGCGGAGGAAACCGGATCGAGAGAACAGCTGTAGTTTTTCCGTCCGTTAGCACTCCTCTCCTCACTCATCAGTTCCCAAGTTCGCAACTCCTCGCATGCGCCCCTGCGCTTCTCGCGTTTCACGGCCAACTCCCCGCGCGCCCGTCGTCTTCTCCAACCTCTCGCCCGCTCCCTTATCACCACCACCTCGCTCTCTTTTTCCCTTCTGCGCCCGCTCTTACCAACTGCACTGGGCCGAGATCCATATATAACCCGGCAACCACCGCTGCCCCTCTACAGCCCAGGGGTGCCGTGCCGTGCCGCGAGGAGAGAGGGGAAGAAGGGTTGGTGGTTGCGAGTACCAGGAGGCCGCCGGGCATTGGACCTGGAATTCTCGGTCCTTTCGCCAGGACAGCAGGGCCAAGGAGGCGAGAGGACGACGGGTACAGTGACAGGGCGCTGCCGACGTGCCCCCCCTCTGCCTCCATCCGCTTCCTCCTCCTTCTTCTGGGGAGAGGGGATGGGCGAGACGGCCATGGCCGGGTACGGGCCGGACAAGCCGGCGCGCTGCAGCGTCAGCTTCGACACGCCGTGCGGCTCCCTGCTGCGCGAGCTCGAGGTGCGTCCCTCTCCCACAGAGCGAATGCGGTCTCTGCACGCGGCATCCTTCGCTCGATTTACTGCCTGTTCTTTGCTTTTTTCATGAGGATTTGGGAGGTTTGGAAGGCGCCGGTTTCTTGATTTGCTTGCTCGCTCCAATCATGCCGCCAGTCCTGTCATGTCATGGTTACAGGAACTATGAAATTTTGAGCCGTCTGGACTCGATTGACGCATTTAATTTGCCCGCGTTTTTTCAAAGACAAGGGCCATATTTCCCCGGGATTTTGTTCATAAAAGTCCAGTTGTTTTCTTCAGTCGCAAGCTTCTGGTATTCCCCCCAACAAAAAGGTTCCAAAAGAGTATGCAGTAAGATTTTCAGAACAGCAGTGGGAATCTGTTGCTTCCGTTTACAACTTCCTTTCGGCTTTAGGCGGAACTTTTCATTTACCGTCGGGTTTTCTGAATCTTGAGAGGCGAGGGAGGGAGACAGAGAGATCTACTTTTCTTCCCCACTTGAACTATTTGAGGTGAAAGGGGCTTAAAAAATAGCACTGCTTCAATCGCAATGATTGAAGCCACTGTCTGCTGTAGCGCCAGAAAGCAGAATAAATTTATGCTTGCTGCCTGCTGGTACAAATCGTATGTTATCTATCACTCGATATTCCTACAAGCATAACAGCAATAAGCATGCTAAGGTGAAAAAATCGTAACTGGGGAGTTTTTCTTTTACAATCATTATGGACTTCTTATGCAACCCTCTGGTGTCAAAAGAAAAGAAAAATAATGCTGTGTTCCCAATTTATTAGGAGGTGTGCAAAAAAGAAAAAGGAAATAGAATAGGCCTGGAAGGTTGAAGGTCAAGCAATCAGCTTGCGTGTTCAACATTCAACAGAAGTCCTGCCAGAGTGCCAGTAGAGTCTTTTGGTTGCTTGTGGTGTTCTATTCCATTTCCATGTACTAAAACGTGGGTGTAACACCAGATAAAATTTTGTTTATTTTTGATTTTAATGATGTGGACGTTATTTGATTATCATAAATGCTACTACCTCTGTAACTTTTTATAAGACGTTTTTAGAGTCCATGGCAGTGTAAAAAAAAGCGTCTTATATTAAGTTATAGAGTGAGTATTAGGTACTTGCAGATACTTATTTTCTTATAAATATTAGACACTCAGATTCTATTTTTACGTTGTTTATGTTCCTCATGTTTGATTACCTGACACATGGCTTCCTTTTTAGCAAATATGGACGGAGATCGGGGAGCGCGAACAAGATAAAGATCGGATGTTCCAAGAACTCGAGGCGGAGTGTATGCGTGTGTATCGTCGGAAGGTCGACAGTGCTAATGCTGATAGAAGCCAGCTCCACCAGTCGGTGATGGCCAAAGAAGCAGAGCTTAAAGCTTTAGTGGCTTCGATAGGTGAAAATACTACACAATTTAAGGTATATACATATCCTGTCGTAATCTCTAATTTCTTCTCTTACGCAAGGCCTCTAACCAATGGACCTCCTTGAATATGAACTCATTTGCCATGTTATTCTAAGTGTTGATTTGTTTACAAAGACTTAGATATTGCTAGTTCATTGGGCACAAGAAGTAATGAAATCATTGTTGATGCCATGCTGCACCTTGTGCAGAATATATCGTATCCGGCAGTTTGGCTGTCATTTTTAAGCTATTGATGATAAGATGTGACATGAACAACTAAGTCAGCATGTTGGTTCGTGGTCATATGATGGATGGAGATGGGCAATATTAGACGAAAAGAAAAGGCAGTATAGAAATTGGTTATATCCTGTAATTCTGTATAACAGCTAACCATCTATTTAGTCAAAGATTTATTGAATATGATGATCTATTATTATTCAAGGGTACCTGTATTACGCATCTAGAATTTCCATTTCCATGCGAGGTGGACCTATGCAGCACCTTCAAAAGGCGATTGCTCTTGGAATGTTTAGGAGACTTTACTGAAGTACGCCAAACAACGATAAAATACTATGATTTTGTGTATCACAGATATTATCTGTTTTGTAATCATGAAGATTCATGTTTAGTGGTGCTGGAACCAAAAACTCTTTCAACTATATCATCTTTGTACAATATGAACAAATAGGTATATTCTGTTGTTTAGTAATATGAATTATGAATTCTCATTTTCAGGTGAATGAAAAACATGCATCGTTGAAAGAACAACTTGCTGCAGTGACGCCTCTCTTGGATGATCTCAGGGCCATGAAAGAAGAAAGAATCAAACAGTTCTCAAATGTGCAATCTCAAATCGAGACGATAAATGCACAAATTTCTGATCACAATTACCAGCATGATGATGGTTCGTCCAAACGTCTGAACCATGATCATGATTTGTCAACCAGAAGACTTGCTGATCTTCAAATGCAGCTACGCAATTTACAAAAGGAGAAGGTAATAATGACCTTAGCTAAAATACTACTCCCTCTAAAGAAATATAAGACGTTTTAGATCAGTGATCTAAAACGTCTTATATTTCTTTACAGAGGGAGTACTTAGTTGCGTATGCTACTCTGTAAAGAAATTGTTTGATTGTACAGTTCTCACACAAAGGTATTTGTGTCATAACCGCTCTACGCTTCTCTACTCTGCTTTAACTAGAAACATTTGTTGCCAACACACTAATAGCTATAAGAATTATACAGTTGAAATGCCAACTCATGCTATTTTTGTTAAATTCTTTTCTTGGCTGTGTTATATTAATTAAAATATTTTTCCCTTTTTGTTCAGTCTGATCGCCTTCAGAAAGTATTTGTATATGTGGATGAAGTGCACTGTCTATGCGCTGTGCTTGGGATGGATTTTGCAAAGACGGTAAAGGATGTGCATCCAAGTTTGCATGGAACCAACTCAGACAATTCGACGAATATCAGTGACAGCACCCTTGAAGGTCTTACTCAGACTATCCTGAAGCTCAAAGCAGAAAAGAGGACCAGAGTCTCAAAGGTGATTCCTCTTACTGAAACTATGGCAGTGATTAGTTTCTGTCTCGTAGCCTCTCTAACTACTTGTATTGTGTTGATGTATTCAGTTGCAAGAAATTGTGGGGAAACTCCACAAGTTATGGAATCTGATGGAGTCAACAGAACAAGAGAGGAGACATTTCAGCGAAGTAGCCGCTGTTCTTGGATCTTCCGAAGAAGAGATCACTTCTCCTAGTGTTCTGTCATTGGAGACAATTCAGGAGGTTCGGTAACTTTCTATCGAGTTATTCATTTTTTTGTAACCTTAATTCAAACTTATAGTATCATTACGGTTCTTCAGACAGAAGAGGAAGTCGAAAGACTAACTAAGCAAAAAGCGAGTAGAATGAAGGAGCTTGTTCTTAAGAGAAGGGTAGAACTAGAAAATATCTGCAGAAATGCACATATGGAGCCTGATACAAGCACAGCACCAGAGAAGATCGTTGCGCTAATTGATTCTGGTATTTATCCCACTGATCTCTTTTGTCTCGCACATACGATCTGTAAAATGCCCCTGCTGAATACCTTGAACGATCCTAGAACCTTCTCACTTGCAGGTCTAGTGGATCCTTGCGAACTTCTTTCCAACATCGAAGCGCAAATTGCAAAAGCAAATGAGGAATCTCATACGAGGAGAGATATCATGGAGAGAGTAGACAAATGGCTATCGGCCTGTGATGAAGAGACTTGGCTTGAGGAATATAATCAAGTATGCTCTTATTCAAGAAATTATGCTAGATTCCGATACAGTTTAGCTGACATCGTACAGTGCAGCTCTGGTATGATTTAGTTGATGTCCTCCTTAATGTTTGCATATGTCCTACTACAGGATGATAATAGGTACAGTGCGGGCAGGGGTGCCCATTTGAATCTCAAGCGTGCAGAGAAAGCGAGGTTACTCGTTCAAAAGATTCCAAGTGAGTCTCCCTTTCTTCAGTAGGAGGACACTGTAGTGACTTCCATATAGTGTTTTTTATTCAACTGAGCTCCATTATTCATAAGCACAATCTACTTCCCAGTTCCTATTTCTTTCAAAAAGATCAACTTTGCGTGACTCGCTCATTTGGTATGTAATATGATCAGAAGCTATATCTGTTGTGCAGCTATGATTGACAACTTGATAGACAAGACATTTGCCTGGGAGGATGAAAGCAATACACCATTTCTATATGACGGGGTAAGTCACTGAGCTAGCTCACCATAATTAACAGAAATCAAGCGCACTAGATCTGACGCGTTTGAAATTGCATGTGAAGGTTCGTCTGGTCGCCATTTTGGAAGAGCAAAAACTCAGGAGAGTACAGAAGGAGGAAGATAAGAAACGATACCGGGTATAAATTCGACATGCTGTGCTCTTTCTGGCATTACACTCACAACAGAAGTCATCAATCTTGTTCATCAATTCTTACCGCAGGACCAGAAGAAGCTGCAGAATATATTGCTTAAAGAGAAGGAGCTGATCTTTGGGTCCAAGTCGGTTCCAAGGAAAACAAGCAGTTTCAACAGGAGGACGAGTGGCCATCACCCAAATGGGAACGGGGCTGGTTTCATGACTCCAATGCCCCGCCGGGTGTCGGCGGGCAGTGCCACACCCGAGCTTTTGACACCACGATCATACTCTGGTCGGTACAACAATTACTTCAAGGAGAACAGGAGGATGACGGCGGCGCCACTCAACTTCTCGACAGCTTCCAAGGATGATAGCATGTCATCATTCGCCTCCGTCAGCGGCTCGGAGCCTGATTCTCCATTGGTTTTGCACTGAGTATGACATCGCCCAAAATTTTGTTACAAGTGATTTCCAGGATCTGTTACATGAACTTGTGCTGATCATGATCTGTAAACATGACATTTCTGATCAGGGAAGAAGACTTTCTTTGCCGGGAGTGGTTGTGGTGAAGGCTACCGTCAAGATTGGGCAATTGTGTGCTAGCTGTTGACCATGCTAATGTGTGACAAAGATTGGACAGGATTTAGATAAGATTGCTTGTAGATACATGACCTAGCACTTTTGTGGTGGCGTTGTATTCCAGCTGCGAGTTTGATCGGTGTGTGGTTAGGGAACATGAGAAATGTGTCATGTATTTGTTTTGTGCTAATTGTTTTCTCTTTATAGTATTTCTAGTTGTGTATCATTATTTTGGATGTGAAAGAAGAGATGGTCCATTTTTTTTTCATATATCACATAAAGGTGTTGTGTTCTGTATTCAGCCTACATTACAGGTTGAACTTGATGTCACTTTATCTTTTGGAGCATGTATTATTGCCTATAGGCGCTTGCAGTGACATGTCCAGCTGACATATCTAGCTGCTGGAAACATATGAAATCCATTGGGGAATTTTATAGCATATTTCATGAATAGCATTCATGTTTTCATATGTTGCAACATCATATTTTCAGCAGCTGGACATGTCACTGCAAGCGCCTGTCTGAATGCCGGCTTAAAACAACTTACACACGTCTGATTTTACAAGTCTACAGAAAAAGGAAAGATGAAGGAAGAATGTACCAGCAAGTCAGAAATTTCTCACAACAAGACACCAGAAGATCTGCCGGTTTCGAGAAACCTGTCTTCGTCCGAAATCTTCGAGGAAACGGTAACTAAGAACAAAATGATTGAAAATTTAGAACAAAATGCTCAGGATTAACCAAAGGAATTTTGTACAGTTTGCTAACAAGATCTGTTGTTTGTTGCATTACACCAGCTAATCTACTATGGCTGTTTTTGTTGACCCTTCTCTCACTACAACTGTCAAATAGACAGGCTGGATTGGCAACCTTGATTTGGTCTACTCCCTACAAGACATGCTAGTTTGTGTACAAACAAACACATAGGAGGATCGAGATCCTCCTGGCCATCACATATGCATGCAGAGCAACTGCAATATAACCTGCAAAATAACAGCCAAATGAAGTAAATAAACTGATATGGTCCAGTATACCAAATATAAAAAAATAGACACGCAAAATAATAGGTTTGGCACAACAGAAATTTTAGTCTGCTTGTTGAAAGTCTCATAGTTTAGCCTGTTTTTAGTTCACATCTTCCTATCCAGACAAGAAATTAGATGGCCAAAACAAAAGCACACTTTTCTGCCTTCCTTTTCTGAAGCTAAGGCGCAAAGACGCTTTCAGTTTGCAGAAGGTGCATAATTTAGGCTTGTACTGAGATTGGAAAAGTAGTAACACTTGATCACACTCAAATAATTGTATGTCACAAGCACACAGAACAAAGCAGTTCACAATTCCAACTAAAAAAAATCAGGCGTGCTTTTGTTTCAAATATGTACTGAACCCATAACATCCAGTTGAATACCTAAGACTCAGGGTAGGCAAAACATATCCTCATAAAGGATCATGCCAAGATTTTGAGATGGTCTCTCCTGTAAGGAGACAAAGAAGATGAACAAGCCACCGCACTGATTGACATACATATTTATATACCCCGGATGTCTACCCTACCCGACAATGGTACCAAGTCCAGAGAAACTTCAACATTCACCAAGTCTCATTTATGTATAGGGACACGGAAGACAAATATTTAACAATCTAACATATGTAATTCTGCAAAACATTCCCACCCCGCAGCACCTGCCAAAAACCGTCGAGCTCCAAACTTGCATGCAGGGCAGCTCACAGCGGCCACTCAGGACAATATCCTGGTGTGGACAGCGTCTGGAGTTTACTCGGTGGCTTCTGCCTACCATTCAGTTCAGACACTCTACCCTTATTTTTCTCCACGGGAGTTTTGGAGGGGGCATGCTGAACCAAAATGCCGTTTCTTCACCTGGCTCATGGCTCGCATAAGTTTTCAGGACAACCTTGTTGTCCACGGACGGCCCAATGACTCCATTTATTGTGGGTTTTCAGGACAACCTTGTAATACACGGATGACCCAATGACTCCATTTGTTGTGGGTTTTCAGGACAACCTTGCTATCCACGGATGACCCAAAATGACTCCAATTGTTATGGGTACTGGGTAGTATGTCAAAGGTTTGGACAAAATGATATGCCATACTTGAACATAGATGCCAAAAATAAATTCCTCTGTACCCAACTACCAGCTGGAAATTATGTAAGTTTAGAATCAAACAATTTTTTGGCAGCATATTTTGCACAAGTTCAATTTGATTGGTACTGTATATTGTATGTTGGAACCATTGGACATTTATTTTTATCAAGAAGAATTGAATATTAAATTTTGAATATAGGTTTTTCACTTCCAGATGGCCCAATTACTCCATTTGTTCTGGGTAGTACATTAAAGGTTTGGAAAAAATGATACACCCATACTTCAACATGGATGGCAAAAATAAATTCCTTTGTGCCCAACTACCAGCTGGTAATTAAGTAAATTTAGAATCAAATAATTTTTTGGCAGCATATTTTGCACAAGTTCAATTTGATTGGTACTGTATAATTTTATGTTGGAACCATCGGACATTTATATTTACTGAGAAGAACTGCATAATAGATTTTAAAGATGGGGTTTTCACTTTCTTATCAAGGTGCTGTAGTTACGCTTGCGTGTCTATCCGTTGTTCTCCGTTAGTACGTCCTTATCTCAAGATTGCTCTAGGATATGTTTCTTGAATGGTTTAGTTCAGGATATGGAGGGGTCATGGTGGTTGGCAGGCTAGGCGGATGGAGTTTGATTGTATCAAAGCAAACTCTCTGCATGGGCCACCTGTGGGTGTTGCTCTTGAAGGGCAACGACACCACGCGTGTGCTGATGCGTGACCCTAGACATCTCCCAGTTAGCAGTATGCTGCATCTACCAGTTAGTGGTATGTTGCTGGTGACATCAACCCTTGGAAGGGGTAATACACACTAGGCACT
Organism: Secale cereale; assembly: GCA_902687465.1. Taxonomy (NCBI): domain Eukaryota; kingdom Viridiplantae; phylum Streptophyta; class Magnoliopsida; order Poales; family Poaceae; genus Secale; species Secale cereale. Next base: position 174,496,266 of record LR738715.1, on the reverse strand, counting down.
AATCAAATTTGGGCTAGGGCTTTATATTTGCAGGAGTAAAGATGAGTAACGAAGAATCTAATAGGTCCTCAAAACATACACTTCATGCTGACATCCAATTCGAATTAGGTTCAGTTGTAATACTAAATCAAGATTTAAAGCAATTGGTAGATCCAAATTGTTCAGACGTCAGTACACACAAACATTCAATCTCCAACCTCTCTCCCACAAGATGTGCTTAATCTCAGCAAAGCATTTTTCCATAAAGGGATAATATAGTTAACATCAAGCTTCTATCAGTACACATCTCACCGGGGTATATTCACATTATGCTGCAATCAACGTCATGAACTCGGACAGACAATGAAAATTAACACCAGATCGCATAGCTGACGAACTAAGAGGTCCAAGAACACTACACTTTTAACTTTTTAAGACATCTCCCCCTCAGCCCCTCTTGTAGATCACGATCTTAAACTACCAGGGGAGGTGGTGCCGCCCTTCTAACTCCTACTCCGCACCAATTGGTACAGGAGTACTGCAATGAGACTAGGCATTCATGTACCAATTCGCACCCAAGGAACCTAAGAATAGAATAACCAATACACTGAGAGTAGGAGAAGGAATACCTAAAGCTTTGGTTTCAGAAGTCAAAGCTTTTCAGATAGGTTGGATCCTTCTTGGCCCTCTCCTGGAACTTGCGGAACCAGCGGTCCAGAATATCCGTGGGCACCACTAGCTTGCCGCCGTCGGCGGCGCAGAACGACTGCATGAAATTGAAGAGGTTCTCGCCGACGCGGAGCGCGACGCGCTCGGCGCGCTGCTCGTCGGGGGGCGAGGGCAGCGCGGCGGCGTCCTCCACGGCGACGCCGAGCTTCGCGGGCCCGGCCGGGGGCTCCGGCTCGTCCCCGGCCTCCGGGAGCTGGAAGGTGGCGGAGGGGCGCGCGGGGCCGAGCGCGCCGAGGAAGACGAAGGGGCGGTTGGCGGCCGCCTGGTAGTAGACCGCGACGGCCTTGCCCGGGGGCAGCGCGGCCGCGGCGGGCGGGAGCAGGAAGACGACGGCGGAGCGGGGCGCGGAGGGGAGGGAGAGCGTGGAGAGGTCGAGGAGCCAGGAGGCGGGCGCGACCTGCGCGAAGGCGGTGGCGTCCAGGGGGAAGGTGTGGTCCGGGAACACGACGCCGAACATGGCGGGCGGGCGGGCGGGCGGGGAGTGGAGGTTGGTGAGATTGACGCCGCTAGGCCTGTGGTGTGGGAAGCGCCTCCGCCCGGCGAGGCTCGATCGGGGTATAGATCGGAGGCTGGAAGCCTGAAATGGAAGGAGGTGATGGCGATGTTCTATTCTGTTATGGAAGGCGAAGGAGGGTTCTAGAAGACCGTAGAGCGTGCTCGTCAGCTCGTGCGAGCCGGATTTTGCTTCTTTTTTCCCTCTCGGAGAAAGTCATGGAGCCAAGTGCCACCATGCGCCGAACGTGCCAGCTCCGTGGATCGGAGAGATCCGGTGCACAAGTGACGGTATATAGACTGACTGTATTAGGGGCTGTTTTTTCTTTGAAATATGTAAACGGAAAAAGTTTAAAATAAACCCTGAACTCGTAGACGAAAGCTAAACCGAACCCTGAACTTCCAATCCCTGAAATCAGCACATCAAACTCTTCGATCCCGGTCTATTTTAAACCTTGAGAGTATTTCACTAGTATTCGCTGATGTGGCACGTTAAAATGGGCTGGGCCATTAGAGCAGCCACTTGCACGCCCGCTATGCTGTGGTTTTTTTTTCGTTTTTCCTTCGGGTTTTTTTTATATTCATTTGTTTTCTTTGGCTATGTACATTGTCATGCTCTGCCATTGTTACGCTTTCGACATTTCTAAAATATATTACATACATTAGTACGCACATGAAACATTTTTTTGATGCACTTTTGGATTTTTTAAAATAAATTATGCACATTTTTTAAAATACATGTTTACAATATTTTTTTGAATGTACAGTAACATTTTGCCAAAATCATGTTTACCATTTTTTAAACGAGAATAAACATTTTACCAAACAATAAATGCATTTTTTACATTGTTTAAAAAGGTACTCCCATTTTTTAAAATCAAATGTTCAGACTTTAAAATTTTGTTCAGGTTTTAAAATCTGTTCCTATTTTTTAAAACATGTTTATGTTTCAAAAAGTGTTCCCATTTTTTAAAAGTTGTTCACTCTTTCGAAATTGATTTTATTTTCAAAATTTGTTCGTTTTCACAAATTATTTACGTTTTCCATATTTATTTGCCCTTAAAAATGTTTCTTCCTATCCAGTAAAAATGAAATTTCTTCCTAATCTGGACTTTGTGATGTGTTTGTAAATACTTCGGGCCTCCTGCTAAATCAGTAGCAGTCAGTTAATTTGGTGGCTTGCGGGACAAGTGGAGCAGCTCCAGGTCACATGTTCGACGCTAAATGAAAAAAAACTCGCTTCATCACGTGGTGGGCCGCCCCTGTGCAATCAACTGTTGACTATTATTTTGGTATTTTTATTACACGTCGCGTATATTGCAAAAATGAAATAAAAATAGACTGAAAAAAAAATCCGCTTCGCGCCTATTGGGCCGGCCCAGTCTCCTGGGCAGTCAACAATCCCGGGATTCAACCCACCACATCCTCAATCCCTGTTTGGAAACGCTCTCGAGGTTTAAAACGGACCGGGATCGAAGAGTTTGGTGTGCTGATTTCAGGGATTGAAAGTTCAGGGTTCGGTTTAGCTTTCATCGACGAGTTCAAGGTTTATTCTGGATTTTTTCCTATGTAAACCGTGCAGAACTGCCACACGCATCCAGCGCCGGATCCGGCTTGCCCATCCGTACTCCCACTTCATTCTACGGCTGTCATTCTCCAGCGCCATCAGATCCGACCGCCCTCTTGAGTTCCTTCCTTTCCCGCACATCCTTCCCAACCGTCCTTCCTACTTCCTTCCTTTCGCGCACGTCCTCCCTGATCTTATCGCGCACACCCGCCCGCTCGTGCCTTCATAATTTTCGTAATCGTCAGTTACGGCCCCACGCGCCTCCCCGATTTTCAGGCAAAAATAATGCTTGATTGGGATTTGATCTCTAGTCAACAGGTAGTCAACAAAGGGAGCTAACCACCTCACCCATGACAATCATTATTGAACAAGCTAAGGGAAATACTGTTTTGACATGTTTTGCCTTTAATATGTTAGTACTGAAAAACTTTTTGTTTCACCTATCAAAACTAGCACATAAAATTTTCCCGTGGTAAATTCTCCATTACCACCACGACAAATGACGCACCACCAACATGATAACTTTTGTATACCACGCGGTACATTATGTGTAAGTAGTATGGTCATAAGCATCGAGGGCGTGATAACTTTGGTGAAAGCATCGTGGTAACTTTGATCATTGGGAAGAAATTTGTTGAACCCCCCTACTGGTAATTTCTGTAAATAGCACGATAACATTGACACCATAGAGCTGTTGATTTAAATACAAACATTGTGATAACTTTTAACCATTCGGGGAAGAAAAATGTGAAAAGATACCCGATTATTTATGTGTAAATAGATGGTAATATACGCATCACACATATGATAACTGAGGTAGAAACACCATGGTAACTTTAACCATAGGAAATAATTTTTTAAAAGATACTCCGGTATCTTCTGCGGAAATAGCACGGTAGTATACCTCCCCCCTAGTATTTTTATGTGTAAATTGAAGGAAATATGCCCTAGAGGCAATAATAAAGATGTTATTTGTATTTCCTTATATCATGATAAATGTCTTTTATTCATGCTAGAATTGTATTAACCGGAAACTTAGTACATGTGTGGATACATAGACAAAACAGTATGTCCCTAGTATGCCTCTACTAGACTAGCTCATTGATCAAAGATGGTTATGTTTCCTAGCCATAGACATGAGTTGTCATTTGATCAACGGTATCACATCATTAGGAGAATGATGTGATGGACAAGACCCATCCGTTAGCATAGCACTATGATCGTTTAGTTTAACTGCTATTGCTTTCTTCATGACTTATACATGTTCCTATGACTACGAGATTATGCAACTCCCGAATACCGTAGGAACACCTTGTGTGCTATCAAACGTCACAACGTAACTGGGTGATCATAAAGATGCTCTACAGGTGTCTCCGAAAGTATTCGTGGTGTTGGCATAGATCAAGATTAGGATTTGTCACTCCGAGTGTCGGAGAGGTATCTCTGGGCCCTCTCGGTAACACACATCACAATAAGCCTTGCAAGCAAAAGACTAATAAGTTAGTCACGAGATGATGTGTTACGGAACGAGTAAAGAGACTTGCCGGTAACGAGATTGAACTAGGTATAGAGATACCGACGATCGAATCTCGGGCAAGTAACATACCGTTTGACAAAAGGAACAACGTATGTAGTTATGCGGTTCTGACCGATAAAAGATCTTCATAGAATATGTAGGAGCCAATATGAACATCCAGGTTCCGCTATTGGTTATTGACCGGAGATGAGTCTCGGTCATGTCTACATAGTTCTCGAACCCGTAGGGTCCGCACGCTTAACGTTTGATGACGATCGGTATTATGAGTTTATGAGTATTGATGTACCGAAGGTAGTTCGGAGTCCCGGATGAGATCATGGACATGACGAGGAGTCTCGGAATGTCCGAGACATAAAGATTGATATATTGGACGGCTATATTCGGACACCGGAAGTATACCGGAAAAGTTTCGGATTTATCGGGAATGCCGGAGGGGGTTACCGGAACCCCCTACGAGAGGGGATGGTCCATAGTGGGCCTAAAGGGAAAGAGAGAGGCAGCCCATAGGGCTGGCCGGCGCCCCCACCTAGGGTTCCTAGTTGGACTATGATTGGGGGGGGGGGGCGCCACCTCTCCTATTCCTTTCCCCCTTCTTCCTTTTGGTGAATCCTACTAGGAATAGGATTGCAATCCTATTCCTAGTAGGACTCCTTCCCTAGCCGCACCAGGAAGGGCCGGCCGGCCTCCCTCCCTTGCTCCTTTATATACGGGGGCAGGGGGGCACCCAAAGACACAGAAGTTGAATTGTTTTAGCCGTGTGCGGTGCCCCCCTCCACAGAATCACACCTCGGTCATATCGTCGCGGAGCTTAGGCGAAGCCCTGCGCCGGTGAACACATCATATCCGTCACCACGCCGTCGTGCTGACGAAACTCTCCCGTGAAGCTCAACTGGATCAAGAGCTCGTGGGACGTCATCAAGCTGAACGTGTGCTGAACGCGGAGGTGCCGTACGTTCGGTGCTTGATCGGTTGGATCGCGAAGAAGTTCGACAACATCAACCGCGTCACTTGACGCTTCCGCTCCCGGTCTACGAGGGTACGTAGACACACTCTTCCCTCTCGTTGCTATGCATCTGGTAGATAGATCTTGCGTGATCGTAGGAAAATTTTAAAATACTACGTTCCCCAACAATGGCATCATGAGCCAGGTCTATGCGTAGATGATATGCACGAGTAGAACACAATGAGTTGTGGGCGATACTAGTCATACTGCTTACCAGCATGTCATACTTTGCTTCGGCGGTATTGTGAGATGAAGCGGCCCGGACCGACATTACGCGTACGCTTACGCGAGACTGGTTTCACCGTTAAGAGCACTCGTTGCTTAAAGGTGACTGGCGGGTGTCTGTCTCTCTCACTTTAGCTGAATCAAGTGTGGCTACGCCCGGTCCTTGTGAAGGTTAAAACAGCACATACTTGACGAAACATCGTTGTGGTTTTGTATGCATAGGTAAGAACGGTTCTTGCTAAGCCCGTAGCAGCCACGTAAAACTTGCAACAACAAAGTAGAGGACGTCTAACTTGTTTTTGCAGGGCATGTTGTGATGTGATATGGTCAAGACATGATGAGTTATACGGTTTTGTATGAGATGATCATGTTTTGTAATGTTATCGGCAACTGGCAGGAGCCATATGGTTGTCGCTTTATTGTATGAAATGCAATCGCCATGTAATTGCTTTACTTTATCACTAAGCGGTAGCGGTAGTCGTAGAAGCAATAGTTGGCGAGACGACAACGATGCTACGATGGAGATCAAGGTGTCGCGCCGGTGACGAAGGTGATCATGACGGTGCTTTGGAGATGGAGATCAAAAGCACAAGATGATGATGGCCATATCATGTCACATATTTTGATTGCATGTGATGTTTATCTTATTATGCTTCTTATTTTGCTTAGAACTACGGTAGCATTATAAGATGATCCCTTACTAAATTTCAAGGTATAAGTGTTCTCCCTGAGTATGCACCGTTGCGAAAGTTCGTCGTGCCGAGACACCACGTGATGATCGGGTGTGATAAGCTCTACGTTCAAATACAACGGGTGTAAGCCAGTTTTGCACACGCAGAATACTCGGGTTAAACTTGACGAGCCTAGCATATAAAGATATGGCCTCGGAACACTGGAGACCGAAAGGTCGAGCGTGAATCATATAGTAGATATGATCAACATAAGATGTTCACCATTGAAAACTACTCCATCTCACGTGATGATCGGACATGGTTTAGTTGATTTGGATCACGTGATCATTTAGATGACCAGAGGGATGTCTATCTAAGTGGGAGTTCTTTAAATTAATATGATTAAATTGAACTTTAATTTATCATGAACTTAGTCCTGATAGTTTTGCATATCTATGTCATTGTAGATCAATGGCCCGTGCTACCGTTCCTTTGAATTTTAATGCATTCCTAGAGAAAGCTAAGTTGAAAGATGATGGTAGCAATTACACGGACTGGGTCCGTAACCTGAGGATTATCCTCATTGCTGCACAGAAGAATTATGTCCTTGAAGCACCGCTAGGTGACAAGCCCCCTTCCGCTAATGCAGACGCTTTGAACGTCTGGCAGTCGCGGTCTGATGACTACACGATAGTTCAGTGTGCCATGCTTTACGGCTTAGAACTGGGACTTCAACGACGTTTTGAACGTCATGGACCATATGAGATGTTCCAGGAGTTGAAGTTAATATTTCAAGCAAATGCCCGAATTGAGAAATATGAGATTTCCAATAAGTTCTACAGCTGCAAAATGGAGGAGAATAGTTCTATCAGTGAACACTTGCTCAGAATGTCTGGGTACTACAATCATATGACTCAACTTGGTTGCAAAGTTGACGAGGATAGTGTTATTGATAGAGTTCTTCAATCACTGCCACCAAGCTATAAAGGCTTCGTGATGAACTATAACATGCAAGGGATGCAAAAGACAATTCCTGAGCTCTTCGCTATGCTCAAAGCTGCGGAGGTAGAAATCAAAAGGAGCATCAAGTGTTGATGGTTAACAAGACCACTAGTTTCAAGAAAAAGGGCAAGGGAAATAAAGGGAACTTCAAAAAGAATAGCAAGACAGTTGCTACTTCCACGAAGAAACCCAAATCTGGAGCCAAGCCTGAAACTGAGTGCTTCTACTGCAAGGGAACTGGACACTGGAAGCGGAACTGCCCCAAGTATTTGGCGGATAAGAAGGATGGCAAGATGAACAAAGGTATATGTAATATACATGTTATTGATGTGTACCTTACTAATGCTCGTAGTAGTACCTGGGTATTTGATACCGGTTCGGTTGCTAATATTTGTAACTCGAAACAGGGACTACGGATTAAACGAAGATTAGCTAAGGACGAGGTAACGATGCGCGTGGGAAACGGTTCCAAAGTCGATGTGATCGCCGTCGGCACGCTACCTCTACATCTACCTTCGGGATTAGTTTTAGACCTAAATAATTGTTATTTGGTGCCAGCGTTAAGCATGAACATTATATCTGGATCTTGTTTATTGCGAGACGGTTATTCATTTAAATCAGAGAATAATGGTTGTTCCATTTTAAGAATAATATCTTTTACGGTCATGCACCCTTGAAGAGTGGTCTATTCTTATTGGATCTCGATTGTAGTGATACACATATTCATAATATTGAAACCAAAAGATGCAAGGTTAATAATGATAGTGCAACTTATTTGTGGCACTGCCGTTTAGGTCATATTGGTGTAAAACGCATGAAGAAACTCCATAATGATGGACTTTTGGAATCACTTGATTATGAATCACTTGGTGCTTACGAACCATGCCTCATGGGCAAGATGACTAAAACTCCGTTCTCTGGAACCATGGAGCGAGCAACAGATTTGTTGGAAATCATACATACTGATGTATGTGGACCAATGAGTGTTGATGCTCGCGGCGGGTATCGTTATTTTCTGACCTTCACTGATGATTTAAGCAGATATGGGTATATCTACTTAATGAAACACAAGTCTAAAACATTTGAAAAGTTCAAAGAATTTCAGAGTGAAGTAGAGAATCATCGTAACAAGAAAATAAAGTTCCTACGATCTGATCGTGGAGGAGAATATTTGAGTTACGAGTTTGGTCTTCATTTGAAACAATGTGGAATAGTTTCACAACTCACGCCACCTGGAACACCACAGCGTAATGGTGTGTCCGAACGTCGTAACCGTACTTTATTGGATATGGTGCGATCTATGATGTCTCTTACCAATTTACCACTATCGTTTTGGGGTTATGCTTTAGAGACAGCTGCATTCACGTTAAATAGGGCACCATCTAAATCCGTTGATACGACACCTTATGAACTATGGTTTGGCAAGAAACCAAAGTTGTCGTTTCTTAAAATTTGGGGCTGCGATGCTTATGTGAAAACACTTCAACCTGATAAGCTCGATCCCAAGTCGGAAAAATGTGTCTTCATAGGATACCCAAAAGAGACTGTTGGGTACACCTTCTATCACAGATCCGAAGGCAAAATATTCGTTGCTAAGAACGGATCCTTTCTAGAAAAAGAGTTTCCCTCGAAAGAAGTGAGTGGGAGGAAAGTAGAACTTGATGAGGTAATTGTACCTTCTCCCGGATTGGAAAGTAGTACATCACAGGAAATTGTTCCAGTGATTCCTACACCAATTAGTGAGGAAGTTAATGATAATGATCATGAAACTTCGGGTCAAGTTTCTACTGAACGTCGTAGATCAACCAGAGTACGTTCCGCACCAGAGTGGTACGGCAACCCAGTTCTGGAAATCATGTTACTAGACCATGATGAACCTACGAACTATGAGGAAGCGATGATGAGCCCAGATTCCGCAAAATGGCTTGAAGCCATGAAATCTGAGATGGGATCCATGTATGAGAACAAAGTATGGACTTTGGTTGACTTGCCCGATGATCGGCAAGCCATCGAAAAAAATGGATCTTCAAGAGGAAGACCGACGCAGACGGTAATATTACTGTTTACAAAGCTCGACTTGTTGCGAAAGGTTTTCGACAAGTTCAAGGAGTTGACTACGATGAGACTTTCTCACCTGTAGCGATGCTTAAGTCTGTCCGAATCATGTTAGCAATTGCCGCATTTTATGATTATGAAATCTGGCAAATGGATGTCAAAACTGCATTCCTAAATGGATATCTCAAAGAAGAGTTGTATATGATGCAACCGGAAGGTTTTGTCGATCCAAAAGGTGCTAACAAAGTATGAAAGCTCCAGCGATCCATCTTTGGACTGGTGCAAGCATCTCGGAGTTGGAATATACGCTTTGATGAGGTGATCAAAGCATATGGTTTTATACAGACTTTTGGAGAAGCCTGTATTTACAAGAAAGTGAGTGGGAGCTCTGTAGCATTTCTAATATTATATGTAGATGACATATTGTTGATTGGAAATGATATAGAATTTCTGGATAGCATAAAAGGATACTTGAATAAAAGTTTTTCAATGAAAGACCTCGGTGAAGCTGCTTATATATTAGGTATCAAGGTCTATAGAGATGGATCAAGACGCTTAATTGGACTTTCACAAAGCACATACCTTGATAAGATTTTGAAGAAGTTCAAAATGGATCAGTCAAAGAAAGGGTTCTTGCCTGTTTTACAAGGTATGAAGTTGAGTAAGACTCAATGCCCGACCACTGCAGAAGATAAAGAGAAAATGAAAGTCATTCCCTATGCCTCAGCCATAGGATCTATCATGTATGCAATGCTGTGTACCAGACCTGATGTGTGCCTTGCTATAAGTCTAGCAGGGAGGTACCAAAGTAATCCAGGAGTGGATCACTGGACAGCGGTCAAAAACATCCTAAAGTATCTGAAAAGAACAAAGGATATGTTTCTCGTATATGGAGGTGACAAAGAGCTCGTCGTAAATGGTTACGTCGATTCTAGCTTTGACACTGATCCGGATGACTCAAAGTCACAAACCGGATATGTATTTTTATTGAACGGTGGAGCTGTCAGTTGGTGCAGTTCCAAGCAGAGCGTCGTGGCGGGATCTACTTGTGAAGCGGAATACATAGCTGCTTCGGAAGCAGCAAATGAAGGAGTCTGGATGAAGGAGTTCATATCCGATCTAGGTGTAGTACCTAGTGCATCGGGTCCAATGAAAATCTTTTGTGACAACACTGGAGCCATAGCCTTGGCGAAGGAATCCAGGTTTCACAAGAGAACAAAGCACATCAAAAGACGCTTCAATTCCATCCGCGATCTAGTCAAGGAGGGAGACATAGAGATTTGCAAAATACATACGGATCTGAATGTTGCAGACCCGTTGACTAAGCCTCTTCCACGGGCAAAACATGATCAGCACCAAGACTCCATGGGTGTGAGGATCATCACTTTGTAATCTAGATTATTGACTCTAGTTCAAGTGGGAGACTGAAGGAAATATGCCCTAGAGGCAATAATAAAGATGTTATTTGTATTTCCTTATATCATGATAAATATCTTTTATTCATGCTAGAATTGTATTAACCGGAAACTTAGTACATGTGTGGATACATAGACAAAACAGTATGTCCCTAGTATGCCTCTACTAGACTAGCTCATTGATCAAAGATGGTTATGTTTCCTAGCCATAGACATGAGTTGTCATTTGATCAACGGGATCACATCATTAGGAGAATGATGTGATGGACAAGACCCATCCGTTAGCATAGCACTATGATCGTTTAGTTTAACTGATATTGCTTTCTTCATGACTTATACATGTTCCTATGACTACGAGATTATGCAACTCCCGAATACCGTAGGAACACCTTGTGTGCTATCAAACGTCACAACGTAACTGGGTGATCATAAATATGCTCTACAGGTGTCTCCGAAAGTATTCGTGGTGTTGGCATAGATCAAGATTAGGATTTGTCACTCCGAGTGTCGGAGAGGTATCTCTGGGCCCTCTCGGTAACACACATCACAATAAGCCTTGCAAGCAAAAGACTAATGAGTTAGTCACGAGATGATGTGTTACGGAACGAGTAAAGAGACTTGCCGGCAACGAGATTGAACTAGGTATAAAGATACCGACGATCGAATCTCGGGCAAGTAACATATCGTTTGACAAAAGGAACAACGTATGTTGTTATGCGGTTCTGACCGATAAAAGATCTTCGTAGAATATGTAGGAGCCAATATGAACATCCAGGTTCCGCTATTGGTTATTGACCAGAGATGAGTCTCGGTCATGTCTACATAGTTCTCGAACCCGTAGGGTCCGCACGCTTAACGTTTGATGACGATCGGTATTATGAGTTTTTGAGTATTGATGTACCGAAGGTAGTTCGGAGTCCCGGATGAGATCACGGACATGACGAGGAGTCTCGGAATGCCCGAGACATAAAGATTGATATATTGGACGGCTATATTCGGACACCGGAAGTATACCGGAAAAGTTTCGGATTTATCGGGAATGCCGGAGGGGGTTACCGGAACCCCCTACGAGAGGGGATGGTCCATAGTGGGCCTAAAGGGTGAGAGAGAGACAGCCCATAGGGCTGGCCGGCGCCCCCACCTAGGAATCCTAGTTGGACTAGGATTGGGGGGGCGCCACCTCTCCTATTCCTTTCCCCCTTCTTCCTTTCGGTGAATCCTACTAGGAATAGGATTGCAATCCTATTCCTAGTAGGACTCCCTCCCTAGCCGCACCAGGAGAGGTTGGCCGGCCTCCCTCCCCTGCTCCTTTATATACGGGGGCAGGGGGGCACCCAAAGACACACAAGTTGAATTGTTTTAGCCGTGTGCGGTGCCCCCCTCCACAGAATCACACCTCGGTCGTACCGTCGCGGAGCTTAGGCGAAGCCCTGCGCCGGTGAACACATCATATCTGTCACCACGCCGTCGTGCTGACGAAACTCTCCCGTGAAGCTCAACTGGATCAAGAGCTCGTGGGACGTCATCAAGCTGAACGTGTGCTGAACGCGGAGGTGCCGTACGTTCGGTGCTTGATCGGTTGGATCGCGAAGAAGTTCGACAACATCAACCGCGTCACTTGACGCTTCCGCTCCCGGTCTACGAGGGTACGTAGACACACTCTCCCCTCTCGTTGCTATGCATCTGGTAGATAGATCTTGCGTGATCGTAGGAAAATTTTAAAATACTACGTTCCCCAACACGACCACTGCAGAAGATAGAGAGAAAATGAAAGTCATTCCCTATGCCTCAGCCATAGGATCTATCATGTATGCAATGCTGTGTACCAGACCTGATGTGTGCCTTGCTATAAGTCTAGCAGGGAGGTACCAAAGTAATCCAGGAGTGGATCACTGGACATCGGTCAAAAACATCCTAAAGTATCTGAAAAGAACAAAGGATATGTTTCTCGTATATGGAGGTGACAAAGAGCTCGTCGTAAACGGTTACGTCGATTCTAGCTTTGACACTGATCCGGATGACTCAAAGTCACAAACCGGATATGTATTTTTATTGAACGGTGGAGCTGTCAGTTGGTGCAGTTCCAAGCAGAGCGTCGTGGCGGGATCTACGTGTGAAGCGGAATACATAGCTGCTTCGGAAGCAGCAAATGAAGGAGTCTGGATGAAGGAGTTCATATCCGATCTAGGTGTAGTACCTAGTGCATCGGGTCCAATGAAAATCTTTTGTGACAACACTGGAGCCATAGCCTTGGCGAAGGAATCTAGGTTTCACAAGAGAACAAAGCACATCAAAAGACGCTTCAATTCCATCCGCGATCTAGTCAAGGAGGGAGACATAGAGATTTGCAAAATACATACGGATCTGAATATTGCAGACCCGTTGACTAAGCCTCTTCCACGGGCAAAACATGATCAGCACCAAGACTCCATGGGTGTGAGGATCATCACTTTGTAATCTAGATTATTGACTCTAGTTCAAGTGGGAGACTGAAGGAAATATGCCCTAGAGGCAATAATAAAGATGTTATTTGTATTTCCTTATATCATGATAAATGTCTTTTATTCATGCTAGAATTGTATTAACTGGAAACTTAGTACATGTGTGGATACATAGACAAAACAGTATGTCCCTAGTATGCCTCTACTAGACTAGCTCATTGATCAAAGATGGTTATGTTTCCTAGCCATAGACATGAGTTGTCATTTGATCAACGGGATCACATCATTAGGAGAATGATGTGATGGACAAGACCCATCCGTTAGCATAGCACTATGATCGTTTAGTTTAACTGATATTGCTTTCTTCATGACTTATACATGTTCCTATGACTACGAGATTATGCAACTCCCGAATACCGTAGGAACACCTTGTGTGCTATCAAACGTCACAACGTAACTGGGTGATCATAAATATGCTCTACAGGTGTCTCCGAAAGTATTCGTGGTGTTGGCATAGATCAAGATTAGGATTTGTCACTCCGAGTGTCGGAGAGGTATCTCTGGGCCCTCTCGGTAACACACATCACAATAAGCCTTGCAAGCAAAAGACTAATAAGTTAGTCACGAGATGATGTGTTACGAAACGAGTAAAGAGACTTGCCGGTAACGAGATTGAACTAGGTATAGAGATACCGACGATCGAATCTCAGGCAAGTAACATACCGTTTGACAAAAGGAACAACGTATGTAGTTATGCGGTTCTGACCGATAAAAGATCTTCGTAGAATATGTAGGAGCCAATATGAACATCCAGGTTCCGCTATTGGTTATTGACCGGAGATGAGTCTCGGTCATGTCTACATAGTTCTCGAACCCGTAGGGTCCGCACGCTTAACGTTTGATGACGATCGGTATTATGAGTTTATGAGTATTGATGTACCGAAGGTAGTTCGGAGTCCCGGATGAGATCACGGACATGACGAGGAGTCTCGGAATGTCCGAGACATAAAGATTGATATATTGGACGGCTATATTCGGACACCTGAAGTATACCGGAAAAGTTTCGGATTTATCGGGAATGCCGGAGGGGGTTACCGGAACCCCCTACGAGAGGGGATTGTCCATAGTGGGCCTAAAGGGAAAGAGAGAGGCAGCCCATAGGGCTGGCCGGCGCCCCCACCTAGGGTTCCTAGTTGGACTAGGATTGGGGGGGGGGGCGCCACCTCTCCTATTCCTTTCCCCCTTCTTCCTTTTGGTGAATCCTACTAGGAATAGGATTGCAATCCTATTCCTAGTAGGACTCCTTCCCTAGCCGCACCAGGAAGGGCCGGCCGGCCTCCCTCCCTTGCTCCTTTATATACGGGGGCAGGGGGGCACCCAAAGACACACAAGTTGAATTGTTTTAGCCGTGTGCGTTGCCCCCCTCCACAGAATCACACCTCGGTCATGCCGTCGCGAAGCTTAGGCGAAGCCCTGCGCCGGTGAACACATCATATCCGTCACCACGCCGTCGTGCTGACGAAACTCTCCCGTGAAGCTCAACTGGATCAAGAGCTCGTGGGACGTCATCAAGCTGAACGTGTGCTGAACGCGGAGGTGCCGTACGTTCGGTGCTTGATCGGTTGGATCGCGAAGAAGTTCGACAACATCGACCGCGTCACTTGACGCTTCCGCTCCCGGTCTACGAGGGTACGTAGACACACTCTTCCTTCTCGTTGCTATGCATCTGGTAGATAGATCTTGCGTGATCGTAGGAAAATTTTAAAATACTACGTTCCCCAACATAAATAGCATGAAAACATATGCACTGTGATAACTAAACACCATGATAAGTTTTTAACCCGTGGGGGGGAATTTTGCTGAAACATACCCCTGATAATTTTTGTGTAAATAGCATGATATTTTAAGCACTAGGTTACCTAGAATCACCATGATACCTTTTTGTCCTGGGAAAAAGTTGTTCAAAACATGCCTGATATTTTTTGTGTAAATAAAGTAATAATATAAGCACTGCATAGCCGATAACTTACATATAAACATGATGGTAACTTTTTACCAAAGTAAAACAAGTTGTTAAAAACATACACTCGCCTCGCGGAGCCTCTTGGATGAACACAACACATGGCGTGCCACGGGAAAGTCACATAATGTTTAGTATCACGAGGGGCACACGTGCTCGTGGTTTGGCCCAGAGAAACAGCCCACTTTGACCTACTATAGGCGTGATAAGTTACGCAAAAACATCATGATGATTTTTGACCTATGGAAAAAGCTACCGAAACACACCCATGTTTTTAGGTGTAAGTACCATGATAATATACGAACTGTAGACCTGGTAACTCATGTACAATCCCTCATTATAACTTTGAC
>LR738715.1:174400154-174473583 GCA_902687465.1 Secale cereale | reverse complement strand
ACCCCAACACGACACCCCGACACAGCACCCCCGACCCGGACACGACACCCCGACGCCCGAACCCCCGACACCTCCCAAAAAAGGTGCTCTTCGGCTTTCCAAAGGCCGACGGGGTCATATATTTGTGAATTATTAGTTAGGTCATATATTTTATGATTTATTGATCCCGGAGCATATATAGACGAAGAAGAGTAATATTAGTAAAGTCAGGTATTCAATATTATTATGTACACATATATATTATTAATTAGTTCATGCTATTAGGTATTCAATTTTTTATTATGTTCATGATGATGATACACACTTAATTTTTTTATGTTTATGTTGTACTAATTTCATTTACTCTTTGTCATTGCAGGTGTTGACAGATGGTGGGCGTGGGTCGAGAGCGCTTCGAGCCTCCTTCCTCTGCGCGTTCTGGGAAGGGTGCTTTCATTGCACCCCACCACCTCCGGAGAGTGCTGCTAGATAGTATGCATACACCACTGACGGGCTCTTCTTCTTCCTCCGGGAGAGGTCGGGTGAAGACAAAGAAGGGTGGTAGAGGCGAACGTGGCGGCGGGAGAGGTAGGAAGGCCCTCACGCCTTCCTCGCCGCCATCCCCAGCTGATTCTCCCGACCACAGGACTGCTCCGTCTTCGAGCCTTCGTCCCACGAGACTCGGGTCCCAGAGTCTTCGGCCCACGAGACTCCGGTCCTAGAGTCTTCATCCCACGTGACTCCGGAGGCTAGTGGCCATGCTAATGGTGGCGAGGACAACTTTTTCTAAGGATAGCTATAGCGAGGGCGAGCTGCTTGAGGGGGGCAAGAAGGTCTACTAGCATGGTGGTACAAAGCTCCCGCCCGTGCTGGCGACCCATGATCAGAGGTGGTTGATTGTGCCTAATGGGGGGGAAGTAAGTGCATTTACTCTCTTTTTTACATTTTGCCTTCACGTTTCTTAAAATTAATCTCTAATGTGTTAGCCTTGTCATACTGCAGGGGTTGGGTACACGCCCTTGGTGTCCGCGGGCCCAACCAGGTTCTTGGTGTGATTTGCCAGTAGAACTTCCTGGGGTGGGTTAGGTTACCCGGTGAGGGTGAGGTTCCACAGCTAGCACTGAGCTGGGAGCTGTACTTGGCTGCCCCGACCCTGCCGGAGGAGAGGGTTGATGGTGTATTGTGCGAGACGGTGGCCTACATTGTGATCTGAACGTTTTGGGTAATTTCTCCTTTATATAATTAAAAAATCAACAATACCTAGTGATTGTACTAATTAATGTTGTCTTGTTTGATTGCAGACCTTCTACAGGTGTCTTGAGGAACACGAGGCGGACGCGACTATGGTTGTCTAAGGCGATGAAAGGGGAGGACTTCAACCCGAGCCAGGGTGCTTTTGATCCAGAGCTCGTGATGCTATCTGGTGACGGGAGGAAACATGGCTCGACAACCATTGGGGATGGACTGATACGTTGTCCTAGAACTCTCCCGGAGATCAAGAAGCGCCAGACAAGCTCTCTTCCTGAGTGAGGCCTCGTCCATGGCCAATGGAGCTCGCCATTGAGGCTTGGGCACAGGAGCTTCTGGCGGAGGTAAACAGGCAGGCAGCGGAGAGGGAGAAGGACATGGAGGAGGGGACGGCTAGGCTGTTGGAGGAGGAGAGGAACCGGAATGACGCGGGTCATCGGGCCCTATGCGAGCTCCTCGTGATAAGTTTCTCCTGCATATTAGCCAAATCATGCACGTAATGTTTGTTTCATTACTAACTAATATAACCGACTCATGAAAACAAAATGTGCAGTCCATGTGCCAGAGCAACGGTCAGACCCCTCTGCTGATGCCCCAGGTTGTTATAGCGCCCACGGTGAGTTTCATTTAATGGTCATTAGTTACTAGTATTCACATTTGAGTTGCATCATGCTAATGAGACATTGCAAATGATCTTTGGTGCATCATGCCTCCCGACAAGCATCGACCGATCCTTCTCCATCTGGCATTGGCGCAACCCCAACCGGTCCTTCACTTCCGTGATTATGGTACATTTTCCCAAGTGTTTTGCTTAACAAATGCATACTTAGCTTAAGAAATGACATATTTGATGACCCACAAGTATAGGGGATCTATCGTAGTCCTTTCGATAAGTAAGAGTGTCGAACCCAACGAGGAGCAGAAGGAAATGATAGGCAGTTTTCAGTAAGGTATTCTCTGCAAGCACTGAAATTATCGGTAACGTATAGTTTTGTGATAAGGTGATTTGTAACGAGTAACAAGTAATAAAAGTAAATAAGGTACAACAAGATGTCCCAATCCTTTTTTTAGCAAAGGACAAGCCTGGACAAACTCTTATATAAAGGAAAACGCTCCCGAGGACACATGGGAATTATCGTCAAGCTAGTTTTCATCACGCTCATATGATTCGCGTTCGTTACTTTGATAATTTGATATGTGGGTGGACCGGTGCTTGGGTACTGCCCTTCCTTGTACAAGCATCCCACTTATGATTAACCCCTATTGCAAGCATCCGCAACTACAAAAGAAGTATTAAGGTAAACCTAACCATAACATGAAACATATGGATCCAAATCAACCCCTTACGAAGCAAGGCATAAACTAGGGTTTAAGCTTCTGTCACTCTAGCAACCCATCATCTACTTATTACTTCCCAATGCCTTCCTCTAGGCCCAAAAAATGGTGAAGTGTCATCTAGTCGACGTTCACATAACACCACTAGAGGAAAAATAACATACATCTCATCAAAATATCGAACGAATACCAAATTTACATGACTACTTATAGAAAGACTTTTCCCATGTCTTCAGGAACAAACGCAACTACTCACAAATCATGTTCATGTTCATAATCAGAGGGGTATTAATATGCATAAAGGATATGAACATATGATCTTCCACCGAATAAACCAACTAGCATCAACTACAAGGACTAATCAACACTACTAGCAACCCACAGGTACCAATATGAGGTTTTGGGACAAAGATTGGATACAAGAGATGAACTAGGGTTTGAGAGGAGATGGTCCTGGTGAAGATGTTTATGGATATTGACCCCCTCCCGATGAGAGGATCGATGGTGATGATGACGGTGATGATTTCCCCCTCCCGAAGGGATGTTTCCCCGGCAGAACAGCTCCGCCGGAGCCCTAGATTGGTTTCGTCAGGTTCCGCCTCGAGACGGTGACGCTTCGTCCTGAAAGCTTCCTTCTCATTTTTTCCAGGGCAAAAGACACCTTATACCAGAAGATGGGCATCGGGGGCCTGCCAGGGGGCCCACGAGGCAGGGAGCGCGCCCAGGGGGGTAGGGCGTGCCCTCCACCCTCGTGGACTGGGTGTGGCCCCCCTCTGGAACTTTCTTTGCCCAATATTTTTAATATATTCCAAAACTGACTTTCGTGGAGTTTCAGGACTTTTTGAGTTGTGCAGAATATGTCCCTAATATTTGCTCCTTTTGCAGCCCAGAATTCCAGCTGCCAGCATTCTCCCTCTTCATGTAAACCTTGTAAAATAAGAGAGAAAAGGCATAAGTATTGTGACATAATGTGTAGTAACAGCCCGTAATGCAATAAATATTGATATAAAAGCATGATGCAAAATGGATGTATCAACTCCCCCAAGCTTAGACCTCGCTTGTCCTCAAGCGGAAGCCGATATCGAAAAATATGTCCACATGTTTAGAGATAGAGGTGTCGATAAAATAAAATACGGACATGAGGGCATCATGATCATTCTTATAACATCAACATATGTATATATTGTCATATGATTTCTTATGCTAAAGTAACAATCTACTCACAATGTCAAGTATGAATCAGAAACTTCATTGAAAACTAACAAACTATGATCTCGGTCATTGAAGCAATTTCAATTTATCATAACTTCAAAAAGAGTCAATATAAGAGCTTTTTAGCAAGTCCACATACTCAACTATCATTTAGTCTTTCACAATTGCTAACACTCACGCAATACTTATGGGTATGGAGTTTTAATCGGACACAGAGGATAGGGGCTTATAGTGTTGCCTCCCAACCTTTTACCTCAAGGGTAACGTCAACAATAATAGTTTATGATAACTTACATCCAATGGGTATATATGTCTGGATCTTTCCAACACAATGTGCTTGCCAAAGGATAAAATGTAAAAAGGAAAGGTGAAGATCACCATGACTCTTGTATAAAGTATAAGAAAAGAATAAAAGACAGGCCCTTCGCAGAGGGAAGCAGAGGTTGTCATGTGCTTTTATGGTTGGATGCACGAAATCTTAATGCGAAAGAACGTCACTTTATATTGCCACTTATGATAGGGACCTTTATTATGTAGTCCGTCACTTTTATTGCTTCCATATCACAAGATCGTATAAAGCTTATTTTCTCCACACTAATAGATCATACATATTTAGAGAGCAATTTTTATTGCTTGCAACAATGACAACTTACTTGAAGGATCTTACTCAATCCATAGGTAGATATGGTGGACTCTCATGGCAAAACTAGGTTTAAAGATATTTGGAAGCACAAGTAGTATCTCTACTTGGTGTAAAGAATTTGGCTAGCATGAGGGGGAAAGGCAAGCTCAACATGTTGGATAATCCATGACAATATAATTTATTTCAGATGTAAGAAAACATAACCCATTACGTTGTCTTCCTTGTCCAACATCAACCTTTTAGCATGTCATATTTTAATGAGTGCTCACAATCATAAAAGATGTCCAAGATAGTATATTTATATGTGAGAACCTCTGTTTCTTTATTACTTCCTATTAATTGCAACAATGGCCAAAACTATGTTTGTCAACTCTCAACAGCTTTTATTCATCATACTCTTTATATGGGAAGTCACTACTCTACATAAGCGTAATATGATCTCTTTATTTCTTTTTATTCTTTCTAGATCATAGCAAGATAACCAAGCCCTCGACTCAAGACTAATCTTTATTATATATAGCTTACGGACTCGATTACATAGATAAGGATCAACAAAAAAACTCAAAGCTAGAGCATACTAAACTTTATTCTACTAGATCAAGATATAACCAAAAGGATCGAACTTAAGAAAAACGGTAAAGATAGAAGTGTGATGGTGATACGATACCGGGGCACCTCCCCCAAGCTTGGCAGTTGCCAAGGGGAGTGCCCATACCCATGTGTTTATGTCTCTTTCTTCAGAGGTGGTGATGATGGAGTTGTTGATGACGTAGGCTTCTTCCCTAATTTGCGCTTTAGGATAGAATTTTGCTCCCTTAGGTCATCAATCTCCTGCTCAAGGCTTAATATCTTTTTGCATAGTTCATGTTTTTCTCCTACAAGAGGCGAATAGGGATAAACTCGATCTTAGGTTTCTTTGCTCTATCAGGGAGGCTTGACTTTTTGAACTCCACATGCATGCCCCCAGGTTGAGGTAATGGGACTTCATCTTCATATGAGCTCGTCTCCTCCTTTCCCCTAGGATAATAGTCTTCTTCTTCCTCCGTGGTCCAACCACAATGCTGCAAGTCCCTGTAGACCTTAGGGTATGCAAGGTAATCAACCACATAGCTTTCTCCCTCCGAATCCTGGGATGACATATTGCTCTAATCTGCGGCAGAAACAACTCAAAACAAAAACAGAGGATTTTGTCGTGGTACGATGGTCAAAACCTTTGGGAGATTATATGATGAATTTTTGCCGAACAAAAGAAGTATCATGCCTCGTGTCCCTTTCTGACTACTTCTTATTTTCTTAAATATTCCAAAACGGAGAAAAATGCTATTAGAACTGTTTTGGAGTCGGTTTACTTACCGTACCACATACCTATTCCTTTTCGGAGTCTGGAACATTCTGGAAAGAGTCCCTTATGTATTCTTCCGGGGTTACGGTTTCAATGACATTAGTTTCAACATTTATGGGATTACCTGAGATATAATGTTTGATTCTTTGACCGTTCACCACCTTTGGATTTGTGCCTTCGAAGTTGTTGATTTTTATGGCACCAGAATGATAGACCTCCTCGATAACGTAAGGACCTTCCCATTTAGAGAGGAGTTTTCCTGCAAAAAATCTTAAACGAGAGTTGTATAGCAAAACATAGTCACCTACATTAAACTCACGTTTTTGTATCCTTTTGTCATGCCATCTTTTAACTTTTTCTTTAAACAGTTTGGCATTCTCATAGGCAAGTTTGAAATTATAATTGAGCTCTTTAATGGCCCAATATGCCTTATGTTCTAGTTCGAGAGGTAAGTGACATGCTTTTCTATAAACCATTTTATACGGAGACATACCCATAGGATTTTTATATGCAGTTCTATAGGCCCATAATGCATCATCAAGTTTCTTGCACCAATTCTTTCTAGATCTATTAACGGTCTTTTGCAAAATTAATTTGAGCTCTCTATTACTCAGTTCTACTTGAACACTAGACTGTGGGTGGTATGGGGATGCAATTCTATGATTAACATCATACTTAGCAAGCATTTTACGAAAAGCACCATGAATAAAATGTGAACCACCATCAGTCATTAAGTATATAGGGACTCCAAACCTCAGAAAAATAACTTCTTTAAGCATCTTAATAGAGGTGTTATGATCAGCACTACTAGTCGGAATGGCTTCTACCCACTTAGTAATGTAATCAACAACAACTAAAATATGTGTATACCCATTAGAGGAAGGAAACGGTGCCATATAGTCAAAGCCCCAAACATCAAATGGTTCAATAACAAGTGAATAGTTCATAGGCATTTCTTGACGTCTACTAATATTACCAATTATTTGGCATTCATCGCAAGACAAGACAAACTTACGGGCATCTTTGAAAAGAGTAGGCCAATAAAAACCGGATTGCAATACCTTATGTGCAGTTCTATCTCCAGCGTGGTGTCCTCCATAAGCCTCGGAGTGACACTTGCGTAGGATCTGTTCCTATTCATGCTCAGGTACACAACGTCTAATAACACCATCTACTCCTTCTTGATAAAGGTGTGGGTCATCCCAGAAGTAATGTCTTAAATAATAGAAAAACATTTTCTTTTGCTGGTATGTGAAACTAGGTGGTATAAATTTAGCAACAATGTAATTAGCATAATCAGCATACCATGGAGCAGTACGAGAAGCATTTATGACAACCAATTGTTCATCAGGAAAACTATCATCTATAGGTAGTGGGTCATCAAGAACATTCTCTAACCTAGATAAGTTGTCTGCAACAGGGTTCTCAGCTCCCTTTCTATCAATAATATGCAAATCAAATTCTTGTATCAAGAGAACCCATCTAATAAGTCTATGTTTAGCATCTTTATTTTCCATAAGATATTTAGTAGCAGCATGATCAGTGTGAACAGTTACTTTAGAATTAACAATATAAGGTCTGAACTTATCACAAGCAAATACAACTGCTAAGAACTCATTTTCAGTAGTAGCATAATTTCTCTGGGCACTGTCTAGAGTTTTACTACCATATTGGATAACATTTAATTTCTTATCAACTCTTTGTCCTAGAATAGTACCTACAACATAATCACTAGCATCACACATAATTTCAAAGGGTAAATTCCAATCGGGTGGCTGAACTATAGGTGCAGAAATCAATGCTTTCTTAAGTATTTCAAATGCTTCTACACACTCATCATCAAAGACAAATGGAACATCTTTTTTTAAGAGATTAGTCAGAGGCCTGGAAATTTTTGAGAAGTCTTTAATGAACCTCCTATAAAAACCGGCATGACCAAGGAAAATTCTTATAACTTTAATGTCCTTAGGACACAACATCTTTTCAATAGCATCAACTTTAGCTTTATCAACTTCAATACCTCTTTCTGAAATTTTATGCCCCAAGACAATACCTTCATTGACCATAAAGTGGCACTTCTCCCAATTCAAGACAAGATTAGTTTCTTCACATCTCTGCAAAACTCGATCAAGGTTACTTAAGCAATCATCAAAAGAAATTCCATACACGGAGAAATCATCCATGAAAACTTCAACAATCTTTTCAAAAAAGTCAGAGAATATAGCAGTCATACATCTTTGAAAGGTAGCAGGTGCATTACATAAACCAAAAGGCATACGTCTATAAGCAAAGGCACCGAAAGGAAAAGTTAAAGTGGTCTTTTCTTGATCCTCTTTTGACACAAGTATTTGAGAGAAACCAGAATAACCATATAGAAAGCAAAAATGTGTATGTTTGGATAATCTTTCTAGAATTTGATCAATAAAAGGTAAGGGGTAGTGATCCTTTTTAGTAGCTTTATTTAGTTTACGAAAATTAGTTACCATTCTATAGCCTGTAACAATTCTTTGTGGGATCAATTTATCTTTATCATTAGGAACAACAGTAATACCTCCCTTCTTAGGGACACAATGGACTGGACTTACCCACTGACTATCGGCAACAAGATAAATTATACCTGCCTCTAGAAGCTTTAGTATTTCTTTCCTTACCACTTCTTTCATCTCAAGATTTAACCGTCGTTGGTGATCAACAACCGGTTTAGCGTCTTTCTCCAATTTTATTTTGTGTTGGCATAGAGTGGGACTAATGCCCTTAAGATCATCAAGAGTATATCCAATAGCAGCACGGTGCTTCTTCAGAGTTTTCAATAGTTTCTCTTATTTCCACTCTGAAAGGTTAGCACTAATAATAACATGATATATCTTTTTTTCATCAAGATAAGCATACTTAAGAGTATCAGGTAATGGTTTGAGCTCAAACACGGGATCACCCTTGGGTGGAGGAGGATCCCCTAGAATTTCATCAGGCAAGTTGTGTTTCAATAAAGGTCCCTGTTTAAAGAATACTTCATCTATTTCCCTTCTCTCATTCATAAACATGTCATTTTCATGGTCATGCAAATATTGTTCTAAAGGATTATTAGGAGGCACGACAATAGAAGCAAGACCAATAATTTCATCCTTACTAGGCAATTCTTTATCATGGGGTTGTCTACGAAATTTAGCAAAGTTAAAATCATGAGACATATCCCCTAATCCAATAGTAACAACATCTTTTTTTGCAATCTATCTTAGCATTAACAGTATTCAAGAAGGGTCTACCAAATATAATGGGACAAAAATCATCTTGTGGGGAACCAAGAACAAGAAAATCAGTAGGATATTTGACTTTCCCACACAAGACTTCAACATCTCTTACAATCCCAACTGGTGAAATAGTATCTCTATTAGCAAGCTTAATTGTAACATCAATACCTTCTAACTCTGCAGGTGCAATATCATGCATAATTTCTTCGTATAAAGAATGAGGTATTGCACTCGCACTAGCACCCATATCACATAAACCATGATAGCAATGACTCCTATTTTAACATAAATAATAGGCATGCCTACAATAGGTCTATGTTCATTTTTAGTATCGGGTCTAGCAATTCTAGCAGCTTCATCACAGAGGTAAATAACATGCCCATCAATATTGTCGACCAAGAGATCCTTAACCATAGCAATACTAGGTTCAACTTTAATTTGCTCAGGGGGTGTAGGTGTTCTAGCATGACTTTTTTTGACCATAGTTGAAGCTTTAGCATGATCTTTTATTCTAGCAGGGAAGGGTGGTTTCTCAATATAAGCGATAGGAACAACATGATCAACATTATAAGTGATAGTCTTTTCTTCAACTTTAATAGGTTCAACTACTTTTACTTCAATGGGAGGATGATATTTAAACCACTTCTCCTTAGGGAGATCAACATGAGTAGCAAATGATTCACAGAAGGAAGCTACTATCTCCGAGTCAAGTCCATATTTAGTGCTAAATTCATGGAAAACATAGGTATCCATAAAAGATTTAACACAATCAAACTTAGGTGTTATACCCAACTCCTTACCTTCGTCGAGTTCCCAATCTTCAGAGTTGCGTTTAATTCTTTCCAATAGATCCCATTTGAATTCAATAGTCTTCATCATAAAAGAACCAGTACAAGAAGTATCGAGCATGGAGCGATTATTGAGAGAAAGCCGAGCATAATTTTTTTGAATAATAATTTCTCTTGAGAGCTCATGATTGGGGCTTGAATATAACACCGACTTAAGCCTCCACCAATCTTGAGCGATACATTCTCCTTCGGGAGGCCAAAAATTATATATATAATTACGATCACGATGAACTAGATGCATAGGATAAAACTTCTGATGAAATTCCAATTTCAATCGGTTGTAGTTCCATGATCCCATATCATCACATAGCCTAAACCATGTCAATGCCTTTCCCTTCAAAGATAAAGGGAATACCTTCTTCTTGATAACGTCCTCGGGCATACCTGCAAGCTTAAATAATCGACAAACTTCATCCACATAGATTAGGTGCAAATCGGGGTGCAATGTTCCATCTCCTGTAAATGGATTAGCTAGCAGTTTCTCTATCATACCCGAAGGAATTTCAAAGTAAACATTTTCAGTAGGTTCAGTAGGTTGAGGAGCAACTCTTTGTTCTACTGGTCATGGTGAAGATACCCCGAACAAGCCCCTCAAAGGATTATGTTCCATAGTAACAAGTGACAGTAAATTTCAGCACACTATATAATTTTTTCCTTACCAAATTCCACTTACCAAAGGCGTTTCACTCCCCGGCAACGACGCCAGAAAAGAGTCTTGATGACCCACAAGTATATAGGATCTATCATACTCCTTTCGATAAGTAAGAGTGTCGAACCCAACGAGGAGCAGAAGGAAATGATTGGCAGTTTTCAGTAAGGTATTCTCTGCAAGCACTGAAATTATCGGTAACAGATAGTTTTGTGATAAGGTGATTTGTAACGAGTAACAAGTAATAAAAGTAAATAAGGTGCAGCAAGATGTCCCAATCCTTTTTAGCAAAGGAGAAGCCTGGAAAAACTCTTATACAAAGGAAAACGCTCCCGAGGACACATGGGAATTATCGTCAAGCTAGTTTTCATCACGCTCATATGATTCACGTTTGTTACTTTGATATGTGGGTGGACCGGTGCTTGGGTACCGCCCTTCCGTGGACAAGCATCCCACTTATGATTAACCCCTATTGCAAGCATCAGCAACTACAAAAGAAGTATTAAGGTAAACCTAACCATAGCACGAAACATATGGATCCAAATCAGCCCCTTACGAAGCAACACATAAACTAGGGTTTAAGCTTCTGTCACTCTAGCAACCCATCATCTACTTATTACTTCCCAATGCCTTCCTCTAGGCCCAAACAATGGTGAAGTGTCATGTAGTCGACGTTCACATAACACCACTAGAGGAAAAACAACATACATCTCATCAAAATATCGAACGAATACCAAATTCACATGACTACTTATAGCAAGACTTTTCCCATGTCCTCAGGAACAAACGTAACTACTCACAAATCATGTTCATGTTCATAATCAGAGGGGTTTTAATATGCATAAAGGATCCGAACATATGATCTTCCACCGAATAAACCAACTAGCATCAACTACAAGGACTAATCAACACTACTAGCAACCCACAGGTACCAATATGAGGTTTTGGGACAAAGATTGGATACAAGAGATGAACTAGGGTTTGAGAGGAGATGGTGCTGGTGAAGATGTTCATGGAGATTGACCCCCTCCCAATGGGAGGATCGATGGTGATGACGACGATGATGATTTCCCCCTCCCGGAGGGATGTTTCCCCGGTAGAACAGCTCCGCCGAAGCCCTAGATTGGTTTCGCCAGGTTCCGCCTCGAGACGGCGGCGCTTCGTCCCGAAAGCTTCCTTCTCATTTTTTCCAGGGCAAAAGACACCTTATACCAGAAGATGGGCATCGGGGGCCTGCCAGGGGGCCCACGAGGTATGGGGGCGCGCCCAGGGGGTAGGGCGCGCCCTCCACCCTCGTGGACAGGGTGTGGCCCCCCTCTGGTACTTTCTTCGCCCAATATTTTTAATATATTCCAAAACTGACTTTCATGGAGTTTCAGGACTTTTTGAGTTGTGCAGAATAGGTCCCTAATATTTGCTCCTTTTCCAGCCCAGAATTCTAGCTGTCGGCATTCTCCCTCTTCATGTAAACCTTGTAAAATAAGAGAGAAAAGGCATACGTATTGTGACATAATGTGTAGTAACAACACATAATGCAATAAATATCGATATAAAAGCATGATGCGACGTATCAATATTTAGCTCCAAAATGACCTATACTTAGCTTATTTTCCTCGAAAAATGACATAATAACATTACTTAGCTCCAAAATGACATATTTTACCAAGGATATCTATAAAATGACCTACACTTACCATTTTGTCCTCCAAAATGAATAAATATGCTTAGTCAGCTCAAAAATGGCATAACTACCTACGTTACTCAAATATGACCTATACTTACCTACTTTAGTTCATTTATGACATACTTAGCATACTTAGGTAAATAATTGGCATAATAACCTTAGTTTAGCTCCAAACTATGATATCATTAGCTTATTTTCCTCCAAAATGACAAAATAACCTTACCTAGCTCCAAAATGACCAATTTTAATTAGGATAGCTCTAAAATGACCTACACTTACCATTTTGTCCTCCAAAATGTATGAATACGCTTAGTTAGCTAAAAAATGGCATAACTACCTAGGTTGGCTGAAAAATGACCTATACTTAGCTTCTTCAGTTCATTTATGGCATACTTAGTATACTTAGGTAAAAAATGGCATGATAATCTTTGTTACCTCCAAAATGACATAGACTTAGCTTATTTTCCACGAAAATGACATATTAACCTTACTAAGCTCCAAATTACCTATGTACCTAGCTTAGCTCTAAAATGACCTACACTTAGCATTTTTACCTAGCTTAGCTCAAAAATGGCATTATTACTTACCTTAGTGATACATCTCCCACGTATCTATAATTTTTTATTGTTCCATGCTATTATATTATCTATGTTGGATGTTTTATATGCATTTATGTGCTATTTTATATGATTTTTGGGACTAACCTATTAACCCAGAGCCCAGTGCCAGTTTATATTTTGTCCTTGTTTTTGAGTTCAGAAAAGGAATATCAAATGGAGTCCAAACGGAATAAACTTTTTGGAGATTTTTCTTGGACCAGAAGACATCAGATGGACTTGGAGTACACGCCAGGGGATCTGCGAGGAGACCACAAGGGTGGAGGGGCGCCCCTAACTTGTGGGACCCTCGTACCTCCCCTGACCTACTTCTTCTGCCTATAAATACCCATATATTCCAGAAAAATCAGAACATCCATCGAAACCAGTTTTCCGCCATTGTAACCTTGTGTTCTCGCGAGATCCCATCTAGAGGCCTTTTCTGGTACTCTGCCAGAGGGGGAATCAACCACGGAGGGCATCTACGTCAACCCTATTGCCCTTTCGATGAAGTGTGAGTAGTTTACCATAGACCTACGGGTCCATAGCTAGTAGCTAGATGGCTTCTTATCTCTCTTTGATCTTCAATACCATGTTCTCCTCGTTGTTCTTGGAGATCTATCCGATGTAATCTTCTTTTGCGGTGTGTTTGTCAAGATCCGATGAATTGTGGGTTTATGATCAGATTATCTATGAATAATATTTGAGTTCCTTCTGAATTCTTTTATGCATGATATTATATCTTAGTAATTCTCTTTGAACTATCAATTTTGTTTGGCCAACTAGATTGATATTTATTGCAATGGGAGAAGTGCTTTGCTTTGGGTTCAATCTTGCGGTGCTCAATCCCAGTGACAGTAGGGGACATGACAAGTATTGTATTGTTGCCATCAAGGATAAAAAGATGGGGTTTTCATCAGATTGCTTGAGTTAATTCCTCTACATCGTGTCATCTTGCTTAAGGCGTTACTCTGGTCTTATGAACTTAATAATCTAGATGCAGAATCATTTTGGTCGATGCTTGGAGTAATTGTAGTAGATGTAGGCAGGAGTAGGTATACTTGTCTCGGACGTGATGCATATATTCATGATCATTGCCATAGATGTCGTTATAATTATTCACTTCTCTATCAATTGCTTGACAGTAATTTGTTCACCCACCGTAATATTTGCTATCATGAGAGAATCCTCTAGTGAAACCTATGCCCCCCGAGTCTGCTTTACATCTTATAAGTTTCAGATCTACTATTTTGCAATCTATAAACCAAAAACCCACAAAAATACTTTACTTGTTTGTCTATCTCTATCGGATCTCACTTTTGCAAATAACCTAGAAGGGATTGACAACCCCTTTATAGCGTTGGGTGCAAGTTCTTTGATTGTTTGTGCAGGTATTTGGAGACTTGTGTGTAATCTCCTACTAGATTGATACCTTGGTTCTGAAAACTGAGGGAAATACTTACTTCACTTTGGTGTATATCCCTTTCCTCTTCAAGGGAAATCCCAACGCAACCTCAGGAAAGTAGCGAGGAAGTAAATATTTCCAGCGTCGTTGCCGGGGAGATCGTCGCAAAGTCAAGACCCACCAAGTACCTTTCAATAAACTCTCATCTCTCGCATATACAATATTGCCATTCGCTTCTCATTTTCCTCTTCCCCACTTCTAAAATGATTTACAAAAGTATTTGTTTTCTTTTTGTTTGCCTTTTCCTCGTTCGATCTTATGTTTTAGTTGTGTTGCCATGTGCCTTCTATTTGCTTGCATCTTCGCTTGCTAAAGATCTATTTATGGATACTCATCCACTTGCTAATCTTTTTAAAAGATCAAATTATGATGAACCAATTTCTAGTGAGATGAGTGCACTAGATTATCTTTATGTGGATTTGCTTGAAATTCGTCAATCTAAAAATTGTAAAGTGAAAGAAGAAATTTATGAATTGATTCACGATAGCTGCTTGATTGAAAAACATGATTGCAATGATTTTATTATAAATTCTATTAATGTCAATTGTGTTAATGATATGCAAAACCCTAAGCTTGGGGATGCTTATTTTGTTATGCCCACTACTTGTTGCAATGATCATGATTGGGGTGATGCTTCTTACGATCTTGAAAATTTGTTTAAACCCCATGATGAAAATGAGATTGATAATAATGATTTCCTTAATATTGAAAGTGGGTTTGAAATAATGTCAACTTTTGATCCCACTACTTTGGATATTGATCAATCTTATGAATTTTTTGATAATAGTGGGCTTGGAGAAGTAACGACTTTGTTCTATGTTAATCCCACTATTATGAAAGAGTTTCAACTTTGCATGCATGTGGATCATGTAGAAAATATTTTATGTGATAGCTATATTGTTGAATTTGATTATGATCCCACATGTAATTATTATGAGATAGGAAAATATGGTTGTAGAAATTTTCATGTTACTAAATTACCGCTTGTTATGTTGAGATTTCTATTGTTTCATTCTTCTTCCTTGTATAGGCTAGATCTTGCTTGTCTTGCTAATTTGTTTTCCTATAAGATGCCTATGCATAGGAAGTATGTTAGACTCAGATGTGATTTTCACATGCTATATGATGCTCCTTTTGTGCTTGAAGTCTTGTCTTTCATTTGAGCGTCATTGAAATCTCAAGCCGATCTTAATGGCTATAAAGAAAGAGCTTGTTGGAAGGTAACTCAATTTTATTTTTGCTTTTTACTTTTTGGTTCTGTTTTTCAAGTTTTACACATTATTACTTCTGTAGTAATTATGTTTTGGTGTTTTAATTAGTGTTTGAGCCAAGTAAGACCTTTGTGATGGCTTACGGTGATCGTTGATTTGATTTTGCTGAAAAACAGAAACTTTTGCGCTCAGTGCAGAAAATACAATAATTCGCTGGAACGTCGAAACCTTCTGAAATGTTTACAAAAAATTGATATACAAATTCTCCATGTCGTCCAATTGTTTCATAATTTTTAGAGTTACATAAGTATGCGAGGTTTTCAGATTGCTACAGACTGTTCTGTTTTGTACAGATTCTATTTTTTATATGTTGTTTGCTTATTTTGATGCATCTATGGCTAGTATTGGGGGGGGGGGGATGAACCATGGAGAAGTTGGAATACAGTAGATATTACACCAATATGAAATTAGAATAAGATCACAACAGTACCTTGGGTGGTTATTTGCTTTGTTTTACTAACGGAGCTCACGAGATTTTCTGTTGAGTTTTGTGTTGTGAAGTTTTCAAGTTTTGGGTAAGGATTTGATGGACTATGGAATAAAGAGTGGCAAAAGCCTAAGATTGGGGATGCCCAAGGCACCCCAAGGTAAAATTCAAGGACGGCTAAGAGCCTAATCTTGGGGATGCCTCGGGAAGGCATCCCCTCTTTCGTCTTCATCCATCGGTAACTTTACTTGAGGCTATAGTTTTATTCACTACATGATATGTGTTTTGTTTGGAGCGTCTTGTATGATATGAGTCTTTGATTTTTAGTTTGTCACAATAATCCTTGCTGTACACACCTTTTGAGAGGAACACGCTTCAATCGTGATTTATTAGAATACTCTATGTGCTTCACTTATATCTTTTGAGTTATGCAATTTTGCTCTAGTGCTTCACTTATATCTTTTTAGAGCACAGTGGTGGTTTTATTTTATAAAAATTATTGAACTCTCTTGCTTCACTTATATGATTTTGAGAGTTCTAAAGAACAGCATGGCAATTTGCTTGGATTATGAAAATAGTCCTAATATGATAGACATCCAAAGGAGATATAATAAAAACCTTCATATAGAGAGCATTAAATATTATGTGAAGTTTGACTCCTTGTAATTGTTTTGATATGTTAAGATGGTAATATTAGAGTTATGCTAGAGGTGGTTTGTGAGGTTAAAGAAATAATTGTGTTAAGGTTTGTGATTCCCGAAGCATGCATGTATGGCCTATGTAACCAAATTGGCGTGCACTGTATCTTGATTGTTTCCTCTTTGTGGGAAGGTCGGGGGCGCGCGATGGTTAACTCCTACCCACCTCCCCCCTAGGGGCATGCGTTGTAGTGTTTTGCTTTGAGGGCTAAGTAGATTTTTCGCAATAAGTATGTGAGTTCTTTATGACTAATGTGATTCCATGGATTATACGCACTCTCACCCTTCCACCTTTCTAGCCACTCTAGTGTTGCGCAACATTCACCAGTGCATAAAACCCTCCTTATACCTTCCTCAAAACAGCCACCATATCTACCTATTATGGCATTTCCATAGCCATTCTGAGATATATTACCATGTAACTCCACCGTTATGTTTATTATGACACGCTTCATCATTGTCATATTGCTTTGCATGATCATGTGGTTGACATAGTATTTGTGGCAAAGCCACCGTTCATATTTTTCATACATGTCACTCTTGGTCATTGCACATCTCGGTACACCGCTGGAGGCATTCATATAGAGTCATATTATTGTTCTAAGTATCGAGTTGTAATATCGAGTTGTAAGTAAATAAAAGTGTGATGATCATCATTATTAGAACATTGTCCCGTGTGAGGTTATCAAAAATAAAAGAGGCCAATGAAGCCCAAATAAATAAAAGAGGCCAAAGAAGCCCACCAAAAAAAATGAGAGAAAAAGAGAGAAGGGACAATGTTACTATCTTTTTCCACATGTGTGGTTCAAAGTAGCACCATGTTCTTCATGATAGAGAGTCTCCTATGTTGTCACTTTCATATATCACTAGTGGGAATTTTTCGTTATAGAACTTGGCTTGTATATTCCAACGATGGGCTTCCTCAAATGCCCTAGGTCTTCATGAGCAAGCAAGTTGATGCACACCCACTAGTTGTCTTTTTGAGCTTTCATACACTTATAGCTATAGGGCATCCGTTACATGGAAATCCCTACTCACTCACATTGATATCCATTGATGGACATCTCCATAGTCCATTGATTTGCCTAGTTGATGTGAGACTTTCTCCCACCTTTTGTCTATTACCACCTCCATTCCACCCATAGTACTATGTCCATGGCTCGCGCTCATATATTGCGTGAAGAGTTGAAAAAACGCTTGAAAGAGTAGAGCATGAAAGCAATTGCTCGGCTGACTCCGGGATGGGTATGAGGGGTGTTTTGTGTTAAGAAAAGGGAGCATAAGGACTATATGATTTGTAGGGATAACGTTCTTTAGCCATGTTATTTTTGAAGCTTTATATATTGCTTTTAGTATGATTAAAGTATTATTATTTTGATATTGAGAAACTTTTATTTTGAGTCTTATGGATCTGAACATTCATGCCACAATAAACAATATTACATTGATAAATATGTTGGGTAGCATTCCACATCAAAAATTCTATTTTTATCATTTACCTACTCGAGGACGAGCAGGAATTAAGCTTGGGGATGCTTGATATGTCTCCAACGTATCTATAATTTTTGATTGTTCCATGCTATTATACTATCTATCTTGGATGTTTTATATGCATTTATATGCTATTTTATATGATTATTGGGACTAACCTATTAACCCAGAGCCTAGTGCCAGTTTCTGTATTTTTCCTTGTTTTTGAGTTTCGTAGAAAAGGAATATCAAACGGAGTCCAAACGAAACGAAACTTTTTGGAGATTTTTCTTGGACCAGAAGACATCAAATGGACTTGGAGTACACGCCAGGGGATCTGCGAGGAGACCACAAGGGTGGAGGGCGCGCCCAGGGGGGTAGGGCATGCCCCCTACCTTGTGGGCCCCTTGTGCCTCCCCTGACCTACTTCTTCCGCCTATAAATACCCATATATTCCAAAAACATCAGAACATCCATCGAAACCATTTTTCCGCTGCCATAACCTTCTGTTCTCACGAGATCCCATCTGGAGGCCTTTTTCGGTACTCTGCCATAGGGGGAATCAACCACTGAGGGCATCTACATCAACCTTATTGCCCTTTTGATGACGTGTGAGTAGTTTACCACAGACCTACGGGTCCATAACTAGTAGCTACATGTCTTCTTCTCTCTCTTTGATCTTCAATACCATGTTCTCCTCGTTGTTCTTGGAGATCTATCCGATGTAATCTTATTTTGTAGTGTGTTTATCAAGATCCGATGAATTGTGGGTTTATGATCAGATTATCAATGAATAATATTTGAGTTTCTTCTTAATTCTTTATGCATGATCTTATATCTTAGTAATTCTCTTCGAACTATCGATTTTGTTTGGCCAACTAGATTGATATTTCTTGCAATGGGAGAAGTGCTTTGCTTTGGGTTCAATCTTGCGGTGCTCAATCCCAATGACAGTAGGTGACATGACACATATTGTATTGTTGCCATCGAGGATAAAAAGACGGGGTTTTCACCATATTGCTTGAGTTAATTCCTCTACATCATGTCATCTGGCTTAAGGCGTTACTATGTTCTTATGAACTTAATACTCTATATGCAGAATTGTTTCGATCGATGTGTGGAGTAATAGTAGTAGATGCAGGCATGAGTCGGTCTACTTGTCTCGAACATGATGCCTATATTCATGATCATTGCCATAGATGTCGTTATAATTATTCACTTTTCTATCAGTTGCTTGATAGTAATTTGTTCACCACCGTAATATTTGCTATCATGAGAGAAGCCTCTAGTGAAACCTTTGGCCCCCGGGTCTGCTTTACATCTTATAAGTTTCAGATATACTATTTTGCAATCTTTTACTTTTCAATCTATAAACCAAAAACCCCCAAAAATTTACTTTACTTGTTTATCTATCTCTATTGGATCTCTCTTTTGCAAATAACCTAGAAGGGATTGACAACCCCTCTATAGCCTTGGGTGCAAGTTGTTTGATTGCTTGTGCAGGTATTTGGAGACTTGTGTGTAATCTCCTACTGGATTGATACCTTGGTTCTCAAAACTGAGGGAAATATTTACTTCACTTTTCTGCATCTCCCTTTCCTCTTCAAGGGAAATCCCAACGCAACCTCGGGAAAGTAGCGAGGAAGTCACTTAGTTAGAAGAAGAAGAAGATAAAGAATACGAGAGGATAAAAAGAAAGAGAAGACAAATTCTTCTTCTTCTTCTTCTTCTTCTTCTTCTAGCTAGTCTTCTTCTTCTTCTTCTAAATTTCTTCTTTCCCAATTTGCAGATTTGCTTTAGATGAGGATCCTTGCGTTGATGGAGTCTACTCTTCTCCTTGTGCTTCCTTTTTGTTTTGATTTTGTAGGATGAATAATGTGAAACTTGCTACCTATATATGTATGTATGGATGAAACCACGTTGTTGGATATGTTGGCTAGCTATATATGTTGCATATGGACTTTTGATTTGGTATGTATATGTGTTGGATGATCATATCCATATGGCAGGGATATGATTTGGTGTGTATATGTGTTGGTATGCTTGTTGACAGTATTTTTAAATGTGTGTGTATACACACACACACACACACACACACACACACACACACACACACACACACACACACACATATATATATATATATATATATCTGTTGAATTCTATGAAATTGATTGAATTTAATAAAAAACAGGGGCTATACAGGAACTTTGCCGTTTGCTGGCAGGCGGCAAAGAGCTTTGCCATCAACCAGCAGATGACAAAGCTACCACCTGGCAGCTACATGTGCAACCTGGGGCAGTGTGGCTGGCCTATTTGGTCACTTTGCCGTCCGCTGGCAGACGACAAAGACCTTTGCATCTTTGTCGTATGGCAGCAGACGACATAGCGAGCCAAGTAGCAACTGCCTGAGGGCACCTGGGATAACCATTTTGCCGTCTACTGGCAGACGACAAAGACCTTTGCATCTTTGCCATCTGTCGTTAACCCCTAATGATCCTAACCCGACACCCCTGTCGTCCATGCTCTTTGTCGTTTGCTGGCTGACGACAAAGGCCTTTGCATCTTTGTTGTCCGCCAGCAGATGGCAAAGTGCCCTTTGCCGTAGCTCGTTCAGCCGGACGGTTTGCCGTCTGCTGGCTGACAGCAAAGGCCATTGCCGTCCACCAGGCATGCCTTTGCCGTCAGCCATGGCAGATGGCAAAGTTCCTGATTCCTGTAGTGTGTTTTCTTACTTCCTATCCATCTAAATCATAGGTATGTACACAGATAATGATGAACAATTGGTGTAAAAGAATCCTTGAATGTGAATGCTACAATCAGAAGGTGTTAGATAATTTGCTAACTCAGTTTGGACCTGCCATTATTGCTGCATTTGTTTGTTCTAGCATAAATCTGTACTATTAAATTTTATGGGTTGGTATACTATTCCAGGCACGACTGACTTTTCAAATGTCGTCCTATTTGTTGATATCTTTTCACAAAGCTCCTTCTTTGGAGAACTGATGGTTTTGATCTTTTTTGAGAGAATTATGGCAATGACAGGAGAGAAAATGATGTGATAGAAAATGCAACCAAACTGAATTAACATTCCTATATGGCCAAGAAAACATAGGCCAAATGGTCAATATCTGATACGATACTAAAAAAAATCATGAACCTTCTACCTGTGATTTTCTGTTTGAAGGACATGTTTCACTATATCGTTAGCAAGGAGGAAGAGCATGGTTTAAATTAACCAGGTAAAGAGATGGGCATGCTCCAATCTAAGGTCAGCGAAGAAAAGTTTGTTTGTAGTAGTGTCGATGATTACTTGGATGTTTTTTATTGGTATTACAATGTTAGTCATGATAAAAATTGGTCGTAAAGTTGTAGGGTGTTATGATTCTGCCAATACTGAGAGGTAAGCCTGTGTTTTGTGTGAATTATTCAGTCACAGAATTATTGAGTTCTCGATGCAAATAGTACAATTAGGTCGAATACAAGCTCATTTCAGTTTTGCTTACTGTTGAGCAACCTTGTATTCACTCTTTAATAGCGAGTACAATTAGGGTGAATACAAGCTCATTTCACTTTTTCTTAGTGTTGAGCAACACTGTATTCACTCTTTAATAGCGAGGTTGTTAACAATATATTATTCATGTTTTCTTCTCTTTTTGTAACCTTTGTTATTTGAAATCGATTGCACTATTTGTCTGATGAGTGTTACGAGCCTAGGATTATTTTCTAGGTCCATGTTTCTTTTCTCTGATATGTCCATTTGCGCAATACCAATATGTGGTATTAAGCAATGTAGTGCTGCATTGGGTAAGATTTATCTTACTTTAGTTTCTTTTGAAAAAAGGCACCCGTCTAATTTGTTCATATGGGAAACTATGCCCACCAGAAGTAATCAATGATGATTTTTGGATACATATCTTATACTTACTAAAACCTGCCAAATTTGGAGGATAAATGATTGACATTGCATCAACTCTTTTGATTCAGATTACTAAAACCATTTATACTCTATTGTTTAGTATTATGCGCCTCAAGTTTAGCTTCAGATGTCGAGATAGTTGACATACTCCACAATTCTAGCATGTTTGCTTAGTTTATTTTTCTTATTGTTTCCTAACTGATATATATTCATTGCAGGGATGGAAAGGGTAATCCAAGTTGGTTTCCACAACAGAGTCACTATTTCATGTGTGTTTTCCCCCTTGAGGTTCGAAGCACTTATGTGTCTTGCAAAAATACTGTATAATCTTGCACAATATCTTTGTTGTCGACCAAATTAGCGGATACATGTGTGTACAAACTCGAATTGCAAATCAACATTGCGCTTGGAAGGTTCAGTTTTAACACATCTTTAGAATTATGACTTTTTTATGTGTTCTTGCATTTGAGAGGATTCCTTACATGCTTACCCATAGGAGTCCTATAATATACTGTTATGTAATCACGTCCTGGTTTTACTAGGACTTGAAAAAAAATTATGCAGTAAATTATATGTGCTTTAAAAAAGTATTGTGTTTTTGCTTACCTTTCTTTGGCCAGTTAGTCTTAACCAACTAAGCAAAGTCTCAGGTTAGCTTGAAATTACATTTCTTCATCTATATGATAATTATAATGCTACCTATATGTCCTGATGGATTACATAGTTGCTTTTAACATTTCTTCTACGATCCTTATTCCGTGTAGCACAACTAGGACGACAATGTGCTCGATTTGCCAATGGCATGATGCATTCTAATACGTGTCTCTTGCACGTGTGATACGTCTCCGACGTATCAATAATTTTCCATGCTATTATATTATCAATTTTGGATGTTTTATATGCATGAATATGCTATTTGATATTATTTTGGGGACTAACCTATTAACCTAGTGCCCAGTGCCAGTTTCTGTTTTTTCCTTGTTTTCAGTTTCACAGAAAAGGAATATCAAACGGAGTCCAAACAGAATAAAACTTTTGCGATGATTTTTTAAAGAAAAAAACACACTTACGTGACTTGGAGTAGGGGCCAGGGAAGCCACGGTGTGGCGATAAGCTATAGGGGCGCGCCCTTAGGCTTGTGGCCCCTCCCATGACTCCCCTACACCTCCTCTTTGCCCTATATATTCTATAAAACTCCAGAAATGCTAGAGGCATCCAGGAAAATACTTTTACACCGCCGCATGTCTGTGTTCCCATGAGATCCCATCTTTGGGCCTTTTCCGGTACTCTGTCGGAGGGGGATTCTACCACGAAGGGCATCTACATCAACCTTGCTGCCCCTCCGATGATGTGTGGGTAGTTTACCACAGACCTACGGGTCCATAGCTAGTAGTTAGATGGCTTTTTCTCTCTCTTTGATCTTCAATACAATGTTCTCCTCGATGTTCTTGGAGATATATTTGATGTAATCTTCTTTTATGGTGTGTTTGTCGAGATCCGATGAATTGTGAATTTATGATCAGATTATCTATGAACATTATTTGAGTCTTCTCTGAACTCTTTTATGCATGATTGAGATAGTTATGTATGTCTCTTCGATCTATCGATTTGGTTTGGCCAACTAGATTGGTTCTTCTTGCAATGGAAGAGGTGCTTTGTGATGGGTTCAATCTTGCGGTGTCCTCACCAAGTGACATAGTAGGGGTAGCGAGGAACGTATTGTATTGCTGCCATTAAGGATAAAAAGATGGGGTTTATATCATATTGCATGAGTCTATCCCTCTACATAATGTCATCTTGCTTAAGGCGTTACTCTATTTTTAACTTAATACTCTAGATGCATGCTGGACAGCGGTCGATGAGTGGAGTAATAGTAGTAGATGCAGGCAGGAGTCGGTCTACTTGTCACGGATGTGATTCCTATATTCATGATCATTGCCTTAGATATCGTCATAACTTTGTGCTTTTCTATCAATTGCTCGATAGTAATCTGGTCACCCACAGTATGTTGTCTTCGAGAGAGAAACCTCTAGTGAAAACTATGGCCCACGGGTCTATTTTCCATTATATTTTCAGATCTATAAAACCAAAAACCCAAAAATATCTTGCTGCAATTATTTTGTATTTATTTTATTTAGCCTTTTACTTTAGTTTTAAATCTATCTCGATCAAATCTCACTCTTGTTCATGACCGTGAAGGGATTGATAACCCCTTTTTCATGTTGTGTGCAAGAGTTTCTTAGTTGTGCAGGCGCATAGATTGGAGACTTCCCGGGGAGGTTCTACCTCAGACCTACCAAGTACTTGTCATAAATTCTCATCTCTTTCACTTAAAATATTTGCCATTCGCCTCTCGTTTTCATCTCCCCCACTTCTAAAATGTTTTTAGAAAAAACACAAAAATATTTTCCTTTTTATTCACCCTTTTTTTGTTCGTCCTTTTGTTTGCTTGTGTGCTAGATCGCTTGCTTTGTCACAATGAATCCAGAGAATACTAAGTTGTGTGATTTTCCCAATACTAATAATAATGATTTTATTAGTACTCCGATTGCTCCCGCCACTAGTACAGAATCTTATGAAATAAATGCCGCTTTGTTGAATCTTGTTACGAAAGAACAATTTTTGGTAGTCCTAATGAAGCTGTTGCATCCCATCTAAATATTTTTGTTGAGTTGTGTGATATGCAAAAAAGATATGGATAATGATGTCCTTAATTTAAAGCTATTTCAGTTCTTCCTATGTGATCGTGCGAAAACTTGGTTTTCATCTTTGCCTAAAATAGTATTGATTCATGGAACAAGTGTAAAGATGTCTTTATTTCCAAGTATTTTCCACACGCTAAGATCATCTCTCTTAGGAACGATATAATGAATTTTAAGCAACTAGATCATGAGCATGTTGCACAATCATGGGAAAGGATGAAATTAATGATAAGAAACTACCCTACTCATGGTTTAAGTTTGTGGATGATCATAGATTTTTTTTATGCCGGGTTGAATTTTGCATCTAGAAATCTTTTAGATTTGGCCACGGGGGTACTTTTATGGAAATCACATTAGGAGAAGCTACTAAACTCCTAGACAATATCACGGTAAATTATTCTCAATGGCATACTGAAAGATCATCTACTAGTAAAAAAGTGCATGCGATTGAAGAAATAAACGTTTTGAGTGGAAAAGATGGATGATCTTATGAAATTAATTGCTAGCAAGGGTTCTACTATAGATCCTAATGATATGACTTTGTCTGCCTTGCTTGAGAATAATAATGAATCTATGGATGTGAACTTTGTTGGTAGGAACAATTTTGGTAATAACGCGTATAGAGGTAATTTCAACCCTAGGCCATTTCCTAGTAATTCCTCTAATAATCATGGTAATTCCTACAATAATTCTTATAGAAATTATAATATAAATACCTTCTGACCTTGAGATTACAATTAAGGAATTTATAATTCCCAAAAGGTTTTCAATGCTACGATAGAAGAAAAATTTCTCAAGATTGATGATTTGGCTAGGAACGTTGATAGAATTTCTCATTATATTGATTCTTCGAAAATTAGATTTATGCCACCAAAGCATGATATTAATGAATCTTTGAAAGTTATGCAAATTTCTATTAATGAAAGAGAGAACGACTAGGTTGCGTTCTAAAAGAGAATTGCTAGAAAAGATGCGTTCTTCTAGTTTATGCGATAACAATGATGAAGATATTAAGATGTTTGGCTTGACTCCTATTGAATCTTTGTTTGCTAATATAGATCTTGAAAAATAAGGGACTTTAGATGAGTAACTTTAGATAAAATGTTTCCCGGTAATTTGGATAATAATGATCTTAGTGAAAAAAGTGGGATTTGAGACGTCAAAACTTTAGCTAGCAATGAACCCACTATTTTGTATTTCAAGGAATTTAATTATGATAGTTGCTCTTTGATATATTGTATTTCCTTGTTGAAATCCATGTGAAATTATCCTCATGCTTATAATCAAAATAAGTCTTTTACGAAACATATTGTTGATGCTATGATGAAATCTTTTAGAGAAAAACTTGAGTTGGAAGTTTCAATCCCTAGAAAGCTTTATGATGATTGGGAACCTACTATTAAAATCAAGATCAAAGATTATGAATGCAATGCTTTTTGTGACTTGGGTGCTATCGTTTCAACAGTTCCAAAAACTTTATGTGATGGTTTCCATGAACTTGATGATTGTTCTTCAAATTTGCATCTAGTGGATTTCACTATTAAAAAACCTATGGGAAGGACTAATGGTGTTCTTATTGTTGCAAATAGAAATTATGTGACCATATATTTTATTGTTCTTGATGTAGACTGCAATCCAACATGCCCTATTATTATTATTATTATTATTATTATTATTATTATTATTATTATTATTATTATTATTATTATTGGTAGACCTTTCCTTAGAACGATTGGTGCAATTATTGATATGGAAGAAGGAAACATTAGATTTCAATTTCCATTAAGGAAGGGCATGGAACACTTTCCAAGAAAGGAAATTAAGTTACCATATGAATCTATCAGGAGGGCTACTTATGGTATGAGGGCATATTTGGTTTCCATCCTGTAGAAATAATGCCTGGCCTGCCATGTGCCTGGAAGCTGCATGCATCCTATTTGGTTGATCACCTAGTGAGTCCTCATGTAGCCTGGCCTGGACCACATGTAGGGAGGGTTAGCCTGGCCATCCATCCAGGCCCACGGTTAGCCTGAGCCGGGCTACCCAAAAAGGACACGTGGCAACGAAAATCGAGGTGCCTGGCAAGCAAAAGTGAGCAATTCATACTAATTAAAAGGATCAGTAGCATTCACAGAAGTATAATACTTGTCCAGGCTCAGGAAGCACACCAAACAACACCTAGGACAGGCAGAAATCTTTTATTTTCCAGGCCCAAGCCAGACACCAATTTTACTCAGGCAAAGAGCCTAGGTCACCAACCAAACAACCTCTGAATACCAAAGATGACAATACCTAGATCATTGCTTTTTGCCTAGCTAGGGGTGTTAAACAATAGCGCTTGTTGGAAGGCAACCCAATTTATTTTTGTTTTAATATTTTTCTTTCTGTTTTTGAATAAATTTATCGTCTAGCCTCTGGTTAGATGAGTTTTCATGTTTTAATTTAGTGTTTGTGCCAAGTAAGACCTTTGGGATAGTTTGGAAGATAGCAGATTGGTTTTTATGGAAAACAGAAACTTTTGCGTCTGGTGCTAGAATTCTTTCTAATTACTAGAATGAGAAAAAACTCTGAATTTTTACACAATTTTGATCTACAAATTTCCCATGTTGCCCTAATTTTTCAGAAGTATTAGAGATACAGAGGTTTCACTTTAATTTGTATTTTTACAAACTGTTCTATTTTTGACACATTCTGTTCTCATTGTGTTGTTTGCTTATTTTGATGCATCTATGGCTAGTATCGGGGGGTATGAACCATGGAAAAGTTGGAATATAGTAGATATAACACCAATATAAAATAAGAATGAGTTCATAACAATACCTACAACTAAGGATTGGATTTGTTTTACTAACAGATCTCACGAGTTTTCTGTTGTGAAGTTTTCAAGTTTTGGGTAAAGATTTGATGGACTACGGAATAAGGAGTGGCAAGAGCCTAAGCTTGGGGATGCCCAAGCCACTCATATCCACTACGCAACTTTATTCTTGTAGACTCGTGTTGGCCCTCCAAGCGCAGAGTTTTGTAGGACAGTAGCAATTTCCCCTCAAGTGGATGACCTAAGGTTTGTCAATCCGTGGGAGGTGTAGGATGAATATGGTCTCCCTCAAACAACCCTGCAACCAAATAATAAAAAGTCTCTTGTGTCCCCAACACACCCAATACAATGGCAAATTGTATAGGTGCACTAGTTCGGCGAAGAGATGGTGATACAAGTGTAATATGGATAGTAGATATTGATTTTTGTAGTAGGAATAATAAAAAACAACAAGGTAGCAAGTGATAAAACGGAGCACAAACGGTATTGCAATGCTTGAATATGAGGCCTAGGGTCTGTACTTTCGCTAGTTCAATCTCTCAACAATGCTAATATAATTGGATCATATAACCACCCCTCAAAGTGCGATGAAGAATCACTCCAAAGTTCCTATCTAGCGGAGAACATAAGAATAAATTGTTTGTAGGGTACGAAACCACCTCAAAGCTATTCTTTACGTTCGATCTATTTAAGAGTTCGTACTAAAATAACACAAAGCGATTCTTTCCGTTCGATCTATCATAGAGTTCGTACTAAAATAACACCAAATAAAATTCATATTCGTAATACTCAATCCAACACAAAGAACTTCAAAGAGTGCCCCAAGATTTCTACCAGAGAAACAAAGACAAGAACGTGCATCAACCCTTATGCATAGATTACCCCAATGTCACCTCAGGAATCCACGAGTTGACTGCCAAAACATATATCAAGTGAACCAATACGATACCCCATTGTCACCATGAGTATTCAATTGCAAGACATATATCAAGTGTTCTCAAATCCATAAGAGTATTCAATCCGATAACAACGAAATCTCAAAGGGAAAAACTCAATTCATCACAACAAGATAGAGATGGGGATCACCATATGATCTGACTATATTAACAAAGCTCGTGATACATCAAGATTGTGCATCTCAAGAACACAAGAGAGAGAGAGAGATTAAACACATAGCTACTGGTACAAGCCCTCAGCCCCGAGGGTGGACTACTCTCTCCTCATCATGGTGTCCACCAGGATGATGAAGATGGCCACCGGTGATGATTTCCCCCTCCGACGGAGTGTCGGAAAGGGCTCTAGATTGGATCTCGTGGACTACAGAACCTTGCGGCGGTGGAACTTCTGATCTAGGTTAACCCCGAGGGTTTTTGGAATATTTTGGAATTTATAGGGAGAAGAGGGGGTACGGGAGGCCACTGAGGTGGGCACAACCTGTCCGGGCGCGCTTGGCCCCCCAGGCGTGCCCTGGTGAGTTGTGCCCCCCTCGGGGCACCCCCCACGTGCTGCTCTGTCCCATTGGATGTCTTCTGGTCCATAAAATTCCACAAAAAGTTTCACGGTATTTGGACTCCATTTGATAATGATTTTCTGCGATGTAAAAAACAAGCAAAACAACAATTGGCACTTGGCACTGTGTCAATAGGTTAGTCCCAAAAAAATGATATAAAATGATTGTAAAACATCCAAGAATGATAATATAACAACATGGAACA
This sequence comes from Secale cereale, assembly GCA_902687465.1. Classification (NCBI taxonomy): domain Eukaryota; kingdom Viridiplantae; phylum Streptophyta; class Magnoliopsida; order Poales; family Poaceae; genus Secale; species Secale cereale. Next base: position 174,444,317 of record LR738715.1, on the reverse strand, counting down.
ATCAAAAATTATAGATACATTGGAGATGTATCAGCCACCCCAAGGTAATATTCAAGGACAACTAAGCATCTAAGCTTGGGGATGCTTCGGATGGCATCCCCTCTTTTGTCTTCAATTCGTTGGTAAATTTACTTGAGGCTATATTTTTATTCACCACATGATATGTGTCTTGCTTGGAGCGTCTTGTCTGATTTGAGTCTTTTATTTTTAGTTGCCACAATCATCCTTGCTGTACACACCTTTTGAGAGGGACGCACATTAATCGTGAATTTATTAGAATACTCTTCCTGCTTCACTTATATCTTTTGAGCTAGGGTAGTTGCTCTAGTGCTTCACTTATATCTTTTTGAGCATGACGGTGACTTTATTTTGAAGAAATTAATGAACTCTCATGCTTCACTTATGTTATTTTGAGAGTCTCTAAACAACATGCTAATTTTCTTGAGTTGTGAATTTAGTCCTAATATGATAGGTATCCAAGGGGGATATAATAAAAACTTTCATAAAGAGCATTGAATATATGAGAAGGTTGATTCCTTACAATAGTTTTGAGATATTAAGATGGTGATATTAGAGTCATGCTAGTGAGTAATTGTGGATTGGTAGAAATACTTGTGTTAAAGTTTGTGATTTCCGTAGCATGCACGTATGGTGAACCGTTATGTGATGAAGTCGGAGCATGATTTATTCTTTGATTGTCATCCTTTTGTGTAGAGTCGAGAGTGCGCGATGGTTAACTATTTCCAACCTCTCCCGTAGGAGCATGCGTGTAGTACTTTGTTTCAATGACTAATATTTTTTTGGCAATAAGTATATGATTTCTTTATGACTAATGTTGAGTCCATGGATTATACGCACTTTTCACCCTTCCACCATTGCTAGCCTCTCTACTACCGTGCAACTTTCGCTGGTGCATTAAACCCACCATTTACCCTTCCTCAAAATAGACACCATACCAACCTATTATGGAATTTCCATAGCTATTCCAAGATATATTGCCATGCAACTTCCACCGTTCCATCATTACGAATCTTTTCCTTGAGCTGTAATTTTTGAGTTGTAAGGAAATAAAAGTGTGATGATCATCATTAGAACATTGTCAAATGTGAGGAAAGAATGATGGAAACTATGATTCCCTCACAAGCTGTGATGAGTCTCCGGACTTTATACCAAAATATAAGAGGCCAAAGAAGACCAAATAAAAGAAAAGAGGCAAATGAACCCCAATAAAAAAAGAAGAACAAAAATGAGAGAAAAGAGAGAAGGGACAATGTTACTATCCTTTTTCCACACTTGTGCTTTGAAATAGCACCATGTTCTTCATAATAGAGAGTCTCCTATTTTATCACTTTCATATACTAGTATTTTTCATTGTAGAACTTGGCTTGTATATTCCAATTGTGGGCTTCCTCAAATTGCTCCAGTGCTTCACTTATATCTTTTTTAGCACGATGATGATGTTATTTTGAAGAAATTGATGAACTCTCATGCTTCACTTATATTATTTTGAGAGTCTAATAACAACATGGTAATTTGTTTGGGTTGTGAATTTAGTCCTAATATGATAGGCATCCAAGGGGGATATAATAAATACTTTTATAATGAGCATTGAATATATGAGAAGTTTGATTCCTTGCAATTGTTTTGAGATATGAAGATGGTGATATTAGAGCTATGCTAGTAGTGAATTGTGTAGTTAAAGAAATAATTGTGTTAAGGTTTGTGATTCCCATAGCATGCACATATGGTCTTCTAGTTATGTGATGAAGTTGGAGTGCCATTTATTCTTGATTGTCTTCCTTTGTGTTAAAGTCAGGAGCGCGCGATGGTTAACTCCCACGAACCTCTCCCCTAGGAGCATGCGTAGTAGTACTTTGCTTCGAGGGCTAATAAACTTTTTGCAATAAGTATGTGAGTTCTTTATGACTAATGTTGAGTCCATGGATTATACGCACTCTCGCCCTTCCACCTTTGCTAGCCACTCTAGTAGCGCGTAACTTTCGCCTGTGCATTAAACCCACCTTATACCTTCCTAAAAACAACCACCATACCTACCTATTATGGCATTTTCATAGCCATTCTGAGATATATTGCCATGTAACTACACCGTTCCGTCATATGAGTTTGAGTTACCTTGAGTTGTAATTTTGAGTTGTAAGTAAATAAAATTGTAATGCTCATTATTATTGGAACATTGTCCCTGTAGGGTTATAAATAAAAGAGGCCAAAGAGCCCAAATAATAAAAGAGGCCAAAGAGCCCAAAAGAAAGAAAAAAAGGGAAAAAGAGTCCAAAAAAAGGAGTCTAAAAAAGAGAGAAAAAGAGAGAAGGGACAATGTTACTATCTTTTTCCACACTTGTGCTTCAGAGTTGCACCATGTTCTTCATGATAGAGAGTCTCCTATTTTGACACTTTCATATATTACTAGTGGGAATTTTTTGTTATAGAACTTGGCTTGTATATTCCAACGATGGGCTTCCTCAAATGCCCCAGGTCTTCATGAGCAAGCAAGTTGGATGCACACCCACTTAGTTTTATTTTGAGCTTCCATACACTTATCGCTCTAGTGCATCCGTTACATGGCAATACATACTCACTCACATTGATATCAATTGATGTACATCTCCATAGTCCATTAATTTTCCTAGTTGATGTGAGACTTTCTTCCTACTTTTGTCTACTACCACCTTCTATTCCACCTATAGTGCTATGTCCATGGCTCACGCTCACCTATTGTGTGAACAGTTGAAAAAGCTAAAGCGCGTTAAAAAGTATGAAACAATTGCTTGGCTGACACCGGGGTGGGCATGATGTATACTTTGTGTTAAGAAGAGGGAGCATGACAAGACTATATGATTTTGTAGGGATAACTTTCTTTAGCAATGTTATTTTTGAAGCTTCATGATTTAACTTTCTAGTATGCTTGAAGTATTATTGTTTTTATGTCAATGAACTTTTGTTTTGAATCATATGTGAAGGCCATCCATAGCACTCACACTTATCTTGCGGATTTTAGAGTATCCATTTAAAGTTGTCTATGAACCACATAAGTCTCCAAGTAGTCCATATCCGAGGACATAGCTATTCAAATAGTTTGATAACCATGCAGGGGTGTTTTCCTTCACACACGCTCTCACCACTTACCACCATATACACGTAATGCATCTCGGCAACCTTCAAGCGGAGGCCTGACGAGGGTGTCAGCCACAATAGTTAACCACACAAGACTCTAGTTTAGGTTTATCGCCTATCTGAGGCTGAACCCGTAAAGGAAGTCCGTTCAAAGTTTCTATCACGGCCCCAAACGATGTGTGTAGGGTTCCCAAGTCCACCATCCGCGTGCCACTTGGTACACCAAGTCACTGTGTCGAGTCTGTCCTCTCCAATGTATCTACTTTTCCAAACACTTTTGCTCTTGTTTTGGACTCTAATTTGCATGATTTGAATGAAACTAGCCAGGACTAATGATGTTTTCAGCAGAACTACCATGCATGGTGTTGTTTTTGTGCATAAATAAAAGTTTTCGGAATTGGACGAAACTTTTTGGAGATTTATTTCGGAAATAATAAAAAATACTGGATCAAAGACCCACTGGAGGGGGCCCAGGCTGCCTAGCAGGCACCAGGGCGCGCCCTGATGGACAGTGGGGCCCTGACCCTAATTTCAACTCTATAAATTCCTATTTTGGGGGAGAAAAATAGGAGAGGAAGTTTCATCGCGTTTTACGATACGGAGCCGCCGTCACCTCCTTTTCTTCATCGGAAGGCCAGGTTTGGAGTACATTCGGGGCTCTAGAGAGAGGGGGGGGGGTCTTCTGTCTTCGTCATCATCAACCATCCCCCATCACCACTTCCATGATGCTCACTGCTAGGAGTGAGTAATTCCTCTGTAGTCTTGTTGGACGATGATTGTTTGGATGAGATTCATCATGTAATCGAGTTAGTTTTGTTAGGGCTTGATCCCTAGTATCCACTATATTATGAGATTGTGTTGCTATGACTTTGCTATGCTTAATGCTTGTCACTAGGGCCCGAGTGCCATGAATTCTGATCTGAACCGTTTATGTTTTCACCAATATATTTGTGTTCTAGATTTGACCTTGCAAGTTATATGCACCTATTACATGTTATGATACGCATACCCCAAGGTGACAATAATTGGGATTCTTTCCGATGATTACTGTAGTTTGAGGAGTTCATGTATTCACTATGTGTTAATGCTTTGTTCCGGTTCTCTATTAAAAGGATACCTTAATATCCCTTAGTTTCCTTATGGACCCCACTGCCACGGGAGGGTAGGACAAAAGATGTCATGCAAGTTCTTTTCCATAAGCACATATGATTATTTACGGAATACATGCCTACATTACATTGATGAATTGGAGCCAGTTCTATGTCGACCAAGGTTAGGACTGTTATATGATGAATATTATCCAACGTTATCACCAATCCAATGCCTATGAGCTTTTCACATATTGATCTTTGCTAAGTTACTACTGATATTGCCACTTTTACAAGTGCTACAAAACCACTACTATTGTTACCGTTACTATTGCTATCATTGCTACCACTATCAAATTGCTACACTACTGTGCTACTGATCACTTTGCTGCAGATATTTAATTTCCAGGTGTGGTTGAATTGACAACTCAACTGCTAATACTTAAAAATATTCTTTTTCTCCCCTTGTGCCGAATCAATAAATTTGGGTTGAATACTGATACGTCTCCAACGTATCTATAATTTTTTATTGTTCCATGCTATTATATTATCAACTTTGGATGTCTTATATGCATTAATATGATATTTTATGTTATTTTTGGGACTAACTTATTAACCCAGAGCCTAGTGCCAGTCTTAGTTTTTTCCTTGTTTTTGAGTTTTTCATAAAACAAATATCAAACGGAGTACAAACGGAATAAAACTTTCACGATGATTTTTCTTGGACCAGAAGACACCCAGAAGACTTGGAGACGAAGTCAGAAGAGTTCCGAGGAGGCCACAAGCCTCAGGGGTGTGCCCTAGGGGGTGCCCTGAAGGCTTGTGGGGCCCTCGGGAGTCCTCCAACCCTACTCTCTAGCCTATAAATTCCCAAATATTCCAGAAACCTTAGAGGCATCCACGAAAGTACTTTTCCACCGCCGCAGGTCTCTGTTCCCGTGAGATCCCATCTTGGGGCCTTTTTTGGTACTCCACCGAAGGGGGATTCGATCACAGAGGGCATCTACATCAACCTTGTTGCCCTTCTAATGATGTGTAAGTAGTTTACCACAGACCTACGGGTCCATATCTAGTAGCTAGATGGCTTCTTCTCTCTCTTTGATCTGCAATACAATGTTCTCCTTGATGTTCTTGGACATCTATTCGATGTACTCTTCTTTTGTGGTGTGTTTGTTGAGATCCGATGAATTGTGGATTTATGATTAGATCATCTATGAATATTATTTGAGTCTTCTTTGAACTCTTGTATGCATGATTAATATAGCTTTGTATTTCTCTTTGATATATCAATTGGTTTGGCCAACTAGATTGGTTTTTCTTGCAATGGGAGATGTGCTTTGTGATGGGTTCAATCTTGTGGTGTCCTCACCTAGTGACAGAAGGGGTAGCGAGGCACATATTGTATTGTTGCCATTAAGGATAAAAAGGTGGGGTTTATATTATATTGCATCAGTTTATCCCTCTACATCATGTCATCTTGCTTAAGGCGTTACTCTATTTTTCATAACTTAATACTCTAGATGCATGATGGATAGCGGTCGATGAGTGGAGTAATAGTAGTAGATGCAGGCAGGAGTCGGTCTACTTGTCACAGATGTGATCACTACTGCAGGATGCTGCTAACGCGACACTATGATCAGAGACCCTTTGACGAAACTGTGTGCGATGCATTAATTGCAAACGGTTGTCACATCCCTAGCTAGCACTTGCATTAGGACCTAACTAGAGTGTGCATCATGTCTACATTCAAAGAAACTTGAAATGGGATTAACAGAAACCCCAGCACCCCTCCCCTAACAACTAGGGTTTGCTAAAATATTTTCCAATGTACCCAAAATGCCCTTCAAAAATGTTCATCATTTTTGCCTTGGTCTTAAACCTCTGCTAAAAATGGTGCACAATTTTCTAGGACACTCAAGGGCTTTGGATTAAATCTTATGGTATTTGAATTTGGGCATTTAAATGCTATAAAATATTTTAAATGCTCAAATAATCATAAACTATAATGTTTCCTACTGTTCATAATATATACAGTAGGTATGACAAGTGTTATGAGTTACAAAAATGCTCTGGCATTTTATTTAAATGAACAAAGCTGCAAAAGAAATGAAACAGAAAAGAAAATAGAAAAAAAGGGAGAAAGAAAAACTTACCTGGCGCCCCACCCGGCCCACCTGCCGGCCCAGCCCAGCTGCCGCTCCAGCGAGCTGCTTGGCTCGGCCAGGCAGGCAGGCAGGTGCTCGACGGCGACCGTGCCGCGCGCCACGCAGCTGCCCGCCGCCCTGCTTCGTCCCCTCGCCGTCCTGGAGGGATGGTTCGATCGTCCACGTCCTCCCCGACCCCGCAGACACCTCCACCTTCCCCCAGTTCCTCTCCCTCGCTCTCTCCGCGCCATGGCCGACGCCGTCGTGTTCGCACCGTCGTAGAAGCCGCGTCCACCGTCGTCTCTGAGCTCCGCCTTGGTGTCCATCGTCTCCGCCGTCCTCGACTGTTTCGAACAGGCCGAGCCCCGAGCGCTCGCCCGCCCTGGAGACGCCCCCGACCTCTTCTTCCCCAACTCCGGCCGCGGATACCCCCCTCGCCGTTCTGCTCAGCTCCGACCACCTCCGAGCTCGCTCCGGCGCTTGCTACAACCCCTGTGAGCCTAGCTTCATCCTCCCCCTCTCCGTTGGCTCTCTTTTGCCCTGGAACGCACTGCACAAAGCTCAACCGCACGCACCGCCACCGTGCTCGCCGCCGGTGATGCTCTGGTGACCATTTGGTCACTGGCACCCGTCCTTCACACTCACCGCAGCACGTAGATGCGAAAGGTGCTACGCACGCATCGCCTAGGCCCCTGCAGCCGCATCTCCACACACGCCCGACGCCGGTCGCCGCCGTCGAGCTCGTTGCCGTCGTCTCCGGCCACCCCAGGTCCGGCGACCACCACCATCCGACGCGCAACAGCAAGGGCTTTCCAACGCACCTAACCGCAGCTCGAGCCGTGCACCGTAGGCGATTTCCGAAGCACGCCGCCGTGTTTGGCCTCGCCGGCGGCTAAACGCCGGCGAGTTGGACCTGTTTTGACCACGGGTTTGACCCCCTGGGTCACTGACATGTGGGCCCTGCCCGCAAGTCAAACCTAGTTTAGGTGTTAATTTAATTCTAATCAGTTAATTAGTTAACTGTGACACTGACCAGTGGGTCCCACTGGTCAGGTTTGACTTGGACTGGCCCTGTTGACTGCCTGACGTCAGCATGATGTCATGCTGACGCAGTAAAGGTTTTTCTGGGATTTTTAGGTTTAAAAATAATTTAGGAAATTCCAGAAAATACCCAAAACTTCTAAAAATCATATAAAATCAACCATAGCTCAGATGGAAAAGATTTATATATGAAAAATGATCAGAAAAATCCAATCTTTCTAATGGCACTGGTTTCATGCATGTTTGAACAAGTTAACTTGCTGTATACATCAAAAACATGATAATGCACATATTTAAATAATAGTTTGAACTCCAATTTGAATCTTTGATTCAAATAGGTTCAAACCCTTCTGGTTTTAGTTGCATTAGCCAACACACATGCATATTGCCATGTCATGAGCATGCATCATATTGTTGCATTTGTTTGTTAATGATTGTATCGTCGGTATTCCCTGTGTTAGGTCCTGCTCCCGAGGATACTGCTGCGTATCCAGTTGAAGAGCAGTACCCGACAACTACCTTGTCAGGCAAGCAATCATTGATCATTCCGATACAAACCGAATCTTCTCGCTCCTGCTCTCTTTTACTGCATTAAGGCAACAGCGTGTGAACTACTACTTGCTGCGGTAGTTGAACCCTATTCCCTTGCATGACCTGTCATTGCCACAGTAAATAGTTGAAACCCACTAGCATGTGTAGGAGTTGATTGAGCCATGTGATGTGTGATCCACCATGCTGTTTGTTTATGTTGCCTGCTATGCTTAGAGTTGTGTCTGGTCTGGTTCATCTGGGTGATGGATCAGAGTGAAATAATCTTACCGATAAAGAGAAGGAGGTGTGGAACACGCTTGGTAAAGGTATCGATGAAAGGCCATGTAGGAGTACATAGTGGGTTGTTTCATTGGAATCGTCCATAGGACCTGAGATCTGTATGTGTGGTTCAAGTTGCAGTTACTACCATGCATTGGGCCCGAAACCAATGGACCCTCTCGGCTTATTAATTACCCTCGATCTCTGTCCAGGAGTTGCAACTAGTTTCTGGTGTTTATAGCTTACTGGAGGTCGTGCACAACGCTGACCCTCGGGGTGGGTTGTGATGCGACAGGTACGTGGCACGGTGTACCGGTTGCCCGTTTGGTGACTCGGGAACCCTGTACACATCGTTTGGTGCCGTGAGCGACACCCCGGCCGGATCTCCCCACGGATGGAACCCAAATAGGCGATAAACCTGGACGAGAGACTTGAGTAGTTAGTCAGGTCGTGGCCGACACCCTCGCTGGGCTTCCGCTTGAAGGTTGCCGAGTACACGCCAAGTAAACGGCGATAAGTGGTGAAAGCGTGTGTGAAGAAGTACACCCCTGCAGGGTTATCAAACTATTCGAATAGCCGTTGTTCGCGGTACGAACTACTTGGTTACTCTTACAGTTCATAGACAAGTTGATGGATACTACTAAAAGCCTCAAGATAAGTGTGAGTGCCGTGGATGGCCCTTCCGTATGATGACGGAAGAGGATCCTCGGTAGTGTATTGATGTGGTGAGTAGAGGACTCGTGTTCGTAATAACATCTTGCAATCTGTTGTGAGTTGTAGTATAGGTTAGCCAAGGTCAAAGCTGGCATTCTGCTATAAACTCCACTATCCCCCTTTGATAATGTTGCATGTATGATAGGTTCTGTGGTAAGACTTGCTGAGTACCTTTGTACTCATGTTTGCTTAATAACTGTTGCAGAGGAGAACCCTGCCCCTGCTGATGGGTTCTACATAGACGTTGACGTCGACGAGTAGCTTGACACCCATACGGAGATCTGGAGCTTGTGAAGGGCCTTGTAGATAGTCAGGCTACACTAAGCCTGTTTTATTTTCTAAGTTGTCTGTACTCAGACATGTAGCTTCCGCTTGTGCTTGTATGACTGTATGACTTGAGTGTTGGGTCATGTGACCCCTACCTGTATGGATATGTTATGTATGGCTCTTGGAGCCTTTTAAATAAAGTACTTTGAGTCATAGAGTTCTGTTGTGATGCAATGTTGTATTTGCACATATTGAGCATATTGCGTGTATGATTGAAATGCTTGGTATGTGTGGGATCCGACACCTAGTTGTTTTCCTTTGGTAGGCTATCTTACAGGGAAATGCCTCCTAGTGATTCCAATGAGCCTTGGTAGCTTGCTACTGCTCGAAACACGTAGGCTGGCCGGCATGTGTCCTTCTTCGTTCCTGTGTCTGTCCCTTAGGGGAAATTTCACGCGTTGTTCCTTTAAGTCCATGTAGCTTGCTACGACTTGGGTTCATACGTTGATGACCGACACGTTCGTTGCTGGGTCATGGATGCCCGTCTCTGTAATTTAGTGCCACTTTTGGTTTATAACTAGCCATGTCGGCCCGGGTTCTCTGTCATATGGATGCTAGCGACACTGTCATATACGTGTGCCAAAATGCGCAAACGGTCCCGGGCCAGGTAAGGTGGCACCCGTGGGGTTACCGTGCGTGAGGCCGCAAAGTGATATGACGTGTTACAGCTAGATCGGTGTGACTTAGGATCGGGGTCCTGACAACGGTGATGTAAAAAAGGTCAAAAAAGATGCAAAACGGTTGCGATGAAGGATTCATCAAACATGGTTTAGATTTTAGTTGCCTGTGCGATGCGGGGCATACGGTTCAATTCAATTAACTATTTGCGATGAGGAAGAATGACAAAAACGGGTTGCCAGATGAAGGTGCGTGCGATATACAACATGCAGTTCACTCTGATTAACTGTTTGTGATGAGGCGGAATAACAGAAACGGGCAGCCAGATGAAGGTGTGTGTGATTGAGGGTATACACTTCAGAAGAATTAACTGTTTGCGATTAGGCAACACAACAGACACGGTTAGCCTGATCAACGTGTCTGCGATTGACGGCATACACTTCACACAGATGAACTGTTAGCGATTAGCCACAACAAACAGAAATAGTTAGACAGATCAACGTGTGTGTGCTAGACGGGCACACATTCTAATTAAAAGAAGCGTGTGCGATGGTAATAACGAGCGCGCACGGTTATTGGAACAAGACGTGTGCTGACATTGCCTATTGCGGTGCACCCTATGGTGCAAACGCCACTCACGCGGCCGAGAAAGCGTGCCCACGTTACGCTGTCTGGGAATAGTGCCACACTTAGAAATTATAGAACCGTCAATAAATTTTGAGCCTGCGTCCCGTCGCATTCCACATTACAAACCTGTTCGCACCAATCAAACCTTAAACGGTTTCCCACTTAGGAGCGTATTAGTACTCGGTTATAAATACTACTACTCCAAGATGAATGCACATTCCTCCTCAACTCCTCATCCACAAAAACAAACAAGTCATTCATCATCGTTCCCTTGCGTCTGCCATGGCCAGCGTGAGTTCTGGGTCGAGAGATTACCACCAGGGAGAGGTGAGCATGGAAGCGGAAGCATGAGAGATGTCCTGCATCGCCGCGAAAGCAGCCGACATGTCCTGCCGTGCGGCCGTAGCAGCACAGAGGTCCCGTCGTGCCACCGAAGCAGCATGGAGGTCCCATCGCGCCGTTGATGCAGCAGAATGGTCCTACCGCACCGCGGAAGCACTAGAGATGTCCCGTCGCGCCACGAATGCAGCAGCGATGTCCTCCCGCACCGCGGCGGCCTGGGAAAATGTCTCGCGGGCAGGTGAGGTCTCTTACAGGCGCATGAATGCGTTCGTCCATAGCCGGATGGACCAGATCTTTGGTTGGGCGAGGTTGTAGGATGACATGAAAGCCTCGTTTGAACAGGCTACCGGCGTCATCCGACAACTAAGGGAGGGCAATGCGAAGCTCCAGGCCAAGCGCGACCTGCTGAGGGCGAAGATCGTCGGAAGTGTGGAGTAGCAGGAGGAGACCACTGCCTTGTTGAAGAGGACCGACGTCATCATCAATAAACTTATGGACGAGAATGACATGCTCCACATCGAGCGCCAAAGGCTGGTGGAGGAATCTGTGGATGCTCTCAAGTAGCGTCTTGAGGACACGAAAGAGCTCATCGCCGCTCGCCACGGAGACTAGTTCCCGCGGCCTGCAGCAACACATCAAGATAGTAGAGATCAGCGAGCCAGATCGCCGCTCACCGCGGAGACTAGTTCCTTCTTCTTTTCCCCTTGTGTATTTTGGGTGTTGCCGCATGTGGCTTTTTTAATTATCTTCCTAAATATGTAAGTGCTACCTCTTGAGCTTGCGTTGGTTTTTCCCTTGAAGAGGAAAGGGTGATGCAGCAAAGTAGAGTAAGTATTTCCCTCAGTTTGAGAACCAAGGTATCAATCCAGTAGGAGACAATGTGCAAGTCGCCAAATACCTGCACAAACAACAAACAACTTGCACACAACGCGATAAAGGGGTTGTCAATACCTTCACGGTTACGTGCAAAAGTGAGATCTATTAGAGATAGATAAATAGTAAAGTAAATACTTTTGGTATTTTTTGTTTATAGATTGGAAAGTAAAAGATTGCAAAATAGTAGATCAGAAACTTATATGATGGAAAATAAACCCAGGGCCATAGGTTTCACTAGAGGCTTCTCTCAAGATAGCAAATATTACGGTGGGTGAACAAATTACTGCCAAGCAATTGTTAGAAGAGCGCATAATTATGACGATATCTAAGGCAATGAACATGAATATAGGCATCACGTCCGTGACAAGTAGACCGACTCCTGCCTGCATCTACTACTATTACTCCACATATCGACCAAAATGATTCTGCATCTAGAGTATTAAGTTCATAAAGAACAAAGTAACACATTAAGTAAGATGACATGATGTAGAGGAATTAACTCAAGCAATATGATGAAAACCCCATCCTGTTATCCTCGATGGCAACAATACAATACATGTCTTGTCCCCTTCTGTCACTGTGAGAAAGCACCACAAGATTGAACCCAAAGCAAAGCACTTCTCCCATTGGAAGAAAAATCAATCTAGTTGGCCAAACCAAACCGAAAGTTCGAAGAGAATTACTAAGATGTCAAAACATGCATATTAGAATTCAGAGAAGATTCAAATAATATTCATAGATAAGCTGATCATAAATCCACAGTTCATCGGATCTTGGGAAATGCGCCGCAAAAGAAGATTACATCAGATAGATCTCCAAGAACATCGAGGAGAACATGGTATTGAGAATCAAAGAGAGAGAAGAAGCCATCTAGCTACTAGCTATGGACCCATAGGTATGTGGTAAACTACTCACACTTCATCGGAAGGGCAATAGGGTTGATGTAGATGCCCTCCATGGTCGAATCACCCTCCGACAGAGTACCGAAAAAGGCCTCCAGATGGGATCTCGCGAATACAGAAAGTTACGGCGGTGGAAAAGTGGTTTCGATGCCTCCTCTAGGGTTTCTGGAATATATGTGAATATATAGGCGGAAGAAATAGGTCAGTGGAGTAACGAGGGGCCCACAAGGGTGGGGGCGCGCCCTACCCCCTGGGAGCGCCATCCGTCCTTGTGGCCGCCTTGTGGCTTCCCTGACTTGTACTCCAAGTCCTTCGGATGTCTTCTGGTGCAAGAAAAATCATCGTAAAGTTTCGTTTCGTTTGGATTCCGTTTGATATTCCTTTTCTTTGAAACTCAAAAACAAGGAAAAAACAAAAACTGGCACTGGGCTCTAGGTTAATAAGTTAGTCCCAAAAATAATATAAAATAGCATAATAATGCATATAAAACATCCAAAACAGATAATATAATAACATGTAACAATAAAATAATTATAGATACGTTGGAGACGTATCAAGCATCCCCAAGCTTAATTCCTGCTCGTCCTCGAGTAGGTAAATGATAAAAACAGATTTTTTGATGTGGAATGGTACCCAACATATTTATCAATGTAATTCTTCTTTATTGTGGCATGAATGTTCAGATCCATAAGACTCGAAACAAAAGTTTATCAACATCAAAACAATAATACTTCAAGCATACTAAAAGCAATCTACGAAGCTTCAAAAATAAGATGGCTAAAGAAAGTCATCCCTACAAAATCATATATTCTTTTATGCTCCCTCTTCTTAACACAAAGTATAAATCATGCCCATCCCGGTGTCAATCAATCAATTTTATTCATTTGGCTCCCCTTGTGTCGAATCAATAAATTTGGATTGAATACTTTACCCTCGAAAACTGTTGCGATCCCCTACACTTGTGGGTTATCAAGACTATTTTCTGGCGCCGTTTCCGGGGAGCATAGCTCTATTCTTTGAGTCACTTGGGATTTATATCTGTTGATCACTATTAAGAATTTGAAGGACTCAAAAACCAAGATCTTACCCTCAACTGTGAGGGGAGGTAAGGAACTGCCATCTAGCTCTGCACTTGATTCTCCTTCTATTATGGGTAAATTTGCGACAGCTACTCATGCTATTGAATCTGATATGTCGTATGTTCTTGATGACGCCACTTCTGCTATGTATGATGAAACTACTTCTATGCCTGATACTACTGTGCCACTAGGTGAATTTCTAGATGAACAAATTGCTAAGGTTAGGGATAATGCAAATATTTAAACTGATGATATTTATGAAAGTGATGATGAAGCTTCTCCCAATAGATATGAATTGCATGTTGTTCCTAAGGGTTATGTTATGGATGAAGAAAATGCTAGAGACTATCTTGCTTGCAATGATAGATATGATCTTAAGAATTTTTTAGCTAAGCTGAAAGAAAAGTCCTTGAATGCTAGAATGAAACATGACCCTGATTTTGCTACTTCACCTATATGTGTTACTGATAAGGATTATGAATTCTCTGTTGACCCTGAGTTAATTACTTTGGCTGAATCTGATCCTTTCCATGGCTATGAATCTGAAACTATTGTGGCACATCTTACTAAGTTGAATGATATAGCCACCCTGTTTACCAGCGATGAAAAGATTCGTTATTACTATATCCTTAAGTTATTTCCTTTCTCGTTAAAGGGTGATGCTAAGACTTGGTTTAATTCTCTTGATCCTGGTTATGTGCGTAGTCCCCAGGATATGATGTATTACTTCTCTTCTAAATATTTTCCCGCTCATAAGAAACAAGCTGCCTTACGGGAAATATATAACTTTGTGTAAATTGAAGAAGAGAGTCTCCCACAAGCTTGGGGGAGGCTTCTCTAATTACTTAATGCTTTGCCTGATCATCCTCTTGAGATGCATGATATACTTGATGTATTTTATAATGGACTAACCGATGCTTCCAGAGACCACCTGGATAGTTGTGCTGGTTGTGTTTTCAGGGAAAAAACAGTTGAACAAGCTAAATTACTATTGAATTATATGCTGGCCAATGAAAATAATTGGGCACTTCCTGAACCAGCCCCTAAGCCAACTCCGAAGGAAAGAGGTGTTCTATTTCTCAGTCCTGAAGACATGCAAGAGGCAAAGAAATCTTTGAAAGAAAAAGGTGTTAAAGCTGAAGATGTTAAGAATTTACCACCTATTGAAGAAATACATGGTCTTGATAACCCGACACAGGTAGTAAAGGTAAGTTCTCTTTATAGATTTGATGAAGGTGATATTCCTCGTTATAAGTCTGCTAGCCAACGCTTAGATGAGTTTGACAATTTTATTGTGAAACAAGAAAACTTCAATGCTTATGATGGTAGACAATTACAACACAATGCTTATATGATTGAACCCTTGGGTGATTATCTCTCTAGAGTTAAAGGTGAACTGAAACTTATTAGTATACATGCTTCTATGGTCACCACTCAAGTAGAACAAGTACTTAACGCTCAGAATGATTTGCTCAATGAATTAAATAGTAAGAATAATGACAATGCCATTAGAGTTGTGACTAGAGGTGGCAGAATGACTCAGGAACCTCTATATCCTGAAGGCCACCCTAAGAGAATTGAGCAAGATTCTCAGAGAGTTAATTTAGATGCACCTAGTTCTTCTAAGAAGAAGAAAAAGAAAAATGATTGGACTTTGCATGCTTCTAGTGAACCTGTTGTGACACACCTGAGAATCCCAACGATATATCTGTTTGTGATGCTGAGACACAATCTGGTAATGAACATGAACCTAGTGATAATGTTAATGATGATGTTCATGATGATGCTCAACCTAGCAATACTAATGATGTAGAGATTGAACCTGCAGTTGATCTTGATAACCCACAATCAAAGAATCAACGTTATGATAAGAGAGACTTTGTTGCTATGAAGCACGGTAGGGAAAAAAAACCATGGGTTCAGAAACCCATGCCTTTTCCTCCGAAACCATCCAAGAAAAAGGATGATGAGGATGTTGAGCGATTTGCTGAAATTATTAGACCTATATTTTTGTGTATGCGTTTGAGTGATGTGCTTATAACAAATACTTATGCTAAGTATATGAAGGATATTATTACCAATAAAAGAAAGATACCTGAAGTAGAAATTTCCACCATGCTTGCCAATTACACTTTCAAGGGTGGAATACCTAAGAAACTAGGAGATCCAGGAGTACCTACTATACCTTGCTCCATTAAGAAAAACTATGTTAAAACTGCTTTGTGTGATCTTGGAGCCGATGTTAGTGTTATGCCTCTCTCTTTATATCGTAGACTTGACTTGAGTAAGTTGACACCTACTGAAATATCTTTGCAAATGGCTGATAAATCAGCTGCTATACCTGTCGGTATTTGTCAGGATGTGCCTGTTGTAGTTGCAAATGTTACTATTCTAACGGACTTTGTTATACTTGATATTCCCGAGGACGATGGTATGTATATTATCCTTGGTAGACCCTTTTTGAATACTGCAGGGGCTGTTATTGATTGCAACAAAGGCAATGTCACTTTTCATGTCAATGGTAATGAGCGTACGGTACACTTCCCGAGGAAACAACCTCAGGTCCACAGTATCAATTATATTGGAAAATTTTCAACTATCACTATTGGAGGTTTTGAATTTCCTCTTCCTACTACCAAGAAGACATATGACATTCTTATTGTTGGAAACATACATATCCCCATTGAGGTAACCTAGTGTTATTCGAAAATTCTTTGGTTTCATGTTATTCGGAAAGAGCTTATTAACAAGACCTGATCAACCTTATTAATGGATTCCTTTTGATGAGCATGGGATAGGTGAATCTAGATAGCACCACCTTCTGTACCCTCTTTTTACTTTCTATTAATTAGGATAAATAAAGCAAAAATAGCATTTCCTGTCTGTTTCCAGACTTATCTGTGCAATAAAAAAATATCCGGAAAATAAAAGTTCTCCAAATGCCATGAAAATGGAATATGATTTTTTCTAGAATATTTGAGAAAATATGGCACAGAACACACAGTGAGGGGAGCCAGCACCTGGCCACGAGGGTCCAGGGCGCCCCCCCTGCCAGGGCGCGCCCCCTGCCTCGTGGGCTCCATGTGCCCCCCCTCCACTTATTCCTGCACCCACACTCTTCTTCTTCCTCCCAAAAAAATCACCAACCAGCTCAAACCCGAGTTCTAGCTCATCTTGCTGCCATTTTCGATCTCCTTTCTCAAAGCACCATTCACGAAACTGTTTGGGGAGATTGTTCCTTGGTATGTGACTCCTCCATTGGTCCAATTAGTTTTTGTTCTAGTGCTTTATTTATTGCAAATTTTTGCTGCTGTGGTGACCCTGTTCTTGAGCTTGCATGTTAAAATTTCTTGGTCCCAAGTAGTTCTAATGCATGATATAGTCTATAGGCACTAGTAGGAGTTGTTGCTATCAATCTTGTTGAGTCTGGTTAACTTTTATTTTGAGTTACTAAAAATTTCAGAAAAATTCAGAAAAATGCATAGGAAAACCTTCCAAGGTGGTTCTTCAAGGAAGCAAGAACCAAGGCTCCCGTTTCGTGAGCCGAACGATGAACTACCGAGGGATGCTGACGTGTGGCCTTGTAAATGTCCGTCAGATGACTTTATGGGTCAAGTTGGCATCAAGGATGAATTTTACGCATATGTGCGCAACGCTGACCTCAAGGGCTTCATGCAAGATAAGTGCCCTCAATACCGTGGCCTAACTGATAGCTTTGTGAGAAGGTTTAAATTTTCATCATCATGTAATTCTCACACTGTCCTGTTTGACCTATATGATAAATCTTATACCATGGACTTAGAGGATTTTAATGATGCTTGTAAGCTCCCACAGTGGGGCAGTATGGGTGACCCTCGTAAATCTGAATATAGAGAATTCCTTACCAGTATCACAGTGGGGGAATCTAGAGAAATCACACAGGCAACCATAGGGAGCATTCATTTTCCTGCTATTCATTACATTGCTCTCTTTATTGGTAGATGCATAAATTGTAAAGATGAGGCTTGTCACATGTGTGTCCCTGATAACCCACAAGTGTAGGGGATCGCAACAGTTTTCGAGGGTAAAGTATTAAACCCAAATTTATTGATTCGACACAAGGGGAGCCAAAGAATACTCTTAAGTATTAGCAACTGAGTTGTCAATTCAGCCACACCTGGAAACTTAGTATCTGCAGCAAGATAGTTTAGTAGCACAGTAATATGATTGTGGTGGTAGCAGCAATAAAAGTAAAGATAGTGTTTTGTAGTTTTTGTGAAAATAGCAACGGAAAAGTAAATAAGCGGCAAGCAATATATGTAAAGCTCGTAGGCATTGGATCGGTGATGGGAAATTATGTCGGATGCAATTCATCATGTAGAAGTTATAACCTAGGGTGACACAGAACTAGCTCCAGTTCATCAATGCAATGTAGGCATGTATTCCGAATATAGTCATACGTGATTATGGAAAAGAACTTGCATGACATATTTTGTCCTACCTTCCTGTGGCATCGGGGTCCTATTGGAAACTAAGGGATATTAAGGCCTCCTTTTGATAGAGTACCGGAGCAAAGCATTAACACATAGTGAATACATGAACTCCTCAAACTATGGTCATCACCGGGAGTGTTCCCGATTATTGTCACTTCGGGGTTGCCGGATCATAACACATAGTAGGTGACTATAGACTTGCAAGATAGGATCAAGAACACACATATATTCATGAAAACATAATAGGTTCAGATCTGAAATCAGGGCACTCGGGCCCTAGTGACAAGCATTAAGCATAGCAAAGTCATAGCAACATCAATCTCAGAACATAGTGGATACTAGGGATCAAACACTAACAAAACTAACTCGATTACATGATAGATCCCATCCAACCCATCACCGTCCAGGAAGCCTACGATGGAATTACTCACACACGGCGGTGAGCATCATGGAATTGGTGATGGAGGAAGGTTGATGATGACGATGGCGATGATCTCCACTCTCCGGAGCCCCGAACGGACTCCAGATCAGCCCTCCCGAGATAGATTAAGGCTTGGCGGCGGCTCCGTATCATAAAATGCGATAATTCCTTCTCCTTGATTTTGTTCTCCACGAAACGGAATATATATGACCTGGGGGTACGTCGGTGGGGCACCGGGCTGCCCTCGAGGCAGGGGGCGCGCCCCCCACCCTCGAGGACGGCCCGTGGGCCCCGAGGTGTGGATCTTCTTGCTAGTATTTTCTATATTTTCTGAAATAAATATCCGTTGATTTTCAGGCGATTCTGAGAACTTTCTATTTCCGCACAAAAACAACACCATGGCAGTTCTGCTGAAAACAGCGTCAGTCCGGGTTAGTTCCATTGAAATCATGCAAGTTAGAGTCCAAAACAAGGGCAAAAGTGTTTGGAAGAGTAGATACGTTGGAGACGTATCAACTCCCCCAAGCTTAAACGTTTTCTTGTACTCAAGCAATTCAGTTGATAAACTGAAAGTGATAAAGAAAAACTTTGACAAACTCTGTTTGCTCTTGTTGTTGTGATTATGTAAGCTAGCATTCAGGTTTTCAACAAGATCTTGAACTAACCACATTCACAATAACTTCCAGGTCTCAAGACTACTCACATCAATGGCATAATGAACTAGCGAGCAATAATAATAAACCTCGGATGACAACACTTCTCAAAACAATCATGATATGATATAACAGGATGGTATCTCGCTAGCCCTTTCTGAGACCACAAAAGATAAATGAGAGCACCTTTAAAGATCAAGGACTGACTAGACATTGTAATCATGGTAAAAGAGATTCAGTTATGATCATACTCAATGCAAATTAATAGTAATACATGCAACGACAGAGGTGCTCTCCTACTGGTGCTCTTTGATAGGAGGGTGATGACTCTGCATAAAAGTAAATAGATAGGCCCTTCGCAGAGGGAACCAGGGATTTGTAGAGGTGCCAGAGCTCGATTTTTAAATAGAGATTGAATAACATTTTGAGCGGTATACTTTCATTGTCAACATAACAACTAAGAATCTCGATATCTTCCATGCTATGCACATTATAGGCGGTTCCCAAACAGAATGGTAAAAGTTTATACTCCCCCAAACACCAACACGCACACTCCACGGCCATACGAATCCACGGGGTACCGTCCAAACAAGCAACATCCCTGGGGGAGTTTTGTTTAATTATTATGATTTAGAGCATGGGACTGGGCATCCCGATTACCAGCCATTTCCTCGTGAATGATGAGAGGAGTCCACTCATCGTGAGAATAACCCACCTAGCATGGAAGATATAGACAACCCTAGTTGATACAAGAGCTGTTCGAGCATACAAAACAGAATTTCATTTGAAGGTTTAGAGTTTGGCACATACAAATTTGCTTGGAACGGTAGGTAAATACCGCGTATAGGAAGGTATGGTGGACTCATGTGGAATAACTTTGGGGTTTATGGAAGTGGATGCACAAGCAGTATTCCCGCTTAGTACAGGTGAAGGCTAGAAAGAGATTGGGAAGCGACCAGCTAGAGAGCAACAACAGTCATGAACATGTATTAAAATTAATCAACAATGAATGAGAGCATGATTAGGATATGAATCACCATGAACATAAATATCGTGAAGGCTATGTTGATTTGTTTCAACTACATGCGTGCACATGTGCCAAGTCGAGTCACTTAAATCGTTCAGAGGAGCATACCACCAATCATACCAAATCACAACCATTTTATTATCATGTTGGCACGCAAGATAAACCATTATAAACTCTCAGCTAATTAAGCATGGTATAAGCAGCTATGATCTCTAATTGTCATTGCAAACATGTTTCATTCATAACAAGCTGAATCAAGAACGACGAGCAATCATATTTACAAAAACAAGAGAGGTCGAGTTCATACCAGCTTTTCTCATCTCAATTAGTTCATCCTATATCATCCTTATTTCCTTTCACTCGCACGATCGAACGGTGTGGAAAATAATAATAGTGCACGTGCATTGGACTAAGCTGGAATCTGCAGACATTTTCATACAAGAGAGAAGACAAGGTAATATGGCTCAAGGTTAAATCAACAACAAAGCATATGAGAGCCACTAAGCATTTTAATCATGGTCTTCTACTCTTAACCCCTAAAGAAAAGAAAAGAAACTACTTACACGGGAAAGCTCCCAACAAGCAAAAGAAGAATGGGAAATCTTTTTGGGTTCTCATTTTTTTAATTACTACTACAAGCAAAGAAAGCAAACTAGCTAGAAACTACAACTAATATTTTTTGTTTTTCTGGGTTTTTCTAGGACACAAGAAAAAGACTAAGAAAAAGACATTTAAGCTAAGCATGGATGGTAGAGTTAGAGTGTGAGCACCGACAACTAGAATAAGTGTGAACATGAAAGTAAAGTTGGTGAGAAACACGTACTCCCCAAGCTTAGGCTTTTGCCTAAGTTGGTCTATGGCTAGTACTGGCCTGACGGATATCCAAAGTTGTAGTTGGGGTCGTACTGAGATGCAGCAAATGTTGCCTGCTGAGCTGCAGCTGGAATGCGGGCTGCTTCCGTCATGTTATAATGGGCATTCGCCTCCTCCATAGTTATAGTGTATCTCCCCTTTTCCTGAAAGTTAAACAAAGTAGGGGCAGGAAGAACAATAGGGATGGCAGGCTGCCGGTTAAAGATTAGTCGATATTTTAGAGTTTGATTATCCCACTCTATAAACCGGTGACTAGCCATAGCATTACAGTCTAAATAAACAGTGGGTAAGGGGTCATCATAAGGGTGCACAGACACACCAAGATAGAACCATTATGGTGTAGCCTACGTGCAACAATAGCTCTCAGATTATATTACCTATCACCTAGTACATCACTCATGAGAACGCTAAGATCAGGGACACACATGTGCAAGCCTCATCTTTACCATTTATGCATCTACCGATAAAGAGAGGAAATTAATGAATAGCAGAAAAATGTATGCTCCCAGTGGTGGCTTGTGTGATGTCCCTGGATTCCCCCACTGTAATACTAGCAAGAAATTCTCTAAATTCAGATTTACGAGGATCACTCATACTGCCCCACTGTGGGAGCTTGCAGGCTTCATTAAAATCCTCTAAGTCCATGGTATACGATTTATCATATAGATCAAACAAGACAGTGTGAGAATTACGTGAAGATGAAAATTTAAACCTTCTCACAAAACTATCACTTAAGCCACGGTACTGGAGGCACTTATCTTGCATGAAGTCCTCGAGGTCAGCGTTACACACATATGCATAAAATTCGTCTTTGATGCCCGCTTGACTCATAAATTCATCCGACGGCCATGCACAAGGCCGTACATCAGCATCCCTTGGTGGTTCATCATCCGGCTCACGGAACGCGAGCCTTGGTCCTTGCTTCCTTGAGGGACCACCTTGGAAGTTTTTCCTAGACATTTTTCTGAAATTTTCTGAAATTTTTAGTAACTCACAATAAAAGTTAACCAAACTCAACAAGAATGATAGAAACAACTCCTACAAGTGCCTAGAGGCTATATCATGCATTAGAACTACTCGGGACCAAGAAAATTTGACATGCAAGCTCAAGAACAAGGTCACCACAGCAGCACAAATTTGCACCAAATAAGGCACTAGAATAAAAACTAATTGGACCAATGGAGGAGTCACATACCAAGGAACAATCTCTCCAAACAGTTTGGTGAATGGTGCTTTGAGTAAGGAGATCGAAAATGGCAGCCAAACGAGCTAGAACTCGGGTTTGAGCTGGCTGGGGATTTTTTTGGGAGGAAGAAGAAGGGAATGGGTGGAAGGATAAGTGGACGGGGGCCACATGGGGCCCTCGAGGCAGGGGGCGCGCCCTATGCCCTCGAGGCCAGGTGCTGGCTCCCCTCGCTGTGTGTTCAGTGCCATATTTTCTTAAATATTCTAGAAAAAAATCATATTTCATTTTCATGGCATTTGGAGAACTTTTATTTTTGGAATATTTTTTATTGCACGGATAAGTCTGGAAACAGACAGATAATGGTATTTTTCTTTTATTTAACCTAATTAATAGAAAGTAAAAGGAGGGTATAGAAGGTTTGTGCTATCTAGATTCACCTATCCCATGTTCATCAAAATGAATCCATTAACAAGGTTGATCAGGTCTTGTTAATAAACTCTTTCCGAGTAACATGAAACCGGAGAATTTTCGAATAACACTATGTTACCTCAATGGGGATATGCATGTCCCCAACAACAAGTATGTCATATGCCTTCTTGATAGTAGGAATAAGAAGCTCAAAACCTCCAATAGTAATAGTTGAAGTTTTTCCAATATAGTTGATACTGAAGACCTGAGGTTGTTTCCTCGGAAAGTGTACCGTATGCTCATTACCATTGACATGAAAAGTGACATTGCCTTTGTTGCAATCTATAACAGCCCCTGCAGTATTCAAAAAAGGTCTTCCAAGAATAATAGACATACTATCATCCTCGGAAATATCAAGTATAACAAAGTCCGTTAGAATAGTAACATTTGCAATTACAACAGGCACATCCTCACAAATACCGACAGGTATAGCAGTTGATTTATCAGCCATTTGCAAAGATATTTTAGTAGGTGTCAATTTACTCAAGTCAAGTCTACGATATAAAGAGAGAGGCATAACACTAACACCAGCTCCAAGATTACACAAAGCAGTCTTAACATAGTTTCTCTTAATGGAGGAAGGTATAGTAGGTACTCCTGGGTCTCCTAATTTCTTAGGCATTCCACCCTCAAAATTGTAATTGGCAAGCATGGTGGAAGTTTCTACTTCAGGTATCTTTCTTTTGTTGGTAATAATGTCTTTCATATATTTGGCATAAGGATTTATTTTAAGCACATCAGTCAAACCCATACGCAAAAAGATAGGTCTAATCATTTCAGCGAAGCGCTCAAAATCCTCATCATCCTTTTTCTTGGATGGTTTAGGAGGAAAGGGCATGGGTTTCTGAACCCATGGTTCTCTTTCCCTACCGTGCTTCCTAGCAACAAAGTCTCTATTATCATAACGTTGATTCTTTGATTGTGGGTTATCAAGATCAACAGCAGGTTCAATCTCTACATCATTATCATTTCTAGGTTGAGCATCAACATGAACATCATCATTAACATTATCACTAGGTTCATGTTCATTACCAGATAGTGTCTCAGCATCAGAAACAGATATATCATTGGGATTCTCAGGTGGGTGAGCTACAGGTTCACTAGAAGCATACAAAGTCCTATCATTTTTCTTTTTCTTCTTCTTAGAAGAACCAGGTGCATCTAAATTAGCTCTCTGAGAATCTTGCTCAATTCTCTTAGGGTGGCCTTCAGGATACATAGGTTCCTGAGTCAGTTTACCACCTCTAGTTGCAACTCTAACAGCATAGTCATTATTCTTACTATTCAATTCATTGAGCAAATCATTCTGAGCCTTAAGTACTTGTTCTACTTGAGTGGTAACCATGGAAGCATGTATACTAATAAGTTTCAGTTCATCTTTAGCACTAGACAGATAATCACTCAAGCGTTCAATCATATGAGCATTTTGTTGCAATTGTATACCAACATAAGCATTGAAGTTTTCTTGTTTCACAATGAAATTGTCAAACTCATCTAAGCATTTGCTAGCAGACTTATAACGAGGAATACCACTTTCATCAAATATATAAAGAGAATTTACCTTTACTACCTGTGTCAGGTTATCAAGCCCATGTATTTCTTCAATAGGAGGTAAATTCTTAACATCTTCAACTTTAATACCTTTTTCTTTCATAGATTTCTTTGCCTCTTGAATGTCTTCAGGACTGAGAAATAGAACACCTCTTTTCTTCGGAGTTGGCTTAGGGGCTGGTTCAGGAAGTGTACAATTATTTTCATTGGCTAACATATTATTCAATAGTAACTCAGCTGGTTCCACTGTTCTTTTCCTGAAAACACAACCAGCACAACTATCCAGGTGGTATCTGGAAGCATCGGTTAGTCCATTATAAAAGAGATCAAGTATATCATTGATGTCTACACACGCTTCTACTCTTGTAGACTATGTTGGGCCTCCAATCACAGAGGTTTGTAGGACAGCAGCAATTTCCCTCAAGTGGATGACCTAAGGTTTATCGAACTCAGGGAAGTAGAGGTTGAAGATGGTCTCTCTCAAGCAACCCTGCAACTAAGATACAAGAAGTCTCTTGTGTCCCCAACACACCTAATACACTTGTTAGATGTATAGGTGCACTAGTTCGGCGAAGAGATGTTAAATGGCAAGTGATATGGATGGCAAAACAAAGTAATATAAATCTGTAATAAAAAGTGCAGCAAGCAAACAAGTGGTAAACGTGAGCACAAATGGTATTGCAATGGTGGAAACAAGGCCTAGGGTTCATACTTTCACTAGTGGCAACTCCCAACAACATTAACATAATCGAATCACATGATATTTCCCATAAAACATGCAATGGAGACTCACCCGAAGGTCATTCCTTCGTGGTCAAGAGAGGACGAGAATTATGTAGGGCTACAAAAGCACACCTCAAAGTTCGTAGTTCTCAATCTAAGGATTTCCCAATGTCACCGCGGCCATCCAAAGAGAGTCCCACAATCACCATAACATATCTAATGGATAGTCAAAGACAAGCACCAAGAGACTCTCAATCTTCAATCAACACACAAGAGAGGAAATCACTCATGAAAATATTTTTCTAATCCATGTCCAATAGACCGCTGTCACATTGGTCTCGGGGATTATACTAGATAAAGACAAGTGAGTACATCAATCCAATACATAGAGGAAGGGGAAATATCATGGGATCACCCTATATTAACATAGCCTATGATCACAACGAAGATCACATCATGGGAGAGAGAATTGACCACATAGCTACTGGTAGAAACCTCAGCCCCGAGGAGGAACTACTCCCGCATCATGGAGGGAGGAAGCAACGTCGATGGAGATGAATCCGGGGGCACTTTCCCGTCCCGGCAGGGTGCCGGCATAGGAATTCTGGTCCTCCGAAGCTTGATGGCGATGGCGGCGGAGATCGGAATTGTGTCTGGAGAAAAGGGGTCTGGAATCAGGGTTTCTGCGACGGGTGTTAAATATATGCCAAGGGGGGGGGCATCAGCGGAGGCCTGGGGGGCCCAGGCGCCCCCCCCGGCGCGGCCAGGAGGGGGGCCACGCCACCAGGGCGCCTGGAGCCCTGGTGGCCCCCCTCCGACTCTACTTTGGCTGCCGGGAAGCTTCTGGAATGCTGATTTTTTATATAATTTTTCCGGGATTTTTCTGGCAGTTTACGTGATGGGAAAACCTGAAATACAAAAACAGCAGAAAACAGAAACTGGCACTGGGGTGCACTGAGTTAATAGGTTAGTCCAAATATGATCAAAAGTGTATGAAAGTGTATAAATATCATAGCAATATCACCCAAAAGAGGCATGGAGCAAGCAGAAATTATAGATACGTTTTGGACGTATCAATCATGCATCTCAAGAGGATGATCAGGCAAAGCTTTAAGTAACTGGAGAAGCCTCCCCCAAGCTTGTGGGAGACTCTCTTCTTCAGTTTGAGCAAAGTTATATATTTCCCGTAAGGCAGCTTGTTTCTTATGAGCGGGAAAATATTTAGCAGAAAAGTAATACATCATATCCCGGGGACTACGCACACAACCAGGATCAAGAGAATTAAACCAAGTCTTAGCATCACCCTTTAATGAGAACGGAAATAGCTTAAGGATATAATAGTAGCGAATCTTTTCATCATTGGTAAATAGGGTGGCTGTATCATTCAACTTGGTAAGATGTGCCACAACACTTTCAGACTCATAGCCATGGAAAGGATCGGATTCAACCAAAGTAATTAACTCAGGATCAATAGAGAATTCATAATCCTTATCAGTGACATATATAGGTGAAGTAGCAAAAGCAGGGTCATGTTTCATTCTAGCATTCAAGGACTTTTCTTTCAACTTAGCTAATAACTTCTTAAGATCATATCTATCATTGCACGCAAGAAAGTCTCTAGCAGTTTCTTCATCCATAAGATAACCCTCAGGCACAACAGGCAATTCATGTCTATTGGGAGTAGTTTCATCATCACTTTCATAAATATCATCAACATTTGCACTCTCCCTAACCTTAGCAATTTGTTCATCTAGAAATTCACCTAGTGGCACAGTATCAGGCATAGAGGTAGTTTCATCATACATAGCAGAAGTAGCATCATCAAGAACATACGACATATCAGATTCAATAGCAGGAGTAGGTGTCGCAAGTTTACTCATAACAGAAGGAGAATCTATTGCAGAGCTAGATGACAGTTCCTTACCTCCCCTCGTAGTTGAGGGTAAGATCTTGGTTTTTGAGTCCTTCAAATTCTTCATAGTGATAAGCAGATATAAATCCCAAGTGACTTAAAGAATAGAGCTATGCTCCCCGGCAACGGCGCCAGAAAATAGTCTTGATAACCCACAAGTGTAGGAGATCGCAACAGTTTTCGAGGGTAAAGTATTAAACCCAAATTTATTGATTCGACACAAGGGGAGCCAAAGAATACTCTTAAGTATTAGCAACTGAGTTGTCAATTCAGCCACACCTGGAAACTTAGTATCTGCAGCAAGATAGTTTAGTAGCACAGTAATATGATAGTAGTGGTAGCAGCAATAAAAGTAAAGATAGTGTTTTTGTTGTTTTTTGTGATAATAGCAATGGAAAAGTAAATAAGCGGCAAACAATATAGGTAAAGCTCGTAGGCATTGGATCGGTGATGGGAAATTACGTCGTATGCAATTCATCATGTAGTAGTTATAACTTAGGGTTCCACAGAACTAGCTCCAGTTCATCAATGCAATGTAGGCATGTATTCCGAATATAGTCATACATGCTTATGGAAAAGAACTTGCATGACATCTTTTGTCCTACCCTCCCGTGGCAGCTGGGTCCTATTGGAAACTAAGGGATATTAAGGCCTCCTTTTAATAGAGTACCAGACCAAAGCATTAACACATAGTGAATACATGAACTCCTCAAACTATGGTCATCACCGGGAGTGGTCCCGTTTATTGGCACTTCGGGGTTGCAGGATCATAACACATAGTCGGTGACTATAGACTTGCAAGATAGGATCAAGAACACACATATATTCATGAAAACATAATAGGTTCAGATCTGAAATCACGGCACTCGTGCCCTAGTGACAAGCATTAAGCATAGAAAAGTCATAGCAACATCAATCTCAGAACGTAGTGGATACTAGGGATCAAACCCTAACAAAACTAACTCGATTACATGATAGATCCCATCCAACCCATCACCGTCCAGCAAGCCTACGATGGAATTACTCACACACGGCGGTGAGCATCATGGAATTGGTGATGGAGGAAGGTTGATGATTACGATGGCGACGATCTCCACTCTCCGGAGCCCCAAACGGACTCCAGATCAGCCCTCCCGAAAGAGATTAGGGCTTGGCGGCGGCTCCGTCTCGTAAACCGTGATAATTCTTTCTCCTTGATTTTTTTCTCCACGAAACGGAGTATATAGGACCTGGGGGTACGTCGGTGGGGCACCGGGCTGCCCTCGAGTATGATAGTTCATCGTTCCTGATTCAGCTTGTTTTGAATGAAACATGCATGCAATGACAATTAGAGATCATAAAAGCTTATGCCATGCTTAAGTAGCTGAGAGTTCATAATGGTCTATCTTGCGTGCCAACATGATATTAAAATGGTTGTGATTTGGTATGATTGGTGGTATCCTCCTCTGAACGATTTAAGTGACTCGACTTGGCACATGTGCACGCATGTAGTTGAAACAAATCAACATAGCCTTCACGATATTTATGTTCATGGTGATTTATATCCTACTCATGCTTGCATTCATTGTTGATTAATTTTAATGCATGTTCATGACCGTTGTTGCTCTCTAGCTGGTCGCTTCCCAGTCTCTTTCTAGCCTTCACCTGTACTAAGCGGGATTACTGCTTGTGCATCCACTTCCATAAACTCCAAAGTTATTCCATATGAGTCTACTATACCTTCCTATATGCGGTATTTACCTGTCGTTCCAAGTAAATTTGTATGTGGCAAACTCTAAACCTTCAAATAAAATTCTGTTTTGTATGCTCGAACAGCTCATGTATCAACTAGGGTTGTCTATATCTTCCATGCTAGGTGGGTTATTCTCATGATGAGTGGACTCCGCTCATCATTCATGATAAAATGGCTGGTAACTGGGATGCCCAGTCCCATGCTCAAAATCATAATAATTAGGCAAAACTTCCCCAGGGTTGTTGCTTGTTTGGACGGTACCCCGTGGATTCAGATGGCCGTGGAGTGTGCTTGTTGGTGGTTGGGGGAGTATAAACTTTACCATTATGTTTGGGAACCGTCTATAATGTGCGTAGTACGGAAGATATCGAGATTCTCGGTTGTTATGTTGACAATGAAAGTATACCGCTCAAAATTTTATTCATCTCTATTTAAAAATCGAGCTTTGGCACCTCCACAAATCCATGCTTCCCTCTGCGAAGGGCCTATCTATTTACTTTTATGCACCAGTAGGAGAGCACCTCTGTCATTTCATGTATTACTATTAATTTGCATTGAGTATGATCATGACTGTATCTCTTTTACCATGAATTACAATGTCTAGTCAGACCTTGATCTGTAAAGGTGATCTGCATTTATGTTTTGCGGTCTCAGAAAGGGCTAGCGAGATACCATCTTGTTATATCATATCATGATTGTTTTGAGAAAGTGTTGTCATCTGAGGTTTATTATTATTGCTCGCTAGTTGATTATGCCATTGATATGAGTAGTCTTAAGACCTGAAAGTTATTGTGAATGTGGTTAGTTCATGATCTTGTTGAAAACCTGAATGCTGGATTACATATTTACAACAACAAGAGCAAACAGAGTTTGTCAAAGTTTTTCTTTATCACTTTCAGTTTATCAAC
The DNA here is from genome assembly GCA_902687465.1 of Secale cereale. NCBI lineage: Eukaryota > Viridiplantae > Streptophyta > Magnoliopsida > Poales > Poaceae > Secale > Secale cereale. Next base: position 174,414,691 of record LR738715.1, on the reverse strand, counting down.
TGAATTGCTTGAGGACAAGCAAAGGTTTAAGCTTGGGGGAGTTGATACGTCTCCAACGTATCTACTTTTCCAAACCCTTTTGCCCTTGTTTTGGACTCTAACTTGCATGATTTGAATGGAACTAACCCGGACTGATGATGTTTTCAGCAGAATTGCCATGGTGTTGTTTTTGTGCAGAAATAAAAAGTTCTCGGAATGACCTGAAACTCCACGGTGAATTATTTTGGAAAATATAAAAAATACCCGCAAGAAGATCCAGACCAAGGGGCCCACACCCTTTCCACGAGGGTGGGGGCGCCCCCCCAGGGCACGTCCCCCTGCCTCGTGGGCCCCCTGGTGCTCCACCAACGTATCCTAGATCCTATATATTTACTTTCGGCGAGAAAAAAATCAAGGAGAAGGAATTATCGTGTTTTACGATACGGAGCCGCCGCCAAGCCCTAATCTCTCTCGGGAGGGCTAATCTGGAGTCCGTTCGGGGCTCCGGAGAGTGGAGATCGTCACCATCGTCATCATCAACCTTCCTCCATCACCAATTCCATGATGCTCACCACCATGTGTGAGTAATTCCATCGTAGGCTTGCTGGACGGTGATGGGTTGGATGGGATCTATCATGTAATCAAGTTAGTTTTGTTAGGGTTTGATTCCTTGTATCCACTATGTTCTGAGATTGATGTTGCTATGACTTTGCTATGCTTAATGCTGGTCACTAGGGCCCGAGTGCCATGATTTCAGATGTGAACCTATTATGTTTTCATGAATATATGTGTGTTCTTGATCCTATCTTGCAAGTCTATAGTTACCTACTATGTGTTATGATCTGGCAACCCCGAAGTGACAATAATTGGGACCACTCCCGGTGATGACCTTAGTTTGAGGAGTTCATGTATTCACTATGTGTTATTGCTTTGGTCTGGTACTCTATTAAAAGCAGGCCTTAATATCCCTTAGTTTCCAATAGGACCCCGCTACCACGGGAGGGTAGGACAAAAGATGTCATGGAAGTTCTTTTCCATAAGCACGTATGACTATATTCGGAATACATGCCTACATTGCATTGATGAACTGGAGCTTGTTCTGTGTCACCCTAGGTTATAACTTCTACATGATGAATTGCATCCGACATAATTTCCCATCACCGATCCAATGCCTACGAGCTTTTCCCATATTGCTTGTTGCTTATTTACTTTTCCGTTGCTACTATTACAAAAACTACAAAAACACTACCGTGACTTTTATTGCTGCTACCGCCACTATCATATTACTTTGCTACTAAACTATCTTGCTGCAGACACTAAGTTTCCAGGTGCAGTTGAATTGACAACTCAGCTGCTAATACTTAAGAGTATTCTTTGGCTCCCCTTGTGTTGAATCAATAAATTTGGGTTGAATACTTTACCCTCGAAAACTGTTGCGATCCCCTACACTTGTGGGTTATCAGGGTGCGATTCTTGTCCGCTGTCTGTCTGGCCTCGTGTAAATAGAGGGTGGGCGATAGGAGCTTGGACGGCATCTGGCCTCGTTTAAACTGAGGGCGGACGGGAGGAGCTCGACCGGTGTTGCGTTTAATTCAGGCCCGCTCATGAACGGGCGTGTGGCTGGAGTAGGTTTCCCGGTTTCCATGCGGGTTTAACGGAGGGGTTTGATGGAGGCGAGGAGGCGTGTTCAGCCGGGCGTGCAGCGGGCGGCGTAGTACTATTCGATTTGACAGCGGGCGACACAGTTCCCGATACTGCTTTAATGCAGACGAGGGAGGGAGTAGCGGTTCCTGAAATGTCGAACGGCCAATGCATCCTCGTTCAATTAATGCATGAGGGAAGTAATGGGAGGAGGATCGGGAAAAGAGGCTACACGATGCGAATGCAACACAGTTTGCCCTCATATAAAGGCGCCCCTCCATTCCAATGCATCTACCACATCGTACGCACCTAAGCATTTGCCTAAGCACCTACACTAAGCGCAAAAGAGCTCACTCCAGACCCATGGCGGCGATGCGCGCGAGTGGCCATCGGCTGTGCCAGATGGTCCACGACGTCGGCCTGCGGCATGACGCCAAGGATCGTCCCCAGACAGTGTTGGAGACCGGCTGGTGGATGGCCGCCGTCGATGCCAACTACGACTCTCAGTTGGACTAGATGATCGTTGCCACCACCAACAAGTTCACCGTCCTCAAGAAGCTCGCGGACGACATCACCGTACTCCTCAAGCCCGCGCGCCCGGGCTCCTCATTGCCTGCCACCCTAATCGGCCTCCATGGCCGAAACCTCTTTCAAGCACCGGTGGCCCTACGACTGCCCACCGACGCCACGAAGAATGTCCATCTGGAGGTCGCGCTCACCGCGAGGCGCCTCGCCCTGCAAGAATTCGTCGACCTACACATCCACGTGTACGAGAAAATCATGTACATAGGTATCTACAAGGCCAGTGAGGACGCTACGACGTTGACCTTCCTTAACCGGCTGGAAGCCTTGGATGCCTTTGCGAATAAGCACCTCGACCTCGCCACAAAAGCCACCACCCCTTAGCCGCCGGTCGGTGGCCCGGCGCACTAAGTTGAGGAGGAGGAGGTCGTACGTTGATGGATGCATCTTTCTTCTAGCCTTCTGTAACCACCACTGCGATTGCATCATCATCGTGGCCTTCATTCTTATTGTGTTGTTGCATTCTCGTTCCAGTCAATACCGACATGTGCGATCCCTTTGCTTAATTATATGCATCACTGTAACTAGTACTCCATCCGTCAATTTATAAGTTGTGCTTACCTTTTCCATCAACTTCGTGCAACACGCGGGCATCTTGCTAGAAACGCTAGAACATGTCAGACCGCGTGTGACCAAACCGACGATGCGCCAACCTAGCTACTACGTACCCTGCTTATCTGGCGGAAATAGCACTGTCCTAGCGTTTCCAATCGTTATTTCTATCTATCGATCATGCCAAGGAGCAGAACCATAATGTTACAATTTATACAGGTTTCTCTACTCCTACTCCTATAAAAGACTCAGTTGGTGATGGTGGTGTGTCTGCCATCCGTCGTTTCTGACCATTAGATCTGCATCTAACGGCTGTGAGGTAAGTTGTGGCATTTTTGCAGCAATGGCCCACTTCTCTGCTCCAATTTGCAGAAAACTCCTTATTATCTTGAAAGCAACCACATCCCTCCCTCACCTCATCAAAACAGCCTGAGAAATATATATATATACTCCTATAAAAGACTCAGTTGGTGACGGTGGTGTGTCTGCCATCCGTCGTTTCTGACCATTAGATCTGCATCTAATGGCTGTGAGGTAAGTTGTGGCATTTTTGCAACAATAGCCCACTTCTCTGCTCCAATTTGCAGAAAACCCCTTATTATCTGGAAAGCAACCACATCCCTCCCTCACCTCATCAAAATAGCCTGATAAATATATTTTGAGTGAAAAGTACTCCCTCCGTTCCTAAATATTTGTCTTTCTAGAGATTTCAATAAGTGACTATATACGGAGCAAAATGACTGAATCTACACTTCAAAATATGTCTATGTAATCCGTATGTGATAGTCCATTTTTAATCTCTAAAAAGTCAAATATTTAGGAACGGAGGGAGTAATATATTAGGAGTATATCAAAACAAGAGTGATTTCTTTCAAGTTTGTGAACAAGTACTACTATTCTACTAGTTTGGATCCGTCGCAACGCATGGGCACATTGCTAGTAAAAGGAAAAGGCATGTTGCATTCGCGTCGCACTCCCCACACACACGCCCGGGAATCGGGAGTACTCCACGGCCCGTCCGGCACGACACATAGCTTAGGGAAGGCGTGTTGCCTAGCATTTTCACTTTCATGTGGGATCGCCGTTGAGCAAACCGACTATTGGCAAACCGCACCCCGCCCGCCGCCGGGTTGGAAAACAGAAACGAGGGGAAGAACTAGCTATAGCACGGAAGCCAAGAAATTTGGTGTCAGATGGGGCTCGTTGATAGAGTAGGAGCATTCCGTACTACTCTACTCCTACTAGTACCAAGTTTGTACTATACAACTAGTACTACCACTATACAACTAGTAGGTACATGCACGGCACAACATCCTAGGAACAAAAAACGGGAAGATCTTGTTTTGGGTGATTTATCTTTTTTTCTGTCAACCTAGTATGAATAATATGATGTGGGGGGCACCCATGAAGCTTATGTGGCTTGGTTGCATGGCTACGAAAGGTTAGAGAAAAATAAATAGATAATGTGTTTAGAGTGCACTCCACTAAACAGATATACTGTGGATCCATTGCAACGGGCCGGCACATCTATATCTATACCCCCTATATAGTGTGTGAATAACTTTGAAAGTTGGTCATTGGATGAAGCCAATCCGACGGTACAAAGATGGAAAATCCGAGCACTACTGGCCATTGGATATCATCTACATTCCACCAGATTCTGCCACATGTAAAATCTAGAGGACTCCATGGTTGAACTTCATTCATGACTAACTTTTCCACAACTAATCTTAGGCAAAGTGTGTCTACCTCAAAAAATGTGGCTGGCAAAATGGCCACCACAAGTGTGGCAAGATTTGGCAAGAAGTTGAGTCTATGACATGTGGACCATGTAGCTAGAAAAGTGTGTCAAGCCACAAGTGTAGCAATGAACCAAACACATGCCTGGTGTGTTTGGTAGGGTGTATGAAGGGTGCATGATCCCAAGAGTTCCCTTCTCGACCCATTTTTGGGTATTTGGTAGAGTTTATGGAGGGTGCATGAGTCCACACTAGATTAGCACAAATACACTAGAAGCATGCATGAAGACTGCATACATGAAGAGGGGTGTTGAGTTGAGCATGCATGAAGAGGGAACAACTATGCTGAGACGAGAACGCAACCAAACACACTTGTGGCACGCCTAAGCTTAGGCGTGGCAACCTTAGGCTGCAAACCAAACCATAACTTTGAAAGTTGGTCGTTGGATGAAGCCAATCCGACGGTACAAAGATGGCAAATCCGAGCACTACTGGCCGTTGGATATCATCTACATTCCACCAGATTCTGCCACATGTATAATCTAGAAGACTCCACATGTAGAAGCATAATGCACAAACCACCAGAATCTCATGTGTGCAATGCACGTGTACCTTACTAGTAGTTGGTAGTAGTAAGAAACAAATTCTGGGTTTGGCACGAGCTCGTACTACGGGAGCACCACAAGGCCTGCCGCAGGAGTTACATTTCCCTCTCGGGGCCCACGGGACCGAACTTCAGTGGCTTAGTTCCTGGCCTATGAGTCAATGACATGCGAACCTTAAATGCGGTTGGCCCACATGTCATTCTCATGGTGGTGGTGTGGTTTGCGACTCACTCGTTCGAGATGAACCAGCCGGTGGTGGCGTGGATGTGGCGAGGGTGCCACAGCTAGGCGTCGGGGCGTTATGGGGCGTAGATGGCCACACCGGTGGGTACTACCTGTATTACATAAGTACTCCAGCTGAAGATTGATGCCCGGGACGAAATGTGTCATAGCCGTTGGATGAAAATTCGATGGTGCGGGATGTGTGGTGTCATGGGTTCGTTCGGCGTCGTGGGAATCGCGTGTGGCAGTGGTAGAAACTTGATGCTAGCCGCATTTAAGGTGGCACACATGTCATGCACACAAAGGCAGAGGGGCGGTGCGGCCGAGAGGGGTGAGGCGCACGTCGGGGGACGTGGTGCCATGGGTTGGAGCGGCGTCGTGGGAATCGCGAGTGGCAGTGGATGAAACATGATGGTCGCCGTAGTTGAACTTCCATGGACAAGCTGTCATGTCTACGGACACATGCATTGCATACCGATCACTGGAAGGAGTAGTAGAGAAATCTAGGCGGATAAATAGTTCCTTATAGTCAAGCGGACCCACGCTACTACTTGTTCCAAAGACATGCACACCATCGAAATAGTCCATCTACTACATAGAGAGGGAATTCTTTTTTACAAGAGAGGAAATAGTTCATCCATCCATAATGCCCTGCTGCTGGTGCAACATCTTCTTCTTCTTCTTCTTCTTCTTCTTCTTCTACTTCTTCTTGTTCTCATTTTCTATGGGAGACGGCTTCGCAACAAGCTCTCTGGACCTTGTAGCTATCTCAAAACTCACAAGGGCATCGAGGGCAGCATATTTTATCCGCTCGTACGTAGAGAGATAATTCTCCCATCCAGACGACCTTAATGCCAGCGTCTTGTCACCCTTCTGAAGATTTGTTCCTAGCACAAAATTTTCTACGTCGAATAGGGATGGTGTCGGTTTATCACAATCTTCTACATGAATTTTTATTCTGGTTTGTAGGTCAGCGATGCTTTTCAAATCAAGGTTGTACGGCTCTAACTTCTGTTTGTCCCCTGCGATGGCTGCCCCACAGAAATATATGTCCTCCTGAGACAAGAAATCGTGAAGCTCACCTCGTATGGAGGGCACGTGTATGATGTGGTACACCAAAACATCATCTTCGAGCACAGCTGAAGGACGGCGGCGCGTTGGATCTTCCCAGTGGCACGCTTCATGTACTCTGCATCGAGACCGATGACATTCATCTCCACCTTTTGGAGGGAGTTGGATACATTGTTGATCCACTTCCGAACAACCCTTGGGTGGTCGGTGACTGTGGCAACTATGCTCAACGAGCCTTCGACGAGGACATGTTGGACGCTAAAAACCTGCATCTCGATCTCTTTCGCCATTTGGAACCACTGGACCGGAGGGCTATGGTTTGGAGAATTAGGATTAGATGGCTAGTCTAACTGAAGAAGATGATTATTTATAGGGGCTTCGGAATTACTCCAGTAGAATGTGAATAGGTTAAAACAATGTGAATGCAGTGTGGTTTGGATGCAAATGAAGATCAAGGAGTAGTGAAGAAGCCGAGGAAAATCGGTTCCCGATGGAGAAGTAAATGGTAGAAGTGGCCTGCAGGCAGTTGATTAGACGGCTAGGTAGACTAAAAGAAAAGGCTACGCGGGTAGGCTAAGGTGTGGGGCATGTCCCTGTACGTGCCCATCCTTCCAACGCTACATGTGCCACTGGCTAGTTGAGGCCACTCTTTCGAATCACTGTGGCGAGACATTTTATGATTCCTTTTTATTTCTACACCCCTCCTGACAGGTGGGACCTATGAAAACGAGAATATGGTTCTGCTCGTAATATGGATGATACCTGGAGGATGAAGTGAACCCAGTGGCATGCTAGCACGGGATTACTACTCATGTTCCTACTACTAGTAGTAGTAGTAATACAACTATGGTACACTTGATGGTCAAAATACTATTATTCATACAGTCCTCACAATGAAGTGACAAGACCCTGCGCCCGAGGTGACACCAGTCCAGGCGGCGTGTCTGGGTTACCAAAGTCAGCCTCACCTTGTGCACTATGCAGTCACTGTCACCGCTGCTGTATAGAATGCCTCGCCTCGTCCCCCTCCCCCTAGCACCACTCCGTCTCCATCTCCATCTCGTCGGAGATCCTGAGGCCACTCTTCATTATCTCACTGTGCCCCCGCATACCCTCGCCTCGGTCGCCTCCCCTAGTAGCACTATTCCCTCGCTAGCCGCTCCAGCACCGACAGCCTTCTCCCAAGTAAATCAAGCCCCCCAAAACCCCACCTTCCAAACTCCACCATGGCCGAACGCAAACTGCGTAGGATGCATATGAGCCTCGATTAGAGCAATCTCCCCAGTGACGTCCTCGGCCTCTGTTGTTCGTGTATGGATATGTTGAGCGCCCTGCGGCTGGCTGCATGCTCGAGGGGCATGCACACGGCCATCATCGAAGCGAGGCCAAAGCTTTTTAGGACACCCTGCTTGCTTCTATCTGGTCTTGTGAGATTGTCTCACCATGATACGGAGGCGTACATGATGCCCCTCGACTTCAATCCGATCTCCATTAGCCAAAACTTCTTTGCAGGTATGTAGTGGGTCACCGTACATCATTTCCCTCGACTTCGATCCGATCACCCTGGCCCGAAACTTCTTGGCGGGTATGTACTAGGTTGGCATGATCTCCCACTGGATGGCTGCCTTCAGAGAAGACGGTAAAAAGTTGGTGCTCGTGAACTTCTAGACCTCCCATGAGATTATCCTTCCTCCGTTGGATTATATAGAGTTTTACCATCGCGGTCCTAGTCATCTAGATTACCATGTCAGTTGGACGGACCTTGTTTTGCAGAAGATTGTAATCTGCCAAGTGCCCACACGACATGCGAATTACACAGACTTCAAGCTAATTGCCTTGTTCGACCGCGGACGCGCCTATCTTTACGCCGGCGCCTTTTTTAGCTGGAGACAACTCAGCTCGCAGTGGATCATCGTCAAAGCTGATACACACTTCTGTGATGCTATTGAACACAATGGCGTCATCTACGCGATCGACAAAGCATATGGCACAACGTATTACTGGGACAGCGCGTGTAAGTTGTTTCTGTCTCATGTTAATGATGACGCCATGACACTGTTTGAACTTTTTGTGATGATTGGCATATCCCTGTTTGAGCAGAATTTGAGTAGAACTATGGCAATGTATTAGAGACGCCGTAAATCAGCTATATTAGGAATGAGTTAATTCATGCGATTGTGATCATGTCATTACAACCAATTTGTACCCCTGAATAATCAAACGGTTAGTAATATATGGATATTCTCCTTATTTTATAGTAATCTATATACTACTACTAAATATGAGTGTGTATCAATGGCCATGTTAGTTTCCTCATTTTCATGATGTAGAAACATGCACCACACTGTTGGTTTCATCTAACCATACATTAGGGAAGTAAATGTGCATATGGAGAACTCTATATTTGAAAGTAGTGAAATCCTGTAATGCTTACTATGTGTACATACCTATATTCGCCCTTCAGCAATCAATGGCTAGAATAATATCCTCACAAACAAAATTCCCATAGAACACGAGTATATAACAATGCATGGTTTGTTAGTTACCTTGAAGAATTTGTTTGTGAGGACAGAACATGATTCCATAACATGCATGACATGGTAGTTTCCTGTGAAGAATCGATTGCGAGATAACATGAGTATAACCATGCATGGCACTTCTATATTTTCGAACCCAGTATACATTTCCCTGTATTTTCCTCCTAGTTCCAACAGGGACATATCAATGTTGTTTCTTGCATTATCCTACTCATACTCTGAACAATGCTGATCTTACATTAACAATGCATTTCCTTTTTGAGATGATGCAGTTTCCCTACAGTTACTGCCCTTTGTAATCACACCACCTTTGCCAAAAACACGGAAGCACAACTGGTTCGTCGCTCGATCAGACGACGGCAAAAGACTGATGATCATTCCGACACATGAGCCGAAAAAGTTATATTGCAAAAACCCCACTGTATACAAGCACTGTGAAATACGTGAGTATCCGGACAGTGGCTGTTACGTCTATGAGTAGGATACCAGCTTGTTGGGGCCTTCAGGATTTTTTAGTTGGAGGCGGGTAAATAGACTTGGTTCACACTCTCTGTTTCTCGGACTCAATTATCCGATTAACCAGGAGATCACCGTTGGCAAGGACCTTGATGGCAGAGAGGCTCTGCTTGCTATGGAAAATTGTGTCTGCACGGTGAGCCCTAAGAGTTCGGGAGCAAACCCCCCTGATTGTCAACGATACAGCCTGCAGCCAAAAGAAGGTGAGAATGACAAAGGCATACGGATTAACTTTGATCCTTGGATGTCTCAATTACGACATGCGGTGATGTGGTTCAAGCCTTTAGGTTGATAGGTAATTGGCTGTTGTGTCGAAAGGGTGGAGTACTGGTGTCTCCGGATCATTGGTCGCTGAAGCGGGGCTGCAAATTATGATGGTGTTGGATCATCTCTTTGAATGACTTTGTTGTCTTTGCTGCTTGTTCTGGATGGGTAGTTCTTTCTTTTGTTATGCATATCCCTTGTCATTTGGTCATCCTCGTCTATGTCACTCTTACTATGTAATAGTTGGTTCTATTTAGAATGTCATTCTTGTCTGGATCACGAGAGTCTGAGCGCTGCAGATGGGAGCGTTTTGGTGGTGTAGCAAGACTTCTTATGAACTATCATGTCTTGTTGTTTATGTCAGTAGTAGTCACTAGTCAGTGTTTGAATGTTGTATATATCGTTGTTTTGAACTATTTATTGTCTCGAACAACTGGTGGGCTAGATGAGGGCATCACCATTCTCCAATGTTCAGAGTGTATCTCCTTTTTTCAAGTTATATAATTTGAGCTCTGTGTCTTTTCGATGATGTACACTTGTTTGGGCCAGTGAGGTGTCGTTGAATATGGGCCGAGTAGTAACGCAATGCCAAATAGGTCAATTATGACTCTCTGGCCGGGCTCTCAGAAGATCCTAAAAAAAGGCCAGGCTCTCCAAAAAAGAAAGAATAAGGACTCTTAGGCCGACATGTGGGCGCCACTGGTGTTTTCGTGCGCTTGCGCACCGAGAGCATATTGGCGCGTGTTTGAAATCCAAGCTACCTTTTCATAACAATCTCCCGCCCCTCCCCCACCTCTGGAATCTCGATTCCTACTCTAGTTCCCCCAAATCCCCCTCCTGTCCTCCCTGTACTCAAGCTCACTATCATGTCACGGGTCAACGCGGATCTCCAAGCCGGAGATCCTAAGGTCCGTCCTGCCTTCGGTCGCTGCATGCTGTTGCTCAATAGTGGCATGGCGGCGCTTGATGAGCAGTTTGCCGGCAAAGTGAACATGGTAACCATCAACGGCAATCGGCCTCCCGTCTCGCCGGACGACCTTGTCAAATCTCTTGGCATTGCGCATGGCATCCAAATAAGTGACTTGCTCGTCAAAGTCTGTCCGCCACCGACTGATTTCTTCGTCAGGTTCCGGACAACTTTCAACTGCAGTCTTGTGTTCGAATCTTCCCGGCATTTGTCCTGCGATGGCGTGCTGGTGAGCTTTGATCGGTGGCACCCAGGATGGGGCTCGGTGCCCTCTGAGCTTGAGTTTTTAACAAAGCTTACCTTCCACGGCATGCCTCGACGTGCTTGGAATAGCGAGTCCATGAATGAGATTACCAATGACCTTGGAGGTGAGCTCGTAAGTATGTTTGTTCCTCCAGACAGCTGGGCTCTGACGGTTATGCCATGGATGAAGTCGCCCACCATACCGAAGGTGATTGGTGTTGAGATACCGGTGCAGGAACCGGGGTTGTACTATTCGGCTCCACCAAGGCCGCCGCGGACCACATTAGGAATCTAACTGTATCGAGTGTTCGTGCATGTCGAAGAAGTGGTCAATCCATCAATGGAAGTCCTGCCACCGCCGCTGGTGCAAGGGTCCATCGACGACGTCCATTACAGGAGTCAACGTCAGACTTTCCCCGTGTTGCTGGGAATGATGGATGGCACAGGGCCTACTCCATCGCACGGCGGAGGCCACTGCTTCGTTGGGAGAAGAGGTAGGGCTGGCTGCCTGGATGTGCTCTAATTTGAGGTAACAACTGAATCTTGCCAGATACTAGTTAAATCCGAGCTATGGGTGTGAAGCGCTGATGTGCCAGTACATTTGATTGTGACATGTTCTAGTTTTGTACTTGAACTTTTTTTAGAAAGGGTTGTACGTCAACTTAATGTGCTAGAAGAACTTATTGTGTTGTCTGTCTATTTTCTTTGCACACCATTCAAGATTTTTCCCTATCATTCATAAAGACGATGAACCGTTATGTACGAGTTCGTTGGTTTCAACATAGCCCTACCCGTAGCGATCCACTGCTTCCATCATGATTGTGCCGCCTGCGTGAAATTTTTGTATGCAAGTTCAGTGTGCTATGATGTTCTATATGATTGTGTCAACTATATAAATTTTTGGTGAGCATCAGCAATGCATATGGCTGAAAGATATATTTACGAGCATCGACCGATGGGTCTCTCAATCTCTCTCTTACACACACACACACACACACACGCACACACGCACAAGTGGGACCCGTTGAATTATTTTTGCTCGTGACAACTTTTAATTAGGTTCCAGTGTAATCTAACTTTTTTCTTAAGTTATTAATTGATCTCAGTGACTTCAAAAAGTTGTACAAAAGCCTTGTTTGGGCCTTTACGGTGTCGCTGAATGTGGGATGAGTAGCCATGTTAGGTTGTACTGTACTACACATGCCTTTTTTCTTCATCAGCAATGCAACTGGGCCGATAGTTGTACACAATATCCGGTCAACTTGTTATTCTCCGCCCCACTGGGCTGCAAACTTTCCTAGGAGGTATGCATTAGGCTTAACAAGAAAATTGACTTTAAGAAATAATAAATGGGATGTAATTATAATAACTGGGCAGTAACTATAAAAAAAATGCACCAAACATGTAATTAGTTTAAAAATATATTATTTTCAGAATTTGAAAATTTTAATTTCATTACTTGTTGCGCGCAATATTTTGTTCGATTTTAACGTAATATTACTTTATTTTGAAATTATATTTAATCTGACTGGAAATTTCGGATAAAAATATTTCGGATCCCATAAAAATGTGGGATTTTTTTTAATTCTGTTTTGAGCGGTTGGTTGAAATTATTAATCGTTGTCCTAGCAAGAAAATGGGTTGTACTTTTAAAAAACTGTAAATGGGCTGTAGTAAATTCCATTAGAATTAAAAAATGGGCTGTACATTCTTACAAATCACAAATGGGCTATATGTTCTCTGCCACACACTTGTGGGCCTTCTAAGTTGACGCGCCCCCTAAAAAACTAAGTTGACACGTATGCAAGGCTTTGTCAACAACACACGGTTCTGACAGCTGTGGCTATTGGATGTCCATCCAACGGATGTCGTGCTTCTTCTTCAATCTCGGATATTCTTGCTTCAGCCGCTCAAAAAATGATTCCTCCCCCTGACATCTGGGGCGCACCGTTTCAGCGGCTGACCTGTGGGCCTACTAAGTTGACGCGTACCAAGGGCTTTGTCAACTTAGTCAATATAAACGATTCTAGCTGCAGTGACCGTACGATGTCCATCCAACGACCGTAGTGCTTCTTCAACCTCTGGTCTTCTTGCTCTAGCCGCCCAAAGCAGCGCCGGTAGTGCCGCGTGCTCCTGCCTCCAGTAGCCGGCTGTGATGCCGCGGAGGCCTCACCGCCCCCTACTACTCCCACCGCTGGCCAGACCATCCCTCTACTCACCCACACCCCCTGTTATTCCGCGGCAACGGCAGCCTCACACCGCAGCCGAACCAGTGAACCCTCGCACTCCTCTCCGTGGGGCTTCCACTGTCGCGTCTTCCCCGGCTCCGTGTCGTACCATTCCTAGGCCTCGCCTTCGTCCACCGCCCTAGTGCTCTCGACACGGCGTGGTCAACGTGGTCAAGGAACGGCTTCCATCGGACGTGGACTGTACGTGGAGAGGCTGACAGCTAGGTCCACGATGGCAGCAAGGAAGTGCCTCCTTATTACGCGGAAAATAATGATTCCCACAGAACACGAGTATATAACAATGCAAGAACTATAGATCTAGTAGGCCAAACCAAACCAATAATTCGAAGAGACTTGCAAGGATATTATGAGCACACATAAAGAGTTCAGAAAAGAACCAAATATTTCTCGTAGATAACCTTGATCATAAACCCACAATTCATCGGATCTCGACAAACACACTGTGAAAAGAGATTACATCGAATAGATCTCCTCGAAGACCGAGGAGAACTTTGTATTGAGATCCAAAGAGCAAGAAGAAGCCATCTAGATACTAGCTATGGACCTGTCAGGGATATTAGTACCAGGTATAAACCGTCCAGGAGGGTCCGGTTTACGTTATCAAGATTATATTATCAAAGGCCAGGAGGATCCGGCCAGGAGTTAACGAACAGCACGGTGTCCTCCTATTGTTGTAACGGAGGAACAGGAGGAGTGCTCACCTGAGGATCTCGCCGGCGGACGACCGATTGAGCGCGCTGGAGGCGGAGCCGTTGCTGCTGTCATCGCCGGCGTGCCCATGAACTGCTTGACATTAACATCGACAATTGCATCTCCCATAGCCGAGCTGCACATCCACGGGCACCGGACTGCATGCACAATCCCTGCCGCCGTCGCCACCGTGTACCTCCTAGCACATTGTTGCCGTCCTAGGAGAAGAGATCCAGCGACGAGGTTGCACATAGGTAAAATTCAACGAGCTGCAAAAAAATCAAAGGAGCTGCAAACAAGGTGAGGCAGATCCTGCGACGGGCAACCTGCTGGTGTAGAAGGGAAGGAGGGGAGGTGGGAGGACCACGACGAGGGTGGCACGGTTCGAGCTCGCTTGATTTATGCGGGAAGAGGACGATGCAGGAGGGGAGAACCCGGATCCGGCGTGGGGATGCATGGATCCGTGCCCTGGGTTACCGTACCCAATAGCGTGGGTCGAGGGCGGTGCGCCCCGGAGGCATGGTGTTGCACCGCGTCAATGCAGGAGTGGGGCGTCGGCGGTGGGCGTTGGTGGTGGAAGGAGGGGATGTGAGTCGTGTGGAGGCGGTCGTGGTTGCTGGCGATGTTGAAGGAAGGTTGGGGCCGCGTGGCAGAGGAAGGAGGAGCGGGGCGACAGGGGG
>LR738715.1:174356328-174393522 GCA_902687465.1 Secale cereale | reverse complement strand
GGGAAGAAGGTGGGGATAGGGTGGAGATGGTGGGGGAGGGAGAGAGGCGGGGTGGGGAGGGGGTCGTCGTGTGCGGGCGCCGCCGCGCTAGAAGGTTGGGTGGGGAGGGGTGTGGGGGGGTTTTATGAGAATAAGGTTAGGTGTTATGAGAATAAGGTCTTAAGGGGTGTTATGAGAATAGACCCACTTCTCGAGCTTGCGTTGTATTCCCTCGAAGAGGAAAGGGAGATGCATCACAGTAACGTAAGTATTTCCCTCAGTTTTTGAGAACCAAGGTATCAATCAAGTAGGAGATGACGCGCGAGTTCCTCGCACCTGCACAAACAAATAAGAACTTCGCAGCCAACGCGATAAGGGGTTGTCAATCCCTTTACGGTCACTTATGAAAGTGAGATCTGATAGAGATGATAGTTCATATTTTTGGTATTTTTGTTTATAAGAACAGAAAGTAAAAGTGGAAAAAGTAAAGTAGATGTAGATTGATATGTTGAGAATAGACCCGGGGACAATGTGTTCTCTAGTGGCTTCTCTCATGATAGCGATATTCTACGGCGGGTAAACAAATTACTGTCAAGCAATTGATAGAAAAGCGAATAATTATGAGACTATCTAGGCATGATCATTGTATATAGGCATCACGTTCGAGACAAGTAGACCGACTCCTGCCTGCATCTACTACTATCACTCCACACATCGACCGCTATCCAGCATGCATCTAGTGTATTGAGTTCATAAGAACAGAGTAATGCCTTAAGCAAGATGACATGGTGTAGAGGGATAAACTCAAGCAATATGATATAAACCCCATCTTTGTATCCTCGATGGCAACAATACAATACATGCCTTGCTGCCCCTACTGTCACTAGGAAAGGACACTGCAAGATTGAACCCAAAGCCAAGCACTTCTCCCATTGCAAGAACTATAGATCTAGTAGGCCAAACCAAACCAATAATTCGAAGAGACTTGCAAGGATATTATGAGCACACATAAAGAGTTCAGAAAAGAACCAAATATTTCTCATAGATAATCTTGATCATAAACCCACAATTCATCGGATCTCGACAAACACACCGCAAAAAGAGATTACATCGACTAGATCTCCTCGAAGACCGAGGAGAACTTTGTATTGAGATCCAAAGAGAGAGAAGAAGCCATCTAGATACTAGCTATGGATCCAAAGGTCTGTGGTAAACTACTCACAACTCATGGTGAGGGCGATGATGATAATGTAGAAGCACTCCATGATGGATCCCCCCTCCGGCTGAGCTCCGGAACAGGCTCCAAGATTGGATCTCATGGGAACAGAAGGTTACGGCGGTGGAATTAGGGTTTTCTCTCTGTTGCTGATGGTTTTGGGGTACGTAGACTTATATAGGAGGAAGGAGGACACCAGGGGACTCACGAGGGCCCCACGAGGCAGGGGGCGCGCCCTAGGAAGGGGGGCGCGCCCCCCACCCTCGTGGGCACCTTGTGGCTCCCCTGACATGGTTCTCAAGTACCCCGTGCGTGATTTTCTCCAAAAATATCTCTCGCTAAGGTTTCATTCCGTTTGGACTCCGTTTGATATTCCTTTTCTGCAAAACACTGAAATAGGCAAAAAAACAGCAATCTGGACCGGGCCTTTGGGTTAGTAGGTTAGTCCCAAAATAATATAAAAGTGTATGATAAAGCCCATTAAACATCCAAGGCATCATAAATAATAGCATGGAACAATAAAAAATTATAGATACGTTGGAGACGTATCAAGCATCCCCAAGCTTAATTCCTGCTCGTCCTCGAGTAGGTAAATGATAAAAACAGAATTTTTGATGTGGAAAGCTAACCAACATAGTTTTTCAATGTAATTCTCTTAATTGTGGCATGAGTGTTCAGATCTGAAAGATTCAAGATAAAATTCTATATTGACATACGAAATAATAATACTTCAAGCATACTAACAAAGCAGTCATGTCTTCTCAAAATACTATGGCTAAAGAAAGTATCCCTACAAAATCATATAGTCTCGCTATGCAACCTCTTCATCACACAAAATATTCATATCATGCACAACCCCGATTTCAGCCAAGCACTTGTTTTCATACTCTATTCTTTCAAACCTTTCAACTTTCACGCAATACATGAGCGTGAGCCATGGACATAGCACTATGGGTGGAATAGAGAGGTGGTTGTGGAGAAGACAAAAAGATGGGAGATAGTCTCACATCAACTAGGCGTATCAATGGGCTATGGAGATGCCCATCAATAGATATCAATGTGAGTGAGTAGGGATTGCCATGCAACGGATGCACTAGAGCTAAATATGTATGAAAGCTCAACAAAACGAACTAGCGGGTGTGCATCCAACTTGCTTGCTCACGAAGACCTAGGGCATTTGAGGAAGCCCATCGTTGGAATATACAAGCCAAGTTCTATAACGAAAATTCCCACTAGTATATAAAATGACTAAGCATGAGACTCTCTACAATGAAGAACATGGTGCTACTTTGAAGCACAAGTGTGGGAAAACATAGTAGCAATTGTCCCTTTTTTCTTTCTTTTTTTGGGCCTTTCTTTTTTCTTTGCCCTTTTTTTTGCGGAGGGGCTTTATTGATTTAGCCTTTCCTCCCATGGGACAATGCTCTAATAATGATGATCATCACACTTTCATTACAACTCGATGTTACAACTCGATACTACAACAAAGTATGACTCTATATGAATGCCTTCAGTGGTGTACCGGGATGTGCAATGAAACAAGAGTGACATGTATGAAAAATTAAGCATGGTGGCCTTGCCACAAATACAATGTCAACTACATGATCATGCATGGCAATATGACAATATGAAGCGTGTCATATGAACGGAACGGTGGAAAATTGCATGGAAATATATCTCAGAATGGCTATGGAAATGCCATGATAGGTAGGTATGGTGGCTGTTTTGAGGAATAATATGGTGGTTGTTTTGAGGAAGGATATATAGTGGGTTTATGGTACCGGCGAAAGTTGCGCGGTACAAGAGAGGCTAGCAATGATGGAAGGGTGAGAGTGCGTATAATCCATGGACTCAACATTAGTCATAAGAACTCATATACTTATTACAAAAATCTACGAGTCATCAAAACAAAGCAATCAACGCATGCTCCTAGGGGGGAGGTTGGTAGGAGTTAACCATCGCGCGCCCCGACCTCCACACAAAGGTTGGCACTTTACAAATACCTCATGCTCTAACTTCATCACATAGCAGTTCACCATACGTGCATGCTACGGGAATCACTAACCTTAACACAAGTATTTCTCAATTTCATAATAACTCCACTAGCATGACTCTAATATCACTATCCTCATATCTCAAAACAATTATCAAGCATCCAACATCTCATTATATTCAATGCACTTAGTGTGATTTTTTTACTACATTGATATTGGATGTCTATCATGTGAACACTAGTTTTATAGCCTAAACACATTACCATGCTGTTTTAATAGACTCTCAAATGAATATAAGTGAAGCATGAGAGTTCAACAATTTCTTCAAAATATAATCACCACCGTGCTCTAAAAGATATAAGTGAAGCACCAGAGCAAAAACTATTCAACTCAAAAGATATTAGTGAAGCACATAGAGTGTTCTATCAACTCCTAGGCCATATTTAACTCTCTCAAATAGGTGTGTCCAGCAAGGATGATTGTGACAAACTAACAAGCAGAGACTCAAATTATACAAGACGCTCTAAGCAAAACACATATCATGTGGTGAATAAAAATATAGCTCCAAGTATAGTTACCGATGGATGAAGACGAAAGAGGGGATGCCTTCCGGGGCATCCCCAAGCTTAGGCTTTTGTTTGTCCTTGAATTTTACTTGGGGTGACATGGGCATCCCCAAGCTTAGGCCCTTGCTACTCTTTGTTCCATAGTCCATCAAAGCAATAGACAAAACTTGAAAACTTCACAACACAAAACTTAGACAAAAATTCTCATGAGCTCCGTAATTATAAGAAAACAAATCACTACTCAAAGGTACTGCAATGAATTCATTCTTTTTTTATATTGGTGTTAAACCTACTGTATTCCTACTTCTCTATGGTTCATACTTGCCAATACTACTCATAGATGCATTGAAATAAGCAAACAACACGCGAAAAACAGAATCTGTCAAAAACAGAACAGTCTGTAGTAATTTACAGGTTTCAAATACTTCTGTAACTCCAAAAAATTCAAACTCAATTGGTAAACATGCGGAATATGTCTATTAATCATCTGCAAAAAGAATCAACTAAATAGCATGATCCAGTAAAATCTGATGACCATTGTAGTGAGCGCTAACGATTCTGTTTTTCACAGCAAGATCACATAAACTTCACACATGTCTTCTCAAAGGTTCTACTTGGCACAAACACTAAACAAAACATGAAACCACATCTAAACAGAATCTAGATGTAATATTTATTCCCTAACAGCAACAAAAACAAAAAATATAAAATTGGGTTGCCTCCCAACAAGCGCTATCGTTTTACGCCCCTAGCTAGGCATTGATAATTCAATGATGCTCACATGAGAGACAAGAATTGAAGCACAAAGAGAGCATCATAAAACATGTGACAAACACATCTAAGTCTAACATATTTCCTATGCATAGGCATCTTATAAGAAAACAGATTATTAAGGCAAGCAAAAACTAGCATATGCAAGGAAGAAGAAAGAAACAAGATCCATCTCAACATGAAGAGAGGTAATTTAGTAACGTGAAGATTTCTACAACCATATTTTCCTCTCTCGTAATAATTGCATGTAGGATCATACGCAAATTCAAAATATAGCTATCACATAACATATTCTCAACACGATCCACATGCATGCAAAGTTGACACTCTTCCAAAATAGTGGGATTAACATTAACTAAAGTCATGACCTCTCCAAACCCACTTTTATCAAAAAAAAAATCATAAGATTGAACATTCTTCAAATATGTGGGATCTAAAGTTGACACTCTTCCAAACCCACTTTCAATATTATTGCAAACATTATTATCAATCTCATATTCAGCATGGAGCTTAAATAAATTTCCAAGATCATAAGAAGAATCACCCCAATCATGATCATTGCAACAAGTAGTGGGCATAGCAATACTAGCATCCCCAAGCTTAGGGTTTTGCATATCATTAACACAATTGACATATATAATAGTATCATTGCAATCATGCTTTTTATTTAAGGATCTAACATGAATCACTTTTTCTTTCAACAATTCCTCACAATTTTCAGATTCATAAATTTCGAGCAAAACCTCATAAAGATAATCTAGTGCACGCAGCTCACTAGCAATAGGTTCAACATAATTAGATCTCTTAAAGAGATTAGCAAGTGGATGAGGATCCATACTTTGGCAAGCGAAGATGCAAGCTAATTGAGGGCACATAGCAACACAAGCAAACAAGAAGCAAGCGAAGGATAAGGGTTTGTGATAGGTACTTGGTATATGACTTTTGTGTAAGCCTCCCCGGCAACGACGCCAGAAATTCTTCTTGCTACTTCTCAAGCTTGCGTTGTATTCCCTCGAAGAGGAAAGGGAGATGCAGCACAGTAGCGTAAGTATTTCCCTCGGTTTTTGAGAACCAAGGTATCAATCCAGTAGGAGACCACGCGCGAGTTCCTCGCACCTGCACAAACAAATAAGAACTTCACAGCCAACACGATAAGCGGTTGTCAATCCCTTTACGATCACTTACGAAAGTGAGATCTGATAGAGATGATGGTTTATATTTTTGGTATTTTTGTTTATAAGAACAGAAAGTAAAAGCGGAAAAAGTAAAGTAGATGTAGATTGATATGTTGAGAATAGACCCGGGGGGCATAGTGTTCTCTAGTGGCTTCTCTCATGATAGCGATATTCTACGACGGGTAAACAAATTATTGTCAAGCAATTCATAGAAAAGCGAATAATTATGAGACTATCTAGGCATGATCATTGTATATAGGCATCACGTCCGAGACAAGTAGACCGACTCTTGCCTGCATCTATTACTATTACTCCACACATCGACCGCTATCCAGCATGCATCTAGTGTATTGAGTTCATAAGAACAGAGTAACGCCTTAAGCAAGATGACATGATGTAGAGGGATAAACTCAAGTAATATGATATAAACACCATCTTTTTATCCTCGATGGAAACAATACAATACGTGCCTTGCTGCCCCTACTGTCATTGGGAAAGGACACCGCAAGATTGAACCCAAAGCCAAGCACTTCTCCCATTGCAAGAACTATAGATCTAGTAGGCCAAACCAAACCAATAATTCGAAGAGACTTGCAAGGATATTATGAGCACACATAAAGAGTTCAAAAAAGAACCAAATATTTCTCGTAGATAACCTTGATCATAAACCCACAATTCATCGGATCTCGACAAACACACCGTGAAAAGAGATTACATCCAATAGATCTCCTCGAAGACCGAGGAGAACTTTGTATTGAGATCCAAAGAGAGAGAAGAAGCCATCTAGATACTAGCTATGGACCTATCAGGGATATTACTACCAGTTATAAACCGGCCAGGATGGTCCGGTTTACCTTATCAAGATTATATTATCAAAGGCCCGGCGGAGCATGAAATAGAAGATTGCAACCCAAGAGGCTTTTACCTTAATCGAAGGGGCCGGACTAGTATAAAATCTATGTGTCCTTTGTCCGCTTTAACCCCTTTAAGCTAACCCATAGCGATGGCCTCACGACTAAGTCCTTTTGCTAGGACATCTGTCGTGCTAAATCCACGATAGTTGGCGCCCACCGTGGGGCTATCGCACGATGGTTTCGAGTTCTTGAAGGGCAGCTTTGAAGGACTCAAGGGCTACGCAGTGGGCCAGATGACTAAGAGTCGTCGCGGCCGGGTCTACATCGACGATGCAGGCTGGGGCCCCGAGGCTGATTCAATCGAATACGGGTACCGGGTCCCCTTCGGCAGCTTCCACGTCTTCATCGACAAGATCGGCGAACCGGGCCCTGAGCTGGACATCTGCCCCAACATCTTCGAGCTGGCTCAGCGTGCGAGACCAGCCCGGATTCATCCAGCCGTGAAGCACGTCTTCGTTGGAGCAGTGCATGAAGTGCAAATCGCGGACGGATCGGACTCTGGCGGCGAGACTGTTGTCTATTCCAATGACGAATCTTCTTCTGGAGAGACAGAATCTTTGTATCTACTGCATGATGGTCGATCAGAGGGTTGTTCCGAGGGTGACAGTATTCCGGACCCCCTTGATCCGCCAAACCGGGTCATTGTCTTTATGGCTGGATCACAGTCCATGCAGCAGCCTTCAACAACAACGGCATTAACATCAGATGTGATGGGGGCTAGAGCAGGAGATCCTCCCCCGTCACCATCTAATACTTTATCCACCTTGGTCGACACTTTGACGGTGTTATTGACAGTAGAGGTAACCAGGCCAACAAGGAGCGGCATGATGCGGAGGTCGCTCAGGTGATGCCCAGGCCTATTGACTCATGTTAGATCAGAACGCTTCACACGAGGTAAAGATGAGAAGGCAACGATCTCGTTTGCCACCGGTTTATGAGGCAAGAAATATCTTCACCACGCTAGGAGCAGGAACTAGTAACCAGCCGGAGGTGAACCGGGGAGGAGCACTGGGCACGGGCGCGTCGGTTCAGCCGCCGGCCGCATAGCCAAACCGCCAAGTTGTGCCGACCCAACATGTGCCCACCCCTCCTGGACATTATTCTAATCTGTTGGATAACATAGTTGCCGCTGCTTCACGACTGGCCGCCCTTCCCATTGAAGGAACGTCCCCCATAGCAGTGGAGGCACGACGGGCCAGGGAGTTGTTGGACACGGCGCTAACTCAACAGCAAGCTTATTCCTACAGTCGGGAGAGGATTCACTCGACCCCCCGCCCAAGCCGGAGTTATACTAGGCGTCTGGATGAGCCGGCCGTGTCAAGTAGTGCACGGAGATGTAATCAGCCAAGGCGGGATAATCCGGCAGGAGGAGAGGCGCACGCTCAAGAGGTGTTGGATCAGGCCAGGCAGCACCGGTAGGCCGAGGTAACAGCACAGTGCGAAGCCTGTCAGGCTACACCGGTTCGTCCTACCACCACGGTTGAACTGGGGGTCATGTCCAGTTCCCTAGGCATGCCGTGTCTCGTCCCCGCTCTACGGAACATAAAACTGCCCAAGGATTTTAAAGGACCGCGCAAAGTACCCAACTACACGACGGATCTGGCTCCAGAGGCATGGGTTGAGAGTTACGAGATGGCAATGGAGATGCTGGATGTGGATGATGCAGCATGTGCTAAGTATTTCACGATGATGCTCGAGGGCACGGCTCGCACTTGGTTGAAGGGTTTGCCGCCTAACTCAATCGGATCTTAGGCCGAATTGCGGCGCCGGTTTATCAACAACTTCAAGGACACGTGCAAACAGCCAATGTCTGTGGTCAATTTAGCTGCCTGCGTTCAAGGAGAGCAGGAGTCTACAAGCAGTTGGGTTCGTCGAGTATCAGAAATCTTGCACTCCTCCAACAGCATCAACCCAAGTACAGCAGTGGTAACCTTGGAGGGCAACTGCCGGTTTGAACCTTTGCGGCTAAAGTCGGGATGGCTTAAACGTGATTGCAATGACATGGGGGAGCTCATGGGCGTTTTAGTAAAGTACGGAGACTTTGATAACACCAAACATCCAGACACAGACGGAGACAAGTCAGGGAAGGCGAGCTAGAATGATAAACCGCCGCAGTCCAATCCGTCGAATCAAGGATACAATGGTAAGCGTAAATCGGTTGGCAACTCAGATTTTGTGGCCAACACCAACGCTCAGGAGGACGGGCAGCGCCGCAAAGGTAGACCACCCCCACGTAATGGGAGGCCGCCTATTAACCTGGAACGCTAGTTGAACGTGCCTTTCCCAAAGCACGGTACGCCGGAAAAACTGGCTACGCATCTCTGGAAGGACTGTTTCATCATGCAGGAATTCATGAACCGGAATAGGTATGATCACGGGCCCTCCAACGGATCAGGCCCTGGCTTCCAGGGTCCGGGTTATCAAGGTGGTGGATCCGGTTCAGGGTACCACGGTAATAACAATGCATGGTCTATTAGTTACCTTGAAGAATTTGTTTGTGAGGACAGAACATGATTCCATAACATGCATGACATGGTAGTTTCCTGTGAAGAATCGATTGCGAGATAACATGAGTATAACCATGCATGGCACTTCTATATTTTCGAACCCAGTATACATTTCCCTGTATTTTCCTCCTAGTTCCAACAGGGACATATCAATGTTGTTTCTTGCATTATCCTACTCATACTCTGAACAATGATGATCTTGCATTAACAATGCATTTCCTTTTTGAGATGATGCAGTGTCCCTACAATTACTGCCCTTTGTAATCACACCACCTTTGCCAAAAACAAGGAAGTACAACTGGTTCCTCGATCGATCAGACGACGGCAAAAGACCGATGATCATTCTGACACAAGAGCCGAAAAATTTATATTGCAAAAACCCCACTGTATACAAGCACTGTGAAATACGTGAGTATCCGGACAGTGGCTGTTACGTCTATGAGTAGGATACCAGCTTGTTGGGGCCTTCAGGATTTTTTAGTTGGATGCGGGTAAACAGCCTTGGTTCACACTCTCTGTTTCTCGGACTCAATTATCCGATTAACCAGGAGATCACCGTTGGCAAGGACCTTGATGGCAGAGAGGCTCTGCTTGCTATGGAAAATTGTGTCTGCACGGTGAGCCCTAAGAATTCGGGAGCAAACTCCCCTGATTGTCAACGATACAACCTGCAGCCAAAAGAAGGTGAGAATGACAAAGGCATACGGATTAACTTTGATCCTTGAATGTCTCAATTACGACAGGCAGTGATGTGGTTCAAGCCTTCAGGTTGATAGGTAATTGGGCTGTTGTGTCGAAAGGGTGGAGTACTGGTGTCTCCGGATCATTGGTCGCTGAAGCGGGGCTACAAATTATGATGGTGTTGGATCATCTCTTTGAATGACTTTGTTGTCTTTGCTGCTTGTTCTGGATGGGTAGTTCTTTCTTTTGTTATGCATATCCCTTGTCATTTGGTCATCCTCGTCTATGTCACTCTTACTATGTAATAGTTGGTTCTATTTAGAATGTCATTCTTGTCTGGATCACGAGAGTCTGAGCGCTGCAGATGGGTGCGTTTTGGTGGTGTAGCAAGACTTCTTATGAACTATCATGTCTTGCTGTTTATGTCAGTAGTAGTCACTAGTCAGTGTTTGAATGTTGTATATATCACTGTTTTGAACTGTTTATTGTCTCGAACAACTGGTGGGCTAAATGAGGGCATCACCATTCTCCAATGTTCAGAGTGTATCTCCTTTTTTCAAGTTATATAATTTGAGCTCAGTGTCTTTTCGATGATGTGCACTTGTTTGGGCCAGTGAGGTGTCGTTGAATATGGGCCGAGTAGTAACGCAATGCCAAATAGGTCAATTATGACTCTCAGGCCGGGCTCTCGAAAGATCCTAAAAAAAAGGCCAGGCTCTCCAAAAAAGAAAGAATAAGGACTCTTAGGCTGACATGTGGGTGCCACTGGTGTTTTCGTGCGCTTGCACACCGAGAGCATATTGGCGCGTGTTTGAAATCCAAGCTACCTTTTCATAACAATCTCCCGCCCCTCCCCCACCTCTGGAATCTCGATTTCTACTCTAGTTCCCCCAAATCCCCCTCCTGTCCTCCCTGTACTCAAGCTCACTATCATGTCACGGGTCAACGTGGATCTCCAAGCCGGAGATCCTGAGGTCCGTCCTGCCTTCGGTCGCTGCATGTTGTTGCTCAACAGTGGCATGGCGGCGCTTGACGAGTAGTTTGCCGGCAAAGTGATGATGGTAACCATCAACGGCGATCGGCCTCCCGTCTCGCCGGACGACCTTGTCAAATCTCTTGGCATTGCGCACGGCATCCAAATAAGTGACTTGCTCATCAAAGTCTGTCTGCCACCGGCTGATTTCTTCGTCAGGTTCCGAACAACTTTCGACTGCAGTCGTGTGTTCGAATCTTCCCGGCATTTGTCCTGCGATGGCGTGCTGGTGAGCTTTGATCGGTGGCACCCAGGATGGGGCTCGGTGCCCTCTGAGCTTGAGTTTTTAACAAAGCTTACCTTCCACGGCATGCCTCGACGTGCTTGGAATAGCGAGTCCATGAATGAGATTATCAACGACCTTGGAGGTGAGCTCGTAAGTATGTTTCTTCCTCCAGACAGCTGGGCTCTGACGGTTATGCCATGGATGAAGAAGTCGCCCACCATACCGAAGGTGATTGGTGTTGAGATACCGGTGCAGGAATCGGGGTTGTACTATTCGTCTCCACCAAGGCCGCCGCGGACCACATTAGGGATCTACCTGTATCGAGTGTTCGTGCATGTCGAAGAAGTGGTCAATCCATCAATCGAAGTCCTGCCACCGCCGCTGGTGCCAGGGTCCATCGACGACGTCCATTACAGGAGTCAATGTCAGACTTTCCCCGTGTTGCTGGGAATGATGGATGGCACAGGGCCTACTCCATCGCACGGCGGAGGCCACTGCTTCTTTGGGAGAAGAGGCAGGGTTGGCTGCCTGGATGTGCTGTAATTTGAGGTAACAACTGAATCTTGTCAGATACTAGTTAAATCCGAGCTATGGGTGTGAAGCGCTGATGTGCCAGTACATTTGATTGTGACCTGTTCTAGTTTTGTACTTGAACTTTTTTTAGAAAGGGTTGTACGTCAACTTAATCTGCTAGAAGAACTTATTATGTTGGCTGTCTATTTTCTTTGCACAACATTCAAGTTATTTCCCTATCATTGATAAAGACGATGAACCATTATGTATGAGTTCGTTGGTCTCAACATAGCCCTACCCGTAGCGATCCACTGCTTCCATCCTGATTGTGCCGCCTGCGTGAAATTTTTGTATGCAAGTTCAGTGTGCTATGATGTTCTATATGATTGTGTCAACTATATAAATTTTTGGTGAGCATCAGCAATGCATATGGCTGAAAGATATATTTACGAGCATCGACCGATGGGTCTCTCTCTCTCTTACACACACACACGCACACACGCACAAGTGGGACCCGTTGAATTATTTTTTGCTCGTGACAGCTTTTAATTAGGTTCCAGTGTAATCTAACTTTTTTCTTAAGTTATTGATTGATCTCAGTGACTTCAAAAAGTTGTACAGAAGCCTTGTTTGGGCCTTTACGGTGTCGCTGAATATGGGCTGAGTAGCCATGTTAGGTTGTACTGTACTACACAGGCCTTTTTTCAACATCAGCAATGCAACTGGGCCGATAGTTGTACACAATATCCGGTCAACTTGTTATTCTCCGCCCCACTGGGCTGCAAACTTTCCTAGGAGGTATGCATTAGGTTTAACAAGAAAATAGACTTTAAGAAATAATAAATGGGATGTAATTATAATAACTGGGCAGTAACTATAAAAAAATGCACCAAACATGTAATTAGTTTAAAAATATATTATTTTCAGAATTTGAAAATTTTAATTTCATTACTTGTTGCCCGTGCAATATTTCGTTGGATTTTAACGCAATATTAATTTATTTTGAAATTATATTTAATCTGACTAGAAATTTCGGATAAAAATATTTCGGATCCCATAAAAATGTGGGAATTTTTTTTTAATTCTGTTTTGAGCGGTTGGTAGAAATTATTAATCGTTGTCCTAGCAAGAAAATGGGTTGTACTTTTAACAAACTGTAAACGGGCTGTAGTAAATTCCATTAGAATTAAAAAATGGGCTGTACATTCTTACAAATCACAAATGGGCTATATGTTCTCTGCCACACACTTGTGGGCCTTCTAAGTTGACGCGCCCCCTAAAAAACTAAGTTGACGCGTATGCAAGGCTTTGTCAACAACACACGGTTCTGGCAGCTGTGGCCGTTGGATGTCCATCCAACGGATGTCGTGCTTCTTCTTCAATCTCGGATATTCTTGCTTGAGCCGCCCAAAAAATGCTTCCTCCCCCTAACAACTGGGGCGCACCGTTTCGGCGGCTGACCTGTGGGCCTACTAAGTTGACGCGTACCAAGGGCTTTGTCAACTTAGTCAATATAAACGATTCTAGCTGCAGTGACTGTACGATGTCCATCCAACGACCGTAGTGCTTCTTCAACCTCTGGTCTTCTTGCTCCAGCCGCCCAAAGCAGCGCCGGTCGTGCCGCGTCCTCCTGCCTCCCGTAGCCGGCTGTGATGCCGGGGAGGCCTCACCACCCCCTACTACTCCCACCGCTGGCCAGACCATCCCTCTACTCACCCACACCCCCTGTTATTCCGCGGTGACGGCAGCCTCACACCGCAGCCGAACCAGTGAACCCTCACACTCCTCTCCGCGTGGGCTTCCACTATC
Source organism: Secale cereale (assembly GCA_902687465.1). Lineage (NCBI taxonomy): Eukaryota > Viridiplantae > Streptophyta > Magnoliopsida > Poales > Poaceae > Secale > Secale cereale. The sequence goes on along the minus strand of LR738715.1, from coordinate 174,380,138 downwards.
GCGTCTTCCCCGGCTCCGTGTCGTACCATTCCTAGGCCTCGCCTTCGTCCACCGCCCTAGTGCTCTCGACACGGCGTGGTCAACGTGGTCAAGGAACGGCTTCCATCGGATGTGGACTGTACGTGGAGAGGCTGATAGCTGGGTCCACGATGGCAGCAAGGAAGTGCCTCCTTATTACACGGAAAATAATGATTCCCACAGAACACGAGTATATAACAATGCAAGAACTATAGATCTAGTAGGCCAAACCAAACCAATAATTCGAAGAGACTTGCAAGGATATTATGAGCACACATAAAGAGTTCAGAAAAGAACGAAATATTTCTCGTAGATAACCTTGATCATAAACCCACAATTCATCGGATCTCGACAAACACACCGTGAATAGAGATTACATCGAATAGATCTCCTCGAAGACCGAGGAGAACTTTGTATTGAGATCCAAAGAGAGAGAAGAAGCCATCTAGATACTAGCTATGGACCTGTCAGGGATATTACTACCAGGTATAAACCGGCCAGGAGGGTCCGGTTTATGTTATCAAGATTACATTATCAAAGGCCCGACGGAGCATGAAATAGAAGATTGCAACCCAAGAGGCTTAGAGCCCAAGTGTTAGGGCCCATGATTTGTAAACCGTCATACCATGTACTTGGGATGCAAGATAGAAAGAGTTGAGACCGAGGCGGACACGTTTATGAGCCGACCTCGGGACTTCGTAAACCGGACCGGACACGTTTATGGGACGATCCGGTGACGGTTCAAGAGAGACAACAATAGATCGAGACACAAGCAAAGTGGATTCGCTCCTTGGTCATCGAAACCTCAGAAATACACACCAAACTAGACGTAGGCTTTTACCTTCACAGAAGGGGCCGGACTAGTATAAAATGCATGTGTCCTTTGTCCGCTTTAACCCCTTTAAGCTAACCCGTAGCGATGGCCTCACGACTAAGTCCTTTTGCTAGGACATCTGTCGTGCTAAATCCACGACAGTTGGCACCCACCATGGGGCTATCGCACAATGGTTTCGAGTTCTTGAAGGGCAGCTTTGAAGGACTCAAGGGCTACGCAGTGGGCCAGATGACTAAGAGTCGTCACGGCCGAATCTACATCGACGATGCAGGCTGGGGCCCCGAGGCTGATTCAATCGAATACGGGTATCGGGTCCCCTTCGGCAGCATCCACGTCTTCATGGACAAGATCGGCGAACCGGGCCCTGAGCTGGACATCTTCCCCAACATCATCGAGCTGGCTCAGCGTGCGAGACCAGCCCGGATTCATCCAGCCGTGAAGCACGTCTTCGTTGGAGCAATGCATGAAGTGCAAATCGCAGACGGATTGGACTCTGGCGGCGAGATTGTTGTCTTTTCCAATGACGAATCTTCTTCCGGAGAGACAAAATCTTTGTATCTACTGCATGATGGTCGATCAGAGGGTTGTTCCGAGGGTGATAGTATTCCGGACACCCTCGATCCGCCAAACCGGGTCGCTGTCTTTATGGCCGGATCACAGTCCATGCAGCAGCCTTCAACAACAGCGGCGTTAACATCAGATGTGATGGCGGCTATAGTAGGAGATCCTCCCCCGTCACCATCTAATACTTTATCCACCTTGGTCGACACTTTGACGACGTTATTGACAGTAGAGGTAACCAGGCCAACAAGGAGCGGCATGATGCGGAGGTCGCTCAGGTGAAGGGCCGGATTGAGCAAGCCAAGTTGGACCTGGCTGCTGAGAAAGCTAGGATGGCTACAAAGCAGACGGAGCTTGATGCCCAGGCCTATTGACTCATGTTAGATCAGAACGCTTCACACGAGGTAATGATGAGAAGGCAACGAACTTGTTTGCCACAGGTTTATGAGGCAAGAAATCTCTTCACCACGCCAGGAGCAGGAACTAGTAACCAGCCGGAGGTGAACCGGGGAGGAGCACTGGGCACGGGCGCGTCGGTTCAGCCGCCGGCCGCATAGCCAAACCGCCAAGTTGTGCCGACCCAACATGTGCCCACCCCTCCTGGTCATTATTCTAATCCGCTGGATAACATAGTTGCCGCTGATTCACGACTAGCTGCCCTTCCCATTGAAGGAACGTCCCCCATAGCAGTGGAGGCACGACGGGCCAGCGAGTTGTTGGACACGGCACTAACTCAACAGCAAGCTTATTCCTACAGTCGGGAGAGAATTCACTTGACCCCCCGCCCAAGCCGGAGTTATACTAGGCGTCTGGATGAGCCGGCCGTGTCAAGCAGTGCACGGAGACGTAATCAGCCAAGGCGGGATAATCCGGTAGGAGGAGAGGCGCACGCTCAAGAGGTGTTGGATCAGGCCAGGCAGCGCCGGGAGGCCGAGGTAACAGCACAGTACGAAGCCCGTCAGGCTACACCGGTTCGTTCCACCACCACGGTTGAACCGGGGGTCATGTCCAGTTCCCTAGGCGTGTCGTGTCTCGTCCCCGCTCTACGGAACGTAAAACTGCCCAAGGATTTTAAAGGACCGCGCAAAGTACCCAACTACACGGCGGATCTGGCTCCAGAGGCATGGGTTGAGAGTTACGAGATGGCAATGTAGATGCTGGATGTGGACGATGCAGCATGTGCTAAGTATTTCACGATGATGCTCGAGGGCACGGCTCGCACTTGGTTGAAGGGTTTGCCGCCTAACTCAATAGGATCTTGGGCCGAATTGCGGCGCCGGTTTATCAACAACTTCAAGGACACGTGCAAACAGCCAATGTCTGTGGTCGATTTAGTTGTCTGCATTCAAGGACAGCAGGAGTCTACAAGCACTTGGGTGCGTCGAGTATCAGAAATCTTGCACTCCTCCAACAGCATCAACCCAAGTACAGCAGTGGTAACCTTGGAGGGCAACTATCGGTTTGAACCGTTGCGGCTAAACTCGGGATGGCTTAAAAGTGATTGCAATGACATGGGGACGCTCATGGGCGCTTTAATAAAGTACGGAGACTCTGATAACACCAAACATCCAGACACTGACGGAGACAAGTCAGGGAAGGCGAGCAAGAACGATAAACCGCCGCAGTCCAATCCGGCGAATTAAGGATACAATGGTAAGCGTAAAGCGGTTGGCAACACAGATTGTTTGGCCAACACCAACGCTCAGGAGGACGGACAGTGCCGCAAAGGTAGACCGCCCCCACGTAATGGGAGGCCGCATATTAACCTGGAACGCTAGTTGAACGTGCCTTGCCCAAAGCACGGTACGCCGGAAAAACTGGCTACGCATCTCTGGAAGGACTGTTTCATCATGTAGGAATTCATGAACCGGAATAGGTATGATCACGGGCCCTCCAGCGGATCAGGCCCTGGCGGGTCCTGGTTATCAAGGTGGTGGATCCGGTTCAGGGTACCACGGTAATAACAGCAACCACAATGGACACAATCAGCACAACCAGCATCATGGTCAAGGCGGATACACAACCAAGGGAATCAACAGCGTCAACAACAACAGCAATCCGGATATCAGAACAATCCGCAGGAGCTGAGCAGTGGGCAGTATCATCTCTTCACCACAAGCTTGTGCAAGCGGGATCAGAAAGTTCTGAAGAGGTCAGTGCATTCTGTTGAACCGGCGGTGCCATGTTTCCTGCGTTGGTCAGAACAGCCCATTGTATGGAGCAGAGAGGATCATCCACCCCGGGTTGATAATCCGGGTCAGCTAGCTCTAGTGGTAGCACCTCAGGTGGGTGGCTACAAATTCACCAAAGTGCTTATGGATGGAGGCATCATCATCAATATCCTGTATTATGAGACTTTCCGGCGTATGGGGCTGACAGATAAAAAGCTTCGACAGTCCAATACAGTGTTTCATGGGGTGGTGCCTGGTAAATCGGCCTATCCCGTTGGCAAGATCGATCTAGAAGTTACCTTTGGAGATGAGCATGATTCTAGGTCAGAGACCGTAACCTTTGAGGTGGTAAAGATCAAGAGCCCATACCATGCTTTGTTTTGGCGGTCGGTTTACGCCAAGTTCATGGCTAGGCCGTGTTATGTTTATCTACAGCTCAAGATGCCAGGCCACAAGGGAACTATTACGGTCCATGGGAGCCGCAAAATTGCATTGGAGTGCGAGGAAGGTGATGCAGCTTATGCTGAGGCGGTTTGTGCAACTAAGGAGTTGAAGTTCTATAAGGACAATGTTGATCCGGCCGACAGGTCTCTGCTGAAGAAACCAACCACAGAGCATGATCCGGCGTTGAATTTCAAATCAGCTGAAGAGACTAAATAGGTGGACTTTGTCCCTGGCGATTCATCCAAGTAGTTCACTATCAGTGCTAACCTAGATCCGAAATAGGAAAGCGCGCTCATCGAGTTCATCCGTGAGAACCGAGACATCTTTGCATGGAAACCTTCTGACATGCCAGGTATACCGAGGGAACTCGCTGAGCACAATCTTAACATTGATCCTAAATTTAAACCGGTGAAGCCGTATCTGCGTCGCTTCAACGAAGAGAGGCGCAAGGCTATTGGAGAAGAAGTGGCTAGGCTCTTGGCCGCAGACTTTATAATTGAGGTGTTTCATCCGGAGTGGTTGGCTAATCCGGTGGTAGTACTTAAGAAAAATGGCACTTGGCGAATGTGTGTTGATTACACAGATCTGAACAAAGCTGGCCCAACTGATCCCTTTGCTCTCCCCCGTATTGATCAAATCATTGATGCTACGGCCGGATGTGAGTGGCTGAGTTTTTTGGATGCATACTCAGGTTATCATCAGATCAAGATGGCAGTTAAGGACCAGGAGAAGACACCCTTTATAACTCCCTTTGGAGCCTTCTGCTATGTATCTATGCCATTTGGGCTCAAGAGTGCCCAGGTGACCTACCAGCGTTGTGTGTAGAATTGCCTTCACGGACAGATTGGACGGAATGTTCATGCATATGTGGATGACACTGTGGTGAAGTCCAGAAAAGAGGAGACGTTAATAGCAGATTTAAAAGAAACCTTCGACAATCTGCGGGTCTATAAAATGATGCTTAATCCGGAGAAGTGCATTTTCGGTGTTCCGGCAGGCAAGCTCCTGGGGTTCTTGGTATCAAACAGAGGAATCGAAGCTAATCCGGAGAAGATCAAGGCGATTACATCATTGGCTAAACCGGCGTCCATTAATGACTTCCAACGCGTGGCAGGCCGTATTGCGGCACTCAGCCGGTTTATCAGCCGTTCGGGGGAGAAGGCTATCCCGCTTTATCAGATGATGAAAAAGACAGATCGCTTCGTCTGGAGTGATGCTGCAGATGCTGTGTTTGAGGACCTGAAGAGGCAATTGGCAGAACCGCCAGTCCTTGCTGCCCTAGTTGACAATGAGCCGCTGTTGTTATACGTGGCTGCTAATGCCCGTGCAGTAAGCGTTGCCATTGTGGTAGAGCGCAAGGAGGCAGGCAAAGAATTTCTGCTTCAGCGCCCGGTTTACTACATCAGTGAGGTGCTCATCGAGTCAAAGCAGAGATATCCGCATTGGCAGAAACTGGTGTATGGAGTCTTCATGGCAAACCGGAAATTAAAGCACTATTTTCAGGGTCACCCAATCACCGTTGTCAGTTCAGCTCTGTTAGGGGATATAATCCAGAACAGAGAAGCTACTGGGTGGGTTGAAAAGTGGGCCATTGAACTTAGCCCGCACAGATTAAAGTATGTGCCCCATACGGCGATAAAATCCCAAGCATTGGTGGATTTCATCAATGATTGGACAGAATTGCAAGCGCCTGAGGAGAAGGCGGATCATACATACTGAACTATTCACTTTGACGGTTCAAGGCAATTGGAGGGTTCGGGGGCTGGAGTTGTGTTAACTTCCCCACGAGGTGATAAGTTCTATTATGTCCTCCGTTTATTGTTCCCTTGTACTAACAATGCTGCTGAGTACGAAGCTCTCCTCCATGGTCTGCGGATGGCCAAGGAGATGAACTTGAGCCGGGTTAAGTTCTTCGGTGATTCAGATCTGGTGGCACAGCAAGTATCTAGAAAGTCAGACTCCAAGGATCCGCTCATGGCAGCATATCGACGAGAGGTGGACGCTGTCGCTGGACACTTCAAAGGTTATCAGGTGGATCATATAGACCGGCGAAAGAATGAAGCGGCCGTTGCATTAAGTCGGCTGGGTTCCCAGCGTAAACCGGTTCCACCTAATACCTTCTTGGACGAGTTGCATAATCCGTCGGTGCAGTTACCTTCAGAGGAGGACTTGGCTTTTCCTGATCCGGAGGCACAATTGGTTGCAGCTCTTCATGTCATTCCGGATTAGACGCTCCCTTACCTAGCGTACATGAACCGAGGGGAGCTACCAGAGGACAAAATCTTGGCTCGGTAGATAATCTGGCGGTCTAAGTCAATGACTATTGTCAATGGAGAACTTCATCATCGCAACATTTTTGGAGCGTTTCAGCGATGTGTGTCACCAGAAGAAGGTTGTGATATTCTTAGGGAGTTTCATGAAGGGGATTGTCGTCATCACGCTGGTTCAAAATCTTTGGTGTCTAAAGCTTTTCGTCATGGGTTCTACTGGTTAACAGCTCATGCTGACGCAGAGGACTTGGACAGAAAATGCGATGGTTGCTAGAAATTTTCACGGCGTGCTCATATACCGGCGCAGGAGTTGAGGATGATCCCAATTACTTGGTCGTTTGCGACCTGGGGGCTTGATATGGTTGGACCCTTCAAGTGATCCCAAGATAAGAAAACCCACCTTTTGGTGGCAGTAGACAAGTTTACCAAATGGGTTGAAGTGGAGCCTGTCAGTAAGTGTGATGCAGCAACATCGGTTCAGTTCATCAAAAAGGTGATTTTCCGGTTTGGCTTTCCACACAGCATTATAACTGATAATGGCACCAATCTGTCCAAGGGGGCTATGGAGGAGTTCTGTCAACGAGAGCACATCCGTCTCGATGTATCATCAGTAGCTCACCCTCAGTCTAATGGACAAGCTGAAAGAGCCAATCAAGAGACCTTGAGAGGCATCAAACCCTGGCTTATGGTTCCTTTGTAGAGAACACCGGGTTGTTGGGTGGAGGAGTTGCCTTCTGTACTATGCAGCATCAACACTACACCTAACAGATCCACATCGTACACTCCTTTCTTCATGGTATATGGAGCTGAAGCGGTCCTCCCCAGTGATATCCGTCATGACTCGCCGCGGGTGGTGGCTTACGTTGAAGCGGATAATGAACAAGCAAGACAAGACGCGTTGGACCGGCTGGACGAGGAACGGGACACGGCAGCAGCTCGATCGGTGATTTATCAGCAAGACCTACGCCGGTACCACAGTCGCCGGGTTAAGACCAGGACGTTTCAAGAAGGAGACGTGGTGCTCCAGCTCATCCAGGACCAGACAGACATGCACAAGGTATCTCCACCTTGGGAAGGACCCTTTGTGGTTAGCAAGAACCTGCACAACGGATCATACTACCTCGTCGACGTTCGAGAACATAAGGACTCACGCACGGCGGAGGAGGAGACCAAGCGGCCGTGGAACATTGCTCTTCTTCGAACTTACTATACTTGAGCCATAGGCTCCGCTTTATGTACAATGTATACATTATGATCAATATAATAAACCGGCGTCCCCGGTAAACCGGGGTATCAGCCATCTTTTTCATAAGAGTATCACATGGGGGCTTCCATGGGCAAGGGAGTTTCCTATGGCCTCTTAAACCGGCGCCTTCGATAAATCGAGGTATCAGCCGTCTTTTCTGTTCATAAGAGTATCACATGTGGGCTTCCGTGGGCAAGGAAGCTTCCTATGGCCTCTTAAACCGGCGGTCACATCAAGACCATCATAAGAGCACAGCTCTGGTTGCTTCGGCGATTTCCACATGATGAGGAGGGAAAAAAGAGAGTTTGATGCCTAGCACAACTCAAACATAGGCCCCGACGAGCAATGCTCAAACGCTACCTGGGGGCTCCTGATGCAAGTTCATCAGCGAGTTGAAAACTCTTGTAGTGAACACGGCTTGGAAGCTTGTTGTATACACCTAAAACCCCGGATTAACCTGTCTGCATCAACTAAATAACGCCGTCTAGGTAAACCTGGTATGACCCGTCGAACGTACACACAAGTCAATCCTTCTGGACCCTGAACTTGGTGACGTGAAATTGACGATCATCAAGTGATTACACAAGTCAAATCTTTATGAGATTTTGAACATTGGTAGCATTTGACATTGATGATTTGGTTAAGGATTGCGGATCATCTTAACAGGCTTTGCTAAAATGGTTAATGACAGTAGCCTGGCAGCTCAAAAAAGCCTCGAATTTGGAGCCTGTCAGCTCGTAAAAAGCCTCGACTACATGGTCTTATTTGCCCAAAAAACTTTATTTTTCATTTTTTATGTTTTCCCAAATCTTTATCCTCATGGTCATTGGTTTTTCAACCAAGTCCATCAATTCAGGGAGTGGATGACTATAAGTTGCCACTACATCCGTATTTATATAGCTCTAGTCTGTGTTATAAACACCATCACTAAATTACAGCTAAACCGGCGTTCATTGTAACCCGGATCGGCCTTCATGGTGAGCCTACAAATAGCCAAGGGAGTCATCAGCACTTACACCTTGGATCATTCAGCCGGATTAAGGTTTATTAAGATACACTTAATCGCAGGTATGGTGTATACTTATATTTGTATACACGGTTCAGGTTATTAACTTTGATCATGTGTTTGGGCAATATGACCCGTCCGGCGATAGACCACCAGGACACTTTGAGCATTGTTTTATGCAGAAAATAGGTGGTATAAACCGTCAAAGCATTGCAAGCGGGATATATTTCAGAAGTTGCCACTTAAAGCAATCTCACAAATATAGTATCTCAGCTATCCTATTACAAGGTGCTGGAAGGCCGAAAAGAATATCAGTTTTTCTCATAAGTACTCAACACATAAAGGTAAACCGAGGCCGATTTATGATTCTGCTTCAGCTCGCTGTGACGATTGAGGGTCAGCCTGCTCCGGGTCTTCGGTGGTTTCTTTCAGCTGCTGGAAATCAGTGGTGCTCCAGTCAATCTTGGCAAGGGCTCGGAAATAAACTTCGTCATTTATAAGTTCTGACGGTTCAATGCCAGGAGCGAAGGTGTGCTTACGGACGGGTGGAATAAGATTCTCAATGTCATAGGACGGACGCTCCACCCGCACGTTCTCCAGATCATAGCCCGGATGATACCTTGATAAATCCGCTTCATCAACAAGTTTACTGGCAAGAGGCCGCATATCCTTGGTCAATGCACGAAGATCATCACTAGAGAAGGCTGATCCGTCCTCCTTGATGCTTGGATAGCCATTCATTGCCTCAGCCGGATCAAAATCAGGAACCCACGCCTTGGCTCGGGTTAAAGCCATTAGGGAGCCAGCTCTTGCGGATGACTTCTTCACTTCGACAATGCGAGCAAGCAAAATTGATAGTTTCTACAGAGTACCTTGGATTGTGGTGGGAGCTGGTTTATTGTGCAAAATAGCGCTGATGGCCCTCTGAGCACCGGCATAAAGCTGCTCCACCAAGGTATACGCAACTTTCAGCTTCTTTCGCACATCATCTCCAAGATGAGTGATGCGCCTCCCTGCATAAGCATTATGAGTTAAATCGGAGCAGCAAATGGTTGCAAGAATAAGCTTATGTCAAAGAATTTACCGAAGATAGCAAAGGTCATGTCATTTATTTGCTGCCTCAAACCGGATAGCTCTTCTGTCATCGGATTGAGAGCAGCCTCAGCATCACTGGCTCTTTTCTCCAAAGCAGCCTTTTCCGTCTCCCAAGTGGACCGCTCCACTTCAAAATCCTTCTTTAGCTTCTCCATATTAGCTAATGCAAGGGTAAGCTCCTCCTTGGCTTTAGTCGAAGCAGTCTCTTGGAAGGTTAGGCTATTCCGGAGTTCAGTTATTTCAGAGGCCCTCCGGTTCAAGTCAGTCTGCCAAGGATAAAACATATCAGATATCCATAGAGCAATCAATTCAATCAAAGTCCCAAGCACATAACAAGTTATGCACTTGACACTTGGGGGCTAATGTACATTTGCAGTGAAAGCGGGCAATTTTTCAGACAAGTCGCCAGGCACATAACAAGTTATATACTTGGCACTTGGGGGCTAATGTGACATCATTCTAAACATAGGAAAAGTCCCGGTTTACCCTCAATAAAGTAAACCGGCCCTTGGGGGCTACACGTGCAAATCAAAGTTATTCTAGTTGATCTGCTGAAGTCCCGGTTCACCCTAAAAGGCTAAACCGGCACTTGGGGGCTACAATGGACTAAAGGTACAGCTACAAGGCACAAGCAGAAATACAAGGGAAAAGGAATTACCTCATATCGTTCTTTCATTAAGTTCACCAAGCAGGCCTCATGGTCACGGCTGGTGAATAGCTAGTTTAAGTACCCAGAGTGAAGCTCATGGGCACTAAGCTGGGCATAGCTGGACAGGTCGGTGCTCCACTTGCCCTTGTCCTTATAGAGAAGTTGGTCCTTGGCAGTTTGTTTGGCCAAGATGACAGGCGCTCCTGGGGTGGTAAAACCGGTCCCAGTAATCTCAACGTCATCATTTGAAGCACTGTTCAAGATATCTTCCGATATACCGATAAATCGTCCGATTTATCGCTTACCGCTGTATGACCGATAAGATAAATCAGCCGATATGGCGATAAATCGGCTGATATGCCGATAAACTTGCCAATTTACCCCTTAACATGGGTCGACCAATAAGTTCTCGATAAGCGATATCCCCAACATTGATTTGAAGCAGAAGTTGGCTTGGAAGGATTGACAGCAGTAGGAGTGACTTGAGCAGGACTTGCAGGAGCTGGACTAGCCCGAGCAGGGCTAGTCCGGACAGGGCTGGCCGGTTCAGCGATATGCTCCATGGGGTCGTCCCCCAGAGCAGCAAGGTCTTCTCGATCCATAGGAGGAGGATCGTCATGTGGAAGCTCAGCATTCTCTTCTAAGGGATTGCCAGGTTCAGGATCTTCTGCCGGTCCAGAAGCGGTGTTGTCGACTACCGGTTTACTCAATTTTGCCTTTTTGCTAGGCTTGGGCATACTGAGAAAAGATTAAAGGGACAATGAAAATCACAAGTCAAAAATGTAAAGATAAACCGGATAAAGTGAAAGACAGCTTACCCGTGAATAGTCTTAAGCACAGGGACTTGTGTGGCGGTTGACTCGCGAGAGGATGAGAAAGGAGTTCCTGATAAATCGGGTCAGACGGGTTAAGAGGCTGATGAATAAGACCCGCTTTGGGATGTAGAGCAGTTGGAGAAAGTAAAACCTCGGAACGACGCCTTCGAACTGGAGTATGAGTCAGTCTGGTCGACTCAACCACATGGCAATTGTGGCGTGTGGTGCGACGAGCCTCATGTTGCTGTTTCTTCAAAAGAAAATTTGGATCCAGTTGAGCATAAGGATGAGAAAAGTGATATTTCCGAACTACCCGACGAACTTTGGGTGGCAATGGTTCTGAGTCAGAGGAAAGAGAGATTACCTCAACATCACCCGCTTTACTACCTTCAGCCGGATCCTGGGAAAAGTCATTATTAATAGAAATGCAGACAAAGGACAGATTTAAAAATCATAAGAACTAAGCGGTACCTTAGAGGCCAGATCATCTTCTTCCGCGTTTGAACCGGACGCAGCGGCAGGTTTCTTCTTGTGCTTCTTCACAACCAGGGTCTTCTTGCGAGATGGCTTCGCCGGTTTGTCCTGGGCCTTCCTCTTCCAGAAAGGGTCGTCGGCCTGTTTAAAGGAATAAAAGGATATTAAGCCAAGCAATATGGATGGAGTAAAACAAAGTAAAGGGACAGAAGAATCTCTTAGCGACGGTGGTTTATTATTCACGCAGAAGGGCGCTAATCCGGTCTGACTGCACTCTTCCAGAGGAATATTCAGCATCTTTTTGGCAGATTCATTAACTTCTTTCTCCCGAAGAACCATCTCTGTGTGACGCAGAGGGTCCTTGGGGTTCCCAGTGTACTCGCACATTAAACCGGAGCGCCGACTTAGTGGAAGTATACTCCAAGAAAGCCAATAGCGGGCGAAGTCAACTCCAGTTAACCCGTTGGCTATGAAGGCCCTGAGCTTTGAAAGCTGGGGGGCATATCGAGCTCGTTCTTGGGCACTTAAGCGCTGCGGAAAAGGATGATCTGCTGACAGACGGTGGGGGCGATAACCCGGCATTGGATTTTCCCCTTCCGGTGAAGTGTCAACACAGTAGAACCAAGTTTGATTCCATTCCTTTGGATGGCTATGGAGAGTAGCGTGAGGAAAGCTAACACCTTTCCTCTTCTGAATGCTCATTCCGTCAAGTTTAGTATTTGGGCCATCATGAAACTCAGTCCGACGGTTTAAATGGAAAAAGTCCCGGAATAACTCCACTGATGGCTCCTCTTGCAGATAGGCTTCAGAGAAGACTTGGAAGTTGCAAATATTTGATACAGAATTAGGACCTATATCTTGGGGATGGAGCTGGAAATTGTCCAACACGTCGCGAAAAAACTTGTACCCTGGAGGGTTAAAACCACGAGCCAGGTGATCGAAAAAGATAATAATTTCTCCCTCCTTAGGCTTAGGAGGACACTCTTTTCTAGGAGCCCTCCAGTGAAGGACATATTTTGGACCTAAAGCACCAATGGAGGCCATCTTTTCTAAGTCCTCCTCAATGATCCGGGAGGGGACTCAGTTGCAAGCAACAAACTGCTTGGCCATGGAAGTCATCTTTTTTCAAAGGGAAGGCTGAAAATGCAATAAAGATCCAGTTTACGATCTACACAGATTTAAACCGGCATATTCTATGAAGGTACTGATCTAATTGGCGTTTTAAGCAGGGGCCTAATGGTATCTACTGATCCGAAACAGCTATAAACATGATGTCTATCGGATTATGAAGTTTGAAAGGAGAAAAGTTAAACCGCCAAATACAGGCAAGTAAGGCGCGGATATAAAGCTAAACCATCGACATAGGCAGATGAGATGCAGATCTAAAAGCGTGGGGAAACAACTTTCACACAAGCAGCATTAAGTTATGGATCTACAGCATATGGAAAACTCAAAAATAATCTAAGGACTTTAGCAGAATCAGTCTACACTAAACATATTGGAAAGGACAGATTGCAATAACGGAGCAGGGTCACGCTAACTATAGTTGACCTAAAAGGTTTGAAGATCTGCGGCTAGACCCTATCTATGGCAGAGAACCATGAAGAACAAGAACTCATCTATGAACGCGCAGGAAACCCTAGAACTGAGATCTACAGGAAGAAGATAAGTGAACGTACCTGAGGCAACGGAAGCGGAAGGACGACAGCGGATCTCTGGACGCGTTCAGGTTGATGCAGCGGCCGGGCTCGACGGAGGCGCAGTACTCGTCGGACAGCGGCGGAGCTCGAGCGTCAGAGGACAGAGGAAGAAGAAGCAAGGGGGGGAAAGGAGATGACCTTTGGCCCTATTTATAAGCCGAGGGGATAAAACGGCAGGCGCGGGAATCGAGGAGACCAAAAATCAGATATGGATGGTGCTGTCGCCTCGATCTTCGGAGCTTTAATAAGTAAAGGTAAAAAAACAGGTACAAGTATTAAATGCGTGGATGGCGTCAAGACGGTTTAAAGTGACCCGAGGAGATGACGTCATGTCGGTTTACAAAGCATGTTGAAGCTGTAGAATGGAAAATCTGTACAAGACTTTGAAGATTGACATGAACAGGTTCAAATCAATCTAGGGCCTAATGTCAGGGATATTACTACCAGGTATAAACCGGCCAGGAGGGTCCGGTTTACGTTATCAAAGGCCCGGCGGAGCATGAAATAGAAGATTGCAACCTAAGAGGCTTAGAGCCCAAGTGTTAGGGCCCATGATTTCTAAACCGTCATACCATGTACTTGGGATGTAAGATAGAAAGAGTAGAGACCAAGGTGGACACGTTTATGAGCCAACCTCGGGACTCCGTAAACCGGACCGGGCGTAACCTATTATACAAAGGGACGATCCGGCGACGGTTCAAGAGAGACAACAATAGATCGAGACACAGGCAAAGCGGATTCGCTCCATGGTCATCGAAACCTCAGCAATACACACCAAACTAGACGTAGGCTTTTACCTTCATCGAAGGGGCCGAACTAGTATAAAATCCCTGTGTCCTTTGTCCGCTTTAACCCCTTTAAGCTAACCCGTAGCGATGGCCTCACGACTAAGTCCTTTTGCTAGGACATCTACCGTGCTAAATCCACGACAGGACCCGAAGGTCTGTGGTAAACTACTCACAACTCATGGTGAGGGCGATGATGATGATGTAGAAGCACTTCGTGATGGATCCCCCCTCCGGTGGAGCTCCGGAACAGGCTCCAAGATGGGATCTCACGGGAACAGAAGGTTACGACGCCGGAATTAGTGTTTTCTCTCTGTTGCTGATGGTTTCGGGGTACGTAGACTTATATAGGAGGAAGGAGGACACCAGGGGACTCACGAGGGCCCCACGAGGCAGGGGGTGCGCCCTGGGAAGGGGGGTGCGTGATACGTCTCCAACGTATCTATAATTTTTTATTGTTCCATGCTATTATATTATCCTTCTAGGATGTTTAATGGGCTTTGTCATTCACTTTTATATCATTTGTGGGACTAACCTACTAACCCAAAGGCCCAGTCCAGATTGCTGTTTTTTGCCTGTTTTAGGGTTTTGCAGAAAAAGAATAATAAACATAGTCCAAACGGAATGAAACCTTCGCGAGAGATATTTTTGGAGAAAATCATGGATGGAGAACTTGAGAACCACGTCAGGGGAGCCTCGAGGTGCCCACGAGGGCGGGGGGCACGCCCACTGCCTCGTGGGGCCCTCGAGCGTCCCCCGGTGTCCTCCTTCCTCCTATATAAGTCTACGTACCCTGAAACCATCAGCAACAGAGAGAAAACCCTAATTCCACCGTCGTAACCTTTTGTTCTCGTGGGATCCCATCTTGGAGCATGTTCCGGAGCTCCGCCGGAGGGGGGATCCATCACAGAGTGCTTCTACATCATCATCATCGCCCTCACCATGAGTTGTGAGTAGTTTACCACAGACCTTCTGGTCCATAGCTAGTATCTAGATGGCTTCATCTCTCTCTCTGGATCTCAATACAAAGTTCTCCTCGGTCTTCTAGGAGATCTATTCGATGTAATCTCTTTTTGCGGTGTGTTTGTGGAGATCCGATGAATTGTGAGTTTATGATCAAGATTATCTTCGAGAAATATTTGGTTCTTCTCTGAACTCTATATGTGTGCTCATAATATCCTTGCAAGTCTCTTTGAATTATTGGTTTGGTTTGGCCTACAAGATCTATAGTTCTTGTAATTGGAGAAGTGCTTGGCTTTGGGTTCAATCTTGTGGTGTCCTTTCCCAGTGATAGTAGGGGCAGCAAGGCACGTATTGTATTGTTGCCATCGAGGATAAAAATATGGGGTTTATATCATATTGCTTGAGTTTATCCCTCTACATCATGTCATCTTGCTTAAGGCGTTACTCTGTATGAACTCAATACACTAGATGCATGTTGGATAGCGGTCGATGTGTGGAGTAATAGTAGTAGATGCAGGCAGGAGTCGGTCTACTTGTCTCGGACATGATGCCTATAGACATTGATCATGCCTAGATAGTCTCATAATTATTCACTTTTCTATCAATTGCTCGACAGTAATTTGTTTACCCGCCGTAGAATATCGCTATCATGAGAGATGCCACCAGAGAACACTATGGCCCCCTGTTCTATTCTCAACATATCAATCTACATCTACTTTAATTTTTCCGCTTTTACTTTCTGTTCTTATAAACAAAAATACAAAAAATATAAACTATCATCTCTATCAGATCTCACTTTCGTAAGTGACCGTAAAGGGATTGACAACCCCTTATCGCGTTGGCTGTGAAGTTCTTATTTGTTTGTGCAGGTGCGAGGGACTCGCGCATGGTCTCCTACTGGATTGATACCTTGGTTCTCAAAAACCGAGGGAAATACTTACGCTACTGTGCTGCATCTCCCTTTCCTCTTCGAGGGAATACAACACAAGCTCGAGAAGTAGCAAGAAGAATTACTTGCGCCGATGCCGGGGAGGCTTACGAAAAGTCATATACCAAGTACCTATCTGTCGGTGTACTAAAGTAGGGGTACCTTAGTATCCCGACTTGTGCACGGGCAGTAGCAGCGTCCCGTGGTCGAGCTCACCACGTGCCCGCCAAAACCCGCTCTAGTTCCCTTGAAGCCATTCAAGAACAAAGTATACAAGACAGAAGAACAAGGCCCCGGCAAGAGGAGCTTGCCGGGAAGGCTGCTCCAAGCACAAGACCACTCTATTTTTCACAAGACCCTGGCAAGAGGAGCTTGCCAGGAAGACCAGAAAACAACATCTCAGGAGACATATCGTGGTGCATCACGCGCCCCGGCAGGACCCGGGAAGCAACAAGCTTCCGGGCCCGGCAAGCGAGCAACCCCGGCAAGGTGCTTGCCGGGGGAAGCTTTTATTGTGTGCCCGCGCTCCAGCTCATATGTCCACGCGTCGCCCTGGGGCCCTTCCAGGGGCACGTGGCAGACGGCTGTGCAGCCTGGGGTACACGGTGGCGAGCCGCGGTGACGAGGCCACCATCGTGGCAAACGGAGACGCCCGGGCGGACGCTTTTGGGGTGACGGAGACGGGCATTTAATGCCCTTGTCCCCCACCGCCAGGGTTAGGTATTGACCACTGTACATACACTGTACATTCACTGTTACAACTACCACCTATTTTACGCTTTTACCCTCCTCTACGTTGACACCTATCGGTGACCCCTTTAAGCTATAAAAGGAGGCCCATGCACAACGTAGCGGGGGTTCGACCCCGGAAACTTGATCACTCCCACGCTCGGTGTAGCTAGCACTATAGATCTTCAAGCTCCCGAGCTCAAGAACTCAATACAACCAAAGGCAGGAGTAGGGTTTTACGCATCCCTGCGGCCCGAACCTGGGTAAACTGCTCGGGTGTGCCCCTCGATCTGCTCTTTGTGCTCCCTTCGCTCCCTTGCCGGACCAAAAAGGGGCTCCGGTCCCATAGGTGTTCGTGGGCGATCAGTTTCCCCGACATCTTTGGCGCGCCAGGTAGGGGGCGTTGAGGTTGTGCGAACCTGATCCGGTGCTCACGCGGGCGCAACCTTCTCCAACTTCACCAGCTTCATCAACCTCATCGACTACTTCAGCATGCCACCGAAGAAGAAGGCTTCAGAGGTAGGAGGCCCGTCCGCGTCGATCCCACCACCACCAGAACCAACGGTCGGTGGGGTAGACGCTGGCGGAAGGGTGGACGCCGGCGAGGACACTCACGGCGCCGCCAAGTCCAAGGACAAGACGGACGACCGAGCCCACTCCAAGACATCGGTGTCCATGCACGCTCCGCGCCCCTCTCAGGAGGTGCCGGACCAGCAGCGGCGTGGTACCGGGGGTACCATACGCTTGCTGGGATGTAGCCAAGCAGGCGGGTCGCGGGATGCTCAAGGCCAACGCGCCGGCACGAGCAAGGCGCGGTCGCCGGGACGAGAACCTGCTCCTTCTAACGTTGTTAGAAGTCCGAGCATGTCTCGCTCCTCGCACCACTCGCCACCGCTTCCCTCCTCTCCAGCAGAAGCCCTAGCTAGGGCTCAGCTGCTCCTTGGTTTCCCTCCAGCGGCGGACAAGGCCAAAGACTGGAGGGCTACAATCCAGAGCCTCATCGCCTTCGCCAACAACGACTCGCCGCAGCAGCCGGCAACATCACGGCCGCGGCAAGTCAGCCAAGCGAAGACTGATGGAGACAAGGCCGCCGGGGGTACAACAACCATGCACTCCCCGCCGCAGAAGCAAAAATCGCCAGCTCGCCGGATCAACGTCGATGACGACTCCACGGCGTCGTCGGATCCGCGAGCTCGCCGCGATCAGCGCCAAGTCCTCGACGACAGGCGACAAGAGGACGCTCGAACTCGCATCGAGCATCGAAGAGAAGCACGGCGACAGTCAGACCAGCGCGCTGGGACCGCTGTCGACTTGCACGCGCCCGGTGAACCAGGCGACTTGCCCTACGCGGTAGGTTGCCCTGCATTCACCCGAGAGCCGCGGCAAGTCCAGTGGCCCAGCATGAAGAACTTCAAGCCCGACGTACCCGAGAAGTACGACGGCAAGACCCATCCCTCGGAGTTCCTCAGCATCTACACCATTGCGGTGCAGGCTGCCGGGGGGCGCGACGAGAGGATTCTAGCGAACTACTTCCCGCTCGTGCTTAAGCCAAACGTTAGATCTTGGCTTATGCACTTGCCGGAGAATTCCATCTCTTCTTGGGCAGATCTGTGCCACCAGTTTGTCGGCGCCTTCACGGGCGGCCACAAACCCCACGGCCAGGAGAGCGATCTCCACATTCTTGCCCAGAAGGAGGGGGAATCCCTGCGAAAGTACATCCAGAGATTCAGCCGCGTTCAGCACAACATCCCGGATGTCCACCCTGCCGCGGTTATCAGCGCGTTTCACCAGAACGTGCGTAACCGCCGGATGAGGGAGGAGATGGCGATGACCAAGATCCGGGACGTCAGCGAGCTTTACGCTCTGGCTGACAAGTGTGCGCGCGCTGAAGAAGGGAGGAGACTCCCCGGAGAGGATACTGGAGCAGGAGGAACGGACAGCGAGGATGCCGCCCCGGCAAGGAAAAACCAGCGGCGGAACAACAAGAAGAAGAAGAAGAAGGAAGTTCTGGTTGTCGAGCAGTCCGGCAAGGAGGCTGCCGCCAAGAAAACACAGGCTGGTGGCTCCGGCAAGGAGGCCACCCCTGTAGCGGCCGCCGACAAGCAAGACGGCTCCGACAAGCAGTACTGCAAGATCCACCGCACCAAGGGCCACGATCTCCAGAACTGCAAGAGGGTAGAGTACCTCGTAGAACAGCAGAAGGCTGAATACGAGCGTCGCGACAAGGAGAAGGCCCAAGGAGGCGGAGGAGAGTCCGGCAAGAAGCGGCCGTTCAATGGCCGGGGAGGACGCCGCGGCAAGGCCAAACAGCGGCAAGGAGATAGACCTCCCCGGGGCCGCGACAAGGATGAAGACGAAGACGATGACGAGGACATGGATGACGGAGACAACAGTGAGCAGGAGTTCCAGAAGGCCACAGAAGTTCTGTGCGTCGATGGAGGTGCCTCTCTGCACACTTCCTGCCGCCAACTCAAGCAATGGGTGCGGGAAGTGAATGCGGCAGAGCCACCCATCGAGTCGCGCAAGCTACTGAACTGGTCCAGCACGCCCATCATCTTCGACCTTGAGGACCACCCTGACCGCACCACTGCGGTCGGGTGCTTGCCAATGTTGGTTTCGCCAACCATCCGCAACCTCAAGGTCACCAAGATGCTGGTTGACGGCGGGGCCGGCCTAAACTTAATCTCCTCTGCTGTAATCCGGAAGCTGCAGATCCCCGACAGCGAGCTCGAGGAAACCGGGACCTTCCAAGGGATCAACCCGGGAAGGAGCAAGCCGAAGGGGAAGATCACACTGCCGGTGACCTTTGGCGGAGAGCTAAACTTCAGGACTGAGAGGATCACCTTGGACGTCGCCGATATCCCATTGCCATACAATGGGATACTTGGCCGTCTTGCGCTCGCCAAGTTCATGGCAGCCTCTCACCATGCATACAACATGCTCAAGATGCCAGGGCCAATAAGCGTCATCTCTGTCCCCGGCGACAAGAAGTACGCGCTTATTTGTGCCGACAAGATCTACTGGGATGCAGCAGCCGCGGCAGACAGCAAGACACTTGCCGCTGAAGCTCCCGGTGGGAAGACTAAGACCAAGTCCGGCAAGAGCTCTGGGGCCCACTCCGGCAAACGCACCTCTTCGGAGTGCTGCGCTGCCGTCGAGGACGCACCATCGAGCTCCACCGGCAAGTGCAAGAAAGGAATGGCAGCTCCACCGGCAACCAAGAAGGTGTCCGCCAAGGAGGACGGCGCTGGTGGTACCTTCACCATCAGTGCCACGCTCGACCCCAAATAGGAAAGCGCGCTCGTTGCCTTCCTGCGGGCGAATGTCGATGTGTTTGCATGGCAACCGTCTGACATCCCCGGCGTTCCCAGGAAGGTAACTGAGCACAAACTTGCTGTTTGTCCTCACGCGCGGCCCGTCAAGCAGAAGGTCAGGAAGCAAGCGGTGGAGCGCCAAGAGTTCATTGCCGAAGAGATCAAGAAGTTGGAAGCAGCAGGCCTTGTGAGAGGTGTACTTCATCCTACGTGGTTGGCAAACCCAGTTGTCGTGCACAAAGCTAATGGGAAGTGGAGACTTTGTATAGACTTCACTGATGTGAATAAAGCTTGTCCCAAGGATCCATTTCCCTTGCCGCGCATTGACCAGATCGTTGACTCCACGGCTGGATGTGAGTTGCTTTCATTTCTTGACGCATACTCCGGGTACCATCAGATATTTATGGCTGAGGAAGATGAAGAGAAGACCGCATTCATAACTCCATGTGGCACTTACTGTTTCATACGCATGCCCTTTGGACTGAAGAATGCGGGCTCAACATTTGCAAGGGTGGTCCACACTGCTTTTGAGCCACAGATACACGGGAATGTAGAAGCCTACATGGATGATATAGTGGTCAAGAGCAAGAACAAAGATACCCTGATCCAAGACCTGGACGAGACTTTTGCGAATCTGCGCAAGATACAACTCAAGCTGAACCCCGAGAAGTGCGTCTTCGGAGTCCCCTCCGGCAAGCTTCTCGGGTTCTTCGTGTCACAGAGGGGGATTGAAGCCAATCCCGACAAGATCAAGGCCATCGAGCAGATCGAAGCTCCAAAGCGCGTCAAGGATGTACGGAGACTTGCTGGTTGTGTGGCTGCCCTCAGCAGGTTCATTTCAAAGTCTGCAGAACGCGCCTTGCCTTTCTTGAAAATCTTGAAAAAGACAGGTCCAATGAAATGGACTCCGGAAGCGGAGGCAGCGCTGCATGACTTGAAAGGATACCTGTCCTCCACTCCTACACTTGTCGCACCTAAGCCGCAGGAGAGGTTGCTGCTGTACTTAGCAGCAACCAATCATGTGGTTAGTGCTGCGTTGGTAGCAGAGAGGGAGGCAGAGGAGGAGCCCACAGTCCCGGCAAGCACATCCAGCGACAAGCAGGGGGCTTCCCCGACAAGCTCTGACCCCGACAAGGACAAGTCTGCGCAGGAACAAGGAGAAGTGCGAAAGAAGATGGTGCAGCGCCCAGTCTATTTTGTAAGCTCCCTCTTGCAGGGGGCTAGATCAAGATACTCTGGGGTGCAGAAGCTGCTTTTCGGCCTCCTCATGGCCTCGAGAAAGCTGCGCCACTACTTCCAAGCACATGAGATAACAGTGGTCACTCGCTTTCCGCTGAAGAGGATATTGCAAAATCCAGAAGCAACAGGCAGGATCGTCGAGTGGGCACTAGAGCTGTCAAGCTTTGGTCTTAAGTTTGAAAGCACATCAACTATACAGAGCAGAGCTTTGGCAGAGTTCATAGCGGAATGGACGCCAACACCAGACGAAGAAGTTCAAGAGACAAACATCCCCGTCAAGGAAGCAAGCAAGGATTGGATAATGTACTTCGATGGTGCCTTCTCGCTGCAAGGCGCCGGTGCTGGTGTATTACTCGTAGCACCCACCGGGGAACACCTCAAGTACGTTGTTCAAATGCACTTTCCCAAGGAGCAAGCAACAAACAATACTGCTGAGTATGAGGGTTTGCTTGCCGGCCTCAGAATTGCAGCCGAACTTGGGATCAAGAAGCTGATTGTGCGGGGAGATTCACAGTTGGTGGTCCGACAAGTAAACAAGAGCTACCAGAGTCCTTTGATGGAAGCTTATGTCGATGAAGTGAGGAAACTTGAAGAACACTTTGAAGGCCTGCAGATGGAGCACGTTCCAAGAGCTCAAAATGATATCGCAGATGGCCTCTCAAAGTGTGCTGCAATGAAGTTACCTGTGGAACCAGGGACCTTCCTGCTCAAGTTAACTCAACCATCCGTTACACCATCAGTTGGGCACATCAAGAAAAGAAAGTTGGTCTCCAGCAACTACTTGTCGGCGGATCTTCCTGAAGCCGCCGCCAAGGTCCCCAAGATCGATGACCGAGCTGTTGAGGAACAGTCTGCTCCTGCGGACCCAAGGGTTCATGCAGTTGAAGCAGATGTTCCCGGCAAGTCCTGCCCCGGCAGGCTTGCCGGGGAACGTGAAGCTCCGGCAGAACCTCAAGTCTCTGCCGTAGAAGCTGACGTTCCCGCAGCAGCACTGGTGCCTTTAGTCCTTGTTGTTGAGCCCCAGGCTCCAGCATGGGCACAACACATCGTCCGTTTTCTTCAAACCGGAGAACTTCCCGAAGAACCAGAAGAGATAGAGAGGATAATCAGGCAGTCAAGTATGTACCAGTTCATCGGCAATGAACTGTACAGAAGAAGACTCAATGGTGTCAGATTGAAGTGCATTTCCCGGGAAGATGGACAGAAGCTGTTGGCGGAGATCCACGGAGGCATATGTGGACACTACATTGGCGCAAGAGCACTTGCCGGGAAGGCGTTCCGGCAAGGTTTCTTTTGGCCAGAAGCCCTCCAAGATGCAACTGCACAAGTAACCAAGTGTGAAGCGTGCCAGTTCCATGCCAAGCAAATACACCAGCCAGCTCAAGCTCTCTAGACGATCCCTTTGTCCTGGCCCTTTTCGGTCTGGGGGCTCGACATCCTCGGCCCCTTTCCCTGCGCTGTCGGGGGCTTTGAGTACTTGTACGTTGCTATCGACAAGTTCATAAAGTGGCCGGAAGTGGAACCAGTGAGAAAGGTGACCGCACAGTCAGCAGTCAGGTTCTTCAGATCGATCGTTTGCCATTTCGGAATTCCTAACAGGATCATCACCGACAACGACACACAGTTCACAAGCCGCGCCTTCATGCAGTACGTCCAAGACCTTGGCGCCAAGGTCTGCTTCGCTTCTGTTGCTCACCCGGGGAGCAATGGTCAAGCAGAGAGGGAAATTGCTGAAGTGCTGCGCGGACTCAAGACGAGGACCTTCGACAGGCTGCACAAGTGCGGAAGAAACTGGATCGAGGAGTTGCCGGCGGCTCTTTGGTCAATCAGGACGACACCAAATCGAGCCACCGGACAGACACCCTTTGCTCTTGTCTATGGAGTAGAGGCAGTTCTCCCCACGGAACTCGTATACGAGTCTCCTCGAGTACTCGCTTACGATGAGCTCGAGCAAGAGCAGCTGCGGCAAGATGATGCACTGCTCCTCGAGGAGGACCGTCTCCAGGCTGCTGTACGAGCTGCTCGATACCAGCAAGCCTTGCGTCGCTATCATAGCCGCAAGGTCAAGGCCAGGAGTCTCGAGGAAGGCGACCTTGTTCTTCGGCGCGTTCAGTCCACCAAGAACTCCAACAAGTTGACGCCGAAGTGGGAAGGCCCTTATCGGGTGAGACAAGTCACAAGGCCCGGCGCTATCCACCTTGAGACCGAAGAAGGCTTACCGGTGAGCAACTCCTGGAACATTGAGCATCTTCTCAAATTTCACCCATGAGGCGCGGTTGCCGTGATCCGTTCCGGCAACCACCTTTTGTACAAGTCTTGCCGCTGTTGCATGTAAACCTTTGTACAAAGCCGGGCGCAGACCCCGTGCATCAGTAAAACTTTTGTGCTTCGCACAGCTTGTCGTTTCATGCATTCTTGTTTTCATTGCATGTATTATCTGACACTTCGTGCAGCACACGATCCCGGTAAGCGTAAATAGGCCGCAAGGCTCCATATCTGTGTTTCCTGCCCTCTTCCTTTTTTCTCTCAAGCAGAATGAGTGTTCCTCGCACACAAGTTAGCGGGGGG
>LR738715.1:174248744-174356224 GCA_902687465.1 Secale cereale | reverse complement strand
GGGGGGAAGGAGACAGGGGTATGGACCAAGTGCTGTTCAAGGAAGGCCTTGCCGGGAAGCAAACAGAACACAAAAGCTAAGTTACCAAAGTTTGAGCATTCAAAATTTTAAAATTCTTAGTTATCTTCCTTGAACGACCACACTTTGTATGGAAAACCTGTGCGCGGAGGAACCTACCCGTGGCTAGCCGCGCCCTTACTTTGTTTCGAGCACGCTCAACGGCTTAAGTGAGCTGCGACAAGTGTCGCGCCCTTATTTCGTTTTCGAGTTCGCTCAACAACCTAAGTGTGCTGCGACTAGCTGCGGCAAGGTTTCTTGCCGGCTAGGGCGCTGCTAGCAGGCCGCTAAGGGTCCCGCACTCAGCACTCGCGGCAAGGGTCCCTTTGCCGGCAAGTTCCCTAAAAGCGTAAGGTGGAAAGCATACAAAGTGAAGGGATCAAGCAAGAGAGATAACACTGCATTGACTATCCAAAATAAAGATATATTACAAGATAATTTGCCACTGTTCTAACCAACTACTATCCATGACTTAATCGACAGCGGCAAGGGAAGCAGGAAGAAGGGAGCCTAGTCTACACGGTCTCCGTCAACCCTCTTGATCTTGCCCGCCTTGGCCACGATGTGGGCAACTCGTGCCTTCAGCGCTTCCATGTCAGCTTCGGGCGGCAAGGTCCGGAGGACGTTCTCGAGATTAATCCCGGGGTTGCGGTAGACGATCTTCGTCAACACCCGCTCCATAGTACCCATGCAAAGCCGGCGCGCCTCGTTAGTCAGCTGAGTGGGGACCCTCTCCCGTAGCTGCGCGAGGGCCGGCACCACTCCCCTGAAGAACAAACTCAGCTTGGCACTGTGGGGGAGGCTCTCGTCGGGGGAGTACACAAGGTGCTCCGCCCTCAGCGCCACCATCTCCTTGTCGATGTTGGCGGCAGAGGCGACGAGCTCCTCGGTCCACTGCTCCACCGCCCGCTGGAAGTTGTTCTGCGCCAGAGCGGCACTGTCCAGCAGCGCCCTTTCAGCCCGGAGATCGTCCTTCAACTTGGACTCCCTATTCCGGGCCCCGTCAAGCGACTCGGTGAGGGTGGACACCTTCAGCTCCAAGTCTGCTATGGAGTCCTTGGCGTCGTTGAGCTCCTTGCCCTTCTCGGAGAGACGGACTTGCAGCTCCGAGTTGGTGTGGGCGTCCTTCTCCCGCGCCAAGTTGAGCGCGGCAACCCTCTCCTCGCTCGTCTTCAAGCCCAACTCCAGCTGCGCCACCCTTGCCTCCAGGTCCCTCTTGGCAGTATCTGCGGCAGCAGTGGCATCCCTCGCCTCCTGCAGAGCCCCGCCAATGGACTGCTCGCGCGCGGCAAGGTCGTCCTCGTAGCTGTCGAGGTCGACCTTCCGCTGGTTCAGCGCTCCCTCCCGCCGAGCCAGGTCCTCGGCGGCCAGTCGATGCTGCTCCTCAACCTCGGCCTTCTCAAGGATGAATGCCTGGTGTGCTTCGGCGAGCTCCTCGTGCTCCTCCACCAAGTTCCGGAGGGCCGCTTGGTTGGCGGCGCGGAGCTCCGCAGCGCGTTTCTCCAAGTCGACGTTGGCCTTGGCGGCCAGAGCCTCTTGGGACTCCAGCTTGGCCTGCCTGGCTCGGTACAAGGCCAGAAGCCGGCGCAGGAGCTGCTCCTCTTCGGGCTCACTGCTGCTGCCGGGCGCGTCGACAACCTTCAGCCCGGCGGAGGCAAGGACTTCTCCATCGAAGCTCTCACCCTCCACGGGTTCCCTTGACGAGGACGCCCACGGGACTTGGATGAAGACCTCGTTGGTGGCCTCCAGATAGATGCCCGGCCCAGTCGCGGCGGCAGAGGGGTCGGTGGCCGGTGCAGCGTCCGGCGCTCCTGCGGCCTCGGGACCGTCAGTGCGGTCGCCGGTCCCCTCCCCAGCTGCCGCGTCAGTGGCCGCGGGGGTCTCGTCGGCGACAGGCTCGTCAGCAGTGGCGGCGTCGCCGGCATTGTCACGCACTTCCTCCTCGGCGATGGTCTCCGTCTCCATCGGCTCCGGGGGAGGCGGATCTGACAACAGAAAAAGAAAAGAAGAATCTTCAAGCAAATATCCAAAAAAAAGAAGAGTTCAAAAGAAGGAGAGTACAAGGGTTTACCTGCGCGGGCCTCTTCGATAACGGGGTCCCTCGCCAGGGAGTTCTCCCTTGGCGGTGTAGTAGTGGCCCCCGCCGGCGGAGGGCTGCCGGCGCTTTCCCTTGGCGGGGTGACCTCCCTTGTCGGGGTGCTCGCCCTTGGCAGGGTACTCACCCTTGGCGGAGTACCCGCCCTTGGCAGAGCACCCTCCCTCGCCGGGGAACTCCTCCTTGGCGGGGATGGTGGGACAATCGGCTCGTCGGGAGCAGTCTCTTGACGCTCCTACAGTTGCGGCTCCACTTCTGCACAAGACAACAAGCAAACAAGACATCAATAAGGATAAGAAGCTCAAGCGCGCCCGATAAGCGGAAAAGTGAACAAGGAACTTATGCTGGGGGCTGGGCTGGGGGCTGCTCCCCGGAGCAGCAGGCTGGTCCGGCAAGCCTGTCGCGGGCGCATCTCCTGCCGAGGCGACGGGCTCGTTGTCCTCAAGGTCAACCACAGGGATCTTGGCCCTCTTCGCCAGCCTCTTGGTCAGGGTCCTGGAAGCCAAACAAGATCAGAACCAAGCAAGAGAATTCAAGACAAGAACAAAAATCAAAGGAGATAAAAGTCGCAAGTGCTTACTCTTCCTCCTCCTCGTCGGAGCTAAGGGCGGAGAAGTCAAATTCCGCCTCGCGCATCCCAGCGTGAGGAGCTGGAGGAGTAGGCTCCCTCGGGCGCTTGGCGGGCTCCAGAGCCGTGGGTTGCAAAGACCCCGCGCCGGTCGTCGCCGAGGACCGAGGAGCAGAAGGGACACCAGAACCACTCCGGGAAGATCCCCCTCCGCTTGCCGCTGGGACACGGGGCGCCTCCTTGACGACCTTGCTCGTCGTGGTGGCGCGTGTCGCGCGGCGCTTCGGCTGCTGTCGGGGCGCCGGTTGCTTCACCGTCTTAGTGGCCTTGCGGAGGCGCTTCTTCGGCTGTGGCGGAGGACTTGGCGGCGGCGGGGAGTTCTCCGAGGACGAAGAAAGGTCGTCGAGGTTCAGTGACCCGCCTGAGTCTTCGTCGGAATCGCCCGATTCGGCGTCCTCCTCGACGGGCTCACTGGACTCGGTGCCTTGCCCGGCAGCCTCACTCGTCCCGGCAGGCTCCCCGGCAGACTTCCCGGCAGGCCTCAGCAGCTTGAGGATTTCTTCCTCCTCGGCCCGGCTCACTGCATCCGCTGCTTCTGCTTCCTCCATGGTGTACCCGAACTCACCCGCGGCCGCCGCAGCGGCTGCCTCCTCCATCCTGTTGGCTATGTATGCCACGTCCCGTTCGGTGGTCACGCGGGTGAGACCTTTCTTCTCGTCGGGGTTGCGCGGCCGTTCAACCAGGTTTTCGAAGAAGGTCTGCACGGTCTCTTCTGAGGGCATCAGCCAAGTAGAAACAACCCCGTGGGAGTCGCACTGAGGCATTGCCGCACGGATGACACTAAGGGCAGAGTTGTTGCATAATGGGACTACTCCGTCCGACGGGGTAAACCACTCCGGGTGTTTTGGGTCGTGCTTGAACAGCTCCCGGACCATCCCCTTGAGCTCCAAGACGGTGAAGTTATAATTCAGCCCGGGGCGCAGCCTCATAAAGTCTGCCGCGTTGCCGAACTCCCAAGCAGGCCTCTTCCTGTCCTGCAAGGGGGCAATGCGGCGGCGAAGGAAATCCGCCCTGACCTCGCCTACAGTAAGGTGGGCGGCCCGGAGACGAAGGATCCTAGTGAGGGCAATCTGCAGCTTATCGTCCTCCGGGGCCAAGTCACTCCAATCCTTGCCGCGCACTATTGCCGCTCGGCGCGGGGAGGTAAACGGCTGGGGTTCCTCTTCCATTACCCAGCACCAATCAGCTCTCCACTCCTCCCACTTGCCGCGAAGCTCTCCAATCAAGTACGCCTCTTTCTTGTTAAGCCTGAAGATCCAGGAGATGCCACCGGAGAGTGGGGATCCAGACTCCACTCTAGGTGTGAAGAAGTGGCGGAAGAGAGCTACGTTTGGATGAACCCCGACAAAGTTTTCGCACAGATGTGCGAAAACGACCATTGTAAGAATGGCGTTCGGGGTGAAATCTAGGAGGTGGAAGCCGTACGTGTTCATCACATCGCAGAAAAACTCAGAATACGGAGGACAAAGGCCACAGTGGAAGAACAAAGCAAAGTAGTGGTAACCTCCTGGGTACATGTCGACAACTTCGGCGGGGAGGACCCTGGTGCGTGGGTGAGCTTTCGTCTCCCTCGCCCAGAACAGGTAATACTTGTCCCGCAGCTCCCTCGCGCCTAGCCTCGGCGGGAAGACCACCATCCTCTTCCGCATAGCTGCCAGCTTCGCCGCCTTGTCGGACTTCTCTTTCTTCGCCTTGTCGCTCTTCGCCTTGTCGCTCTTCGGGGCCATGGCGGGGACGGCAAGGGAGGTCGACGGCGCTGCGGATGCTGGAGACGGCGGAGGAAGGGTGGAGCTCGGCTCTCTGTCGACCTTTGGGGAGGCGGAGAGCGGCGGGGGTTTCTGGAGATTGAAGACACAATGAAAGCAATGGGGGGAAACTGCCCCCGCTTCCTCTGCTTTTAAGGGGGAAGTGGGGGACGTTCCGCATTTTCCCATTAAAGAAACAGGCCACGATCTCTCCCACGACGCCGCAATCGATGCGTGCCGTTAGGGAGGGATGCGGTGGATACGAAGAGGGATACAGCGCGCCGTGGGCCGCGTGTGCCCGTGCACTGTTTTGGGCCTGGCCCAACAGCGCTCGGCACCGTGTGTGGCCCAGGCCCGGGGGCTCCTGTCGGTGTACTAAAGTAGGGGTACCTTAGTATCCCGACTTGTGCACGGGCAGTAGCAGCATCCCGTGGTCGGGCTCACCACGTGCCCGCCAAAACCCGCTCTAGTTCCCTTGAAGCCATTCAAGAACAAAGTATACAAGACAGAAGAACAAGGCCCCGGCAAGAGGAGCTTGCCGGGAAGGCTGCTCCAAGCACAAGACCACTCTATTTTTCACAAGACCCTGGCAAGAGGAGCTTGCCAGGAAGACCAGAAAACAACATCTCAGGAGACATATCGTGGTGCATCACGCGCCCCGGCAGGACCCGGGAAGCAACAAGCTTCCGGGCTCGGCAAGCGAGCAACCCCGGCAAGGTGCTTGCCGGGGGAAGCTTTCACTGTGTGCCCGCGCTCCAGCTCATATGTCCACGCGTCGCCCTGGGGCCCTTCCAGGGGCACGTGGCAGACGGCTGTGCAGCCTGGGGTACACGGTGGCGAGCCGCGGTGACGAGGCCACCATCGTGGCAAACGGAGACGCCCGGGCGGACGCTTTTGGGGTGACGGCGACGGGCATTTAATGCCCTTGTCCCCCACTGTCAGGGTTAGGTATTGACCACTGTACGTACACTGTACATTCACTGTTACAACTACCACCTATTTTACGCTTTTACCCTCCTCTACGTTGACACCTGTCGGTGACCCCTTTAAGCTATAAAAGGAGGCCCATGCACAACGTAGCGGGGGTTCGACCCCGGAAACTTGATCACTCCCACGCTCGGTGTAGCTAGCACTGTAGATCTTCAAGCTCCCGAGCTCAAGAACTCAATACAACCAAAGGTAGGAGTAGGGTTTTACGCATCCGTGCGGCCCGAACCTGGGTAAACTGCTCGCGTGTGCCCCTCGATCTGCTCTTTGTGCTCCCTCCGCTCCCTTGCCGGACCAAAAAGGGGCTCCGGTCCCATAGGTGTTCGTGGGTGATCAGTTTCCCCGACACTATCACAACCCTTATCCTTCGCATTACATTTTTTGCCTCTCGTTTTCCTCTCCCCCACTTCACCCTTGCCCTTTTATTTGCCCTTCGTCTGCCGTGTGTTTATCGTTCCCTTGCTTCTTCTTTGCTTGTGTTGTTGGATTGCTTGCTTGTCACTATGTCTTAGAACAATACCAAATTGTGTGACTTCTCCAATACCAACAATTATGATTTTGTTAGCACTCCGATTGCTCCTATTACCGATGCTGAATCTTGTGAGATCAATGCTGCTTTGTTGAATCTTGTCATGAAAGATCAATTCTCCGGCCTTCCTAGTGAAGATGCCGCTACCCATCTAAACAACTTTGTTGATTTGTGTGATATGCAAAAGAAAAGGGATACTGATAACGATATTGTTAAATTGAAGTTATTTCTGTTTTCACTTACAGATCGTGCTAAAACTTGGTTTTCCTGTTTGCCTAGAAATAGTATTGATTCGTGGAATAAGTGTAAAGATGCTTTTATCTCTAAGTATTTCCCTCCTGCTAAGATCATCTCTGTTAGAAACGATATTATGAATTTTAAGCAACTAGATCATGAGCATGTTGCACAAGCTTGGGAGAGTATGAAACTAATGATACATAATTGCCCTACACATGGTTCGAATCTATGGATGATTATTCAGAACTTTTATGCTGGCTTGAATTTTGCTTCTACAAATCTTTTAGATTCGGCCGCAGGAGGCACTTTCATGGAAACTGCCTAAGGAGAAGCTACCAAACTCCTAGATAATATTATGGTCAATTATTCTCAATGGCAGACCGAAATATCTACTAGTAAGAAAGTGCATGCTATCGAAGAAATTAATGTTTTGAGTGGAAAGATGGATGAACTTATGAAATTATTTGCTGCTAAGAGTGCTCCTTCTGATCCTAATGATATGCCTTTGTCCACTTTGATTGAAAATAACAATGAATCTTTGGATGTGAATTTTGTTGGTAGGAATAATTTTGGTAACAATACTTATAGAGGGAACTTTAATCCTAGGCCTTTTCCTAGTAATTCTACTAATAATTATGGTAAGTCCTACAACAACTCTTATGGAAAGATGCCTTTTGAATTTGAAACTAGTGTTAAGGAGTTTATGATCTCGCAAAAGAATTTCAATGCTATGCTTGAAGTGAAATTGCTTAAGATTGATGAATTGGCTAGAAGTGTGGATTGAATTACTCTTGATGTTGATTCTTTGAAACTTAGATCTATCCCACCTAAGCATGATATCAATGAGCTCTCAAAGCCATGAGAATTTCCATTGATGAATGCAAAGAAAGAACCGCTAGGGTGCGTACTAAAAGAGAGAATTATATTAAAGCGTGTTCTTCTAGCTATCATGAAAATAAAGATGAAGATCTTAAAGTTATTGATGTGTCTCCTATTAGATCCTTGTTTTCTAGTATAAATCTTGATGAAGATAGGATTGGAGATGATTCTGCTTTAAGGTGTCCCAATGATTCGGAGTTTTTAGATCTTGATGCAAAAATTGTTAAAATTGGGAGTGAAGAGATTAAAACTTTGCATAGTGATGAACCCAATACTTTGGATTTCAAGGGATTCAATTATGATAATTGCTCTTTGATTGATTGTATTTCCTTGTTGCAATCTGTACTAAATTCTCCGCATGCTTATAGTCAAAATAAAGCTTTCATCAAACACATAGTTGATGCTTTGATGCAATCTTATGAAGAAAAACTTGAGTTAGAAGATTCTATCCCTATAAAGCTTTTTGATGAGTGGAAACCTACTATTAAAATAAAAATAAAAAGATCATGAATGCTATGCTTTGTGTGATTTGGGTGCAAGTGTCTCCACTATCCCAAAAACTTTGGGTGATTTGCTAGGTTTCCATGAGCTTGATGATTGTTCTTTAAACTAGCATCTTGCGGAGTCCACTATTAAGAAACCTATGGGAAGAATTAATGATGTTCTTATTGTTCCCAATAGGAATTATGTGCCCGTAGATTTCATTGTTCTTGATATAGATTGCAATCCTTCATGTCCTATTATTCTTGGTAGACCTTTCCTTAGAACGATTGGTGCAATTATTGATATGAAGGAAGGAAATATTAGATTCCAATATCCGTTAAGGAAAGGCATGGAACACTTTCCTAGAAAGAAAATCAAATTACCAAATGAATCTATTATGAGAGTCACTTATGGATTGCCTTCCAAAGATGGCAATACCTAGATCTATCTTGTATCGTGCCTAGCTAGGGGCGTAAAACGATAGCGCTTGTTGGGAGGCAACCCAATTTTATAATTTTTTTGTTTTTGCTGCTCTTAGGGAATAAATATTGCATATAGCTTATGTTTAGATGTGGTTTCATGTTTTGTTTAGTGTTTGTGCCAAGTAGAACCTTTGGGAAGACTTGTGTGAAGTTTATGTGATCTTGCTATGAAAAACAGAATCGTTAGTGCTCGCTAGAATGGTCATCAAATTTTACTAGAGCGTGCTATTTAGTTGGTTCTTTTTTCAGATCATTAATAGACAAATTCCTCACGTTCACCAATTTAGTTTGAATTTTTTGGAGTTACAGAAGTATGCGAAACCTGCAGATTACTACAGACTGATATGTTTTTGACAGATTTCTATTTTTCGTGTGTAGTTTGCTTATTTCAATGCATCTGAACCATAGAGAAGTTGGAATACAGTAGGTTTAACACCAATATAAACAAAGAATGAATTTATTGAAGTACCTTTGAGTAGTGGTTTGCTTTCTTATACTAACGGAGCTCACGAGAATTTTTGTCTAAGTTTTGTGTTGTGAAGTTTTCAAGTTTTGAGTATTGCTTTGATGGACTATGGCACAAAGAGTAGCAAGGGCCTAAGCTTGGGGATGCCCATGGCACCCCAAGTAAAATTCAAGGACAATCAAAAGCCTAAGCTTGGGGATGCCCCGGGAAGGCATCCCCTCTTTCGTCTTCATCCATCGGTAACTATACTTGTAGCTATATTTTCAATCACCATATGATATGTGTTTTGCTTGGAGCGTCTTGTATAATTCGAGTCTTTGCTTGTTAGTTTGTCACAATAATCCTTGCTGGACACACCTATTTTAGAGAGTTAAATATGGCCTAGGAATTGTTAGAACACTCTATGTGCTTCACTTATATCTTTTGAGTTGAATAGTTTTTGCTCTAGTGCTTCACTTATATCTTTTAGAGCACGGTGGTGGTA
Source organism: Secale cereale (assembly GCA_902687465.1). Taxonomy (NCBI): domain Eukaryota; kingdom Viridiplantae; phylum Streptophyta; class Magnoliopsida; order Poales; family Poaceae; genus Secale; species Secale cereale. The sequence continues at coordinate 174,347,152 of LR738715.1, read as the reverse complement.
ATATTTTGTAGAAATTGTTGAACTCTCATGCTTCACTTATATCTATTTGAGAGTCCATTAAAACAGCATGGTAATGTGTTTAGGCTAAAAAAACTAGTCTTCACATGATAGACATCCAATATCAATGTAGTAAAAAAATCACACTAAGTGAGTTGAATATGATGAGATGTTGGATTCTTGATAATTGTTTTGAGATATGAGGATAGTGATATTAGAGTCATGCTAGTGGAGTTATTATGAAATTGAGAAATACTTGTGTTAAGGTTAGTGATTCCCGTATCATGCACGTATGGTGAACCGCTATGTGATGAAGTTAGAGCATGAGGTATTTGTAAAGTGCCAACCTTTGTGTGGAGGTCGGGGGCGCGCGATGGTTAACTCCTACCAACCTCCCTCCTAGGAGCATGCGTTGATTGCTTTGTTTTGATGACTCGTAGATTTTTGCAATAAGTATATGAGTTCTTATGACTAATGTTGAGTCCATGGAATATACGCACTCTCACCCTTCCACCATTGCTAGCCTCTCTTGTACCGCGCAACTTTCATCGGTACCATAAACCCACTATATATCCTTCCTAAAAACAGCCACCATAATATTCCTCAAAACAGCCACCATACCTACCTATGATGGCATTTCCATAGCCATTCCAAGATATATTGCCATGCAACTTTCCACCGTTCCGTTCATATGACACGCATCATATTGTCATATTGCCATGCATGATCATGTAGTTGACATCGTACTTGTGGCAAGGCCACCATGCATAATTTTTCATACATGTCACTCTTGATTCATTGCACATCTCGGTACACCGCCAGAGGCATTCATGTAGAGTCATACTTTGTTCTAGTATCGAGTTGTAAATCAATAAAAGTGTGATGATCATCATTATTAGAGCATTGTCCCATGTGAGGAAAGGCCAATAAAAAAAGATGTCCCAAAAAAATTATAGAGAGGGGCTAATAAAAAAAGAGAAGCCCCTCCAAAAAAATGAGAGAAAAGAGAGAAGGGACAATTGCTACTATCTTTTTCCACACTTGTGCTTCAAAGTCGCACCATGTTCTTCATGATAGAGACTCTCATGCTTTATATACTAGTGGGAATTTTCATTATAGAACTTGGCTTGTATATTCTAACGATGGGCTTCCTCAAATGCCCTAGGTCCTCGTGAGCAAGCAAGTTGGATGCACACCCACTAGTTTCTTTTGTTGGGCTTCCATACATATTTAGCTCTAGTGCATTCGTTGCATGGCAATCCCTACTCACTCACATTGATATCTATTGATGGGCACCTCCATAGCCCGTTCATACGCCTAGTTGATGTGAGACTATCTCCCTCCTTTTTGTCTTCTCCACAACCACCATTCTATTCCACCCATAGTGCTATGTCCATAGCTCACGCTCATGTATTGCGTGAAAGTTGAAAGGTTTGAAAGAATAGAGTATGAAAATGTTGGGGAACGTAGTATTTTAAAATTTTCCTACGATCACGCAAGATCTATCTACCAGATGCATAGCAACGAGAGGGGAGAGTGTGTCTACATACCCTCGTAGACCGGGAGCGGAAGCGTCAAGTGACGCGGTTGATGTTGTCGAACTTCTTCGCGATCCAACCGATCAAGCACCGAACGTACGGCACCTCCGCGTTCAGCACACGTTCAGCTTGATGACGTCCCACGAGCTCTTGATCCAGTTGAGCTTCACGGGAGAGTTTTGTCAGCACGACGGCGTGGTGACGGATATGATGTGTTCACCGGCGCAGGGCTTCGCCTAAGCTCCGCGACGGTACGACCGAGGTGTGATTCTGTGGAGGGGGGCACCGCACACGACTAAAACAATTCAACTTGTGTGTCTTTGGGTGCCCCCTGCCCCCGTATATAGAGGAGCAAGGGAGGGAGGCCGGCCGGCCCTTCCTGGTGCGGCTAGGGAAGGAGTCCTACTAGGAATAGGATTGCAATCCTATTCCTAGTAGGATTCACCAAAAGGAAGAAGGGGGAAAGGAATAGGAGAGGTGGCGCCCCCCCCCAATCCTAGTCCAACTAGGAACCCTAGGTGGGGGCGCCGGCCAGCCCTATGGGCTGCCTCTCTCTTTCCCTTTAGGCCCACTATGGACCATCCCCTCTCGTAGGGGGTTCCGGTAACCCCCTCCGGCAATCCCGATAAATACGAAACTTTTCCGGAACACTTCCGGTGTCCGAATATAGTCGTCCAATATATCAATCTTTATGTCTCGGACATTCCGAGACTCCTCGTCATGTCCGTGATCTCATCCGGGACTCCGAACTACCTTCGGTACATCAATACTCATAAACTCATAATACCGATCGTTATCAAACGTTAAGCGTGCGGACCCTACGGGTTCGAGAACTATGTAGACATGACCGAGACTCATCTCCGGTCAATAACCAATAGCGGAACCTGGATGTTCATATTGGCTCCTACATATTCTACGAAAATCTTTTATCGGTCAGAACCGCATAACAACATACGTTGTTCCTTTTGTCAAACGGTATGTTACTTGCCCGAGATTCGATCGTCGGTATCTCTATACCTAGTTCAATCTCGTTACCGGCAAGTCTCTTTACTCGTTCCGTAACACATCATCTCGTGACTAACTCATTAGTCTTTTGCTTGCAAGGCTTATTGTGATGTGTGTTACCGAGAGGGCCCAGAGATACCTCTCCGACACTCGGAGTGACAAATCCTAATCTTGATCTATGCCAACACCACGAATACTTTCAGAGACACCTGTAGAGCATATTTATGATCACCCAGTTACGTTGTGACGTTTGATAGCACACAAGGTGTTCCTACGGTATTCGAGAGTTGCATAATCTCATAGTCATAGGAACATGTATAAGTCATGAAGAAAGCAATAGCAGTTAAACTAAACGATCATAGTGCTATTCTAACGGATGGGTCTTGTCCATCACATCATTCTCCTAATGATGTGATCCCGTTGATCAAATGACAACTCATGTCTATGGCTAGGAAACATAACCATCTTTGATCAATGAGCTAGTCTAGTAGAGGCATACTAGGGACATACTGTTTTGTCTATGTATTCACACATGTACTAAGTTTCCGGTTAATACAATTCTAGCATGAATAAAAGACATTTATCATGATATAAGGAAATACAAATAACATCTTTATTATTGCCTCTAGGGCATATTTCCTTCAGTCTCCCACTTGCACTAGAGTCAATAATCTAGCTCACATCGCCATGTGTTTTAATATCGATAGTTCACATCGTTATGTGAATAACACCCATAGTTCACATCACCATGGGACCAACACCCAAAGGGTTTACTAGAGTCAATAATCTAGTTCACATCGCTATGTGATTAATACCCAAGAGTAATAAGGTGTGATCATGTTTTGCTTGTGAGAGAAGTTTAGTCAACGGGTCTGTCACATTCAGATCTGTATGTATTTTGCAAATTTCTATGTCTACAATGCTCTGCATAGAGCTACTCTAGCTAATTGCTCCCACTTTCAATACGCATCCAGATTGATACTTAGAGTCATCTGGATTTAGTGTCAAAGCTTGCATCAGCGTAACCCTTTACGACGAACTCTTTATCACCTCCATAATCGAGAAACATTTCCTTAGTCATCCAATTACTAAGGATAATTTTGACCGCTGTAAAGTGATCTACTCCTGGATCACTATTGTACCTCCCTGTCAAACTCTTGGCAAGGTACACAACGTGTTTTGTACACAGCATGGCATACTTTATAGAACCTATGGCTGAGGCATAGGGAATGACTTTCATTCTCTCTATATTTTTCTGCCGTGGTCTGGCTTTGAGTCTTACTCAACTTCACACCTTACAAGTCAGGCAAGAACTTCTTCTTTGACTGATCCATTTTGAACTACTTCAAAATCTTATCAAGGTATGTACTTATCGAAAGTCTTATCAAGCGTCTTGATCTATCTCTATAGATCTTGATGCCCAATATGTAAGCAGCTTCACCAAGGTCTATCTTTGAAAAACTCCTTTCAAACACTCCTTTATGTTTTCCAGAAATTTCTACATCATTTCCGATCGACAATATGTCATTCACATATACTTATCAGAAAGGTTGTAGTGCTCCCACTCACTTCTTGTAAATACAGGCTTCACAACAAGTCTGTATAAATCTATATGCTTTGAACAACTTATCAAAGCGTATATTCCATCTCCGAGATGCTTGCACCAGTCCATAGATGGATTGCTGGAGCTTGCACATTTTGTTAGCACCTTTAGGATTGACAAAACCTTCTGGTTGCATCATATACAAGTCTTCTTTAATAAATCCATTAAAGAATGCAGTTTTGTTATCCATTTGCCAGATTTCATAAAATGCGGCAATTGCTAACATGATTCGGATAGACTTAAGCATCGCTACGGGTGAGAAAGTCTCATCGTAGTCAACTCCTTGAACTTGTCGAAAACCTTTCGCAACAAGTCGAGCTTTGTAAACAGTAACATTACCGTCAGCGTCGGTCTTCCTCTTGAAGATCCATTTATTTTCGATGGCTTGCCGATCATCGGGAAAGTCAACCAAAGTACACACTTTGTTCTCATACATGGATCCCATCTCAGATTTCATGGCCTCAAGCCATTTTGCGGAATCTGGGCTCATCATCGCTTCCTCATAGTTCGCAGGTTCATCATGGTCTAGTAACATGATTTCCAGAACTGGGTTGCCGTACCACTCTGGTGCGGAACGTACTCTGGTTGATCTACGACATTCAGCAGAAACTTGATCCGAAGTTTCATGATCATTATCATTAACTTCCTCACTAATTGGTGTAGGAATCACTGGAACAATTTCTTGTGATGTACTACTTTCCAATCCGGGAGAAGGTACAATTACCTCATCAAGTTCTACTTTCCTCCCACTCACTTCTTTCGAGAGAAACTCCTTCTCTAGAAAGGATCCATTCTTAGCAACGAATATCTTGCCTTCGGATCTGTGATAGAAGGTGTACCCAACAGTCTCTTTTGGGTATCCTATGAAGACACATTTCTCCGACTTGGGTTCGAGCTTATCAGGTTGAAGTTTTTTCACATAAGCATCGCAGCCCCAAACTTTAAGAAACGACAACTTTGGTTTCTTGCCAAACCATAGTTCATAAGGTGTCGTATCAACGGATTTAGATGGTGCCCTATTTAACGTGAATGCAGCTGTCTCTAATGCATGACCCAAAACGATAGTGGTAAATCGGTAAGAGACATCATAGATCGCACCATATCCAATAAAGTACGGTTACGACGTTCGGATACACCATTATGCTGTGGTGTTCCGGGTGGCGTGAGCTGTGAAACTATTCCACATTGTTTCAAATGAAGACCAAACTCGTAACTCAAATATTCTCCTCCACGATCAGGTCGTAGAAACTTTATTTTCTTGTTACGATGATTCTCTACTTCACTCTGAAATTCTTTGAACTTTTAAAATGTTTCAGACTTGTGCTTCATTAAGTAGATATACCCATATCCGCTCAAATCATCAGTGAAGGTCAGAAAATAACGATACCCGCCGCGAGCTTCAACACTCATTGGTCCACATACATCTGTATGTATGATCTCCAACAAATCTGTTGCTCGCTCCATAGTTCCGGAGAACGGAGTTTTAGTCATCTTGCCCATGAGGCATGGTTCGCAAGTACCAAGTGATTCATAATCAAGTGATTCCAAAAGTCCATCATTATGGAGTTTCTTCATGCGTTTTACACCAATATGACCTAAACGGCAGTGCCACAAATAAGTTGCACTATCATTATTAACCTTGCATCTTTTGGCTTCAATATTATGAATATGTGTATCACACGATCGAGATCCAACAAACTATTTTCATTGGGTGTATGACCATAGAAGGTTTTATTCATGTAAACAGAACAACAATTATTCTCTAACTTACATGAATAACCGTATTGCAATAAACATGATCAAATCACATTCATGCTCAACACAAACACCAAATAACACTTATTTAGGTTCAACACTAATCCCGAAAGTATAGGGAGTGTGCGATGATGATCATATCAATCTTGGAACTGCTTCCAATACACATTGTCACTTCATCCTTTAACTAGATTATGTTCATTATGCAACTCCCACTTCGAGTTACTACTCTTTAGCAACTGAACCAATATCAAATACTGAGGGGTTGCTATGAACACTAGTAAAATACACATCAATAATCTGTATATCAAATATACCTTTGTTCACTTTGCCATCCTTCTTATCCGCCAAGTATCTAGGGCAGTTCCACTTCTAGTGACCATTTCCTTTGCAGTATAAGCACTTGTTTCATGCTTGAGTTTAGCTTTGGGTTTCTTCACGGGAGTGACAACTTGCTTGTCATTCTTCTTGAAGTTCCCCTTCTATCCCTTTGCCCTTTACTTGAAACAAGTGGTCTTGTTAACCATCAACACTTGATGCTTTTTCATGATTTCTACCTTCGCCTACTTCAGTATCGCGAAGAGCTGGGAATTCCTTTCGTCATCCCTTGCACATTATAGTTCATCATGAAGTTCTACTAACTTGGTGATAGTGACAAGAGAACTTTGTCAATTACTATCTTATCTGGAAGATTAACTCCCACTTGATTAAAGTAATTGTAGTACCCAGACAATCTGAGCACATGCTCACTGGTTGAGCTATTCTCCTACATCTTGTAGGCAAAGTACTGTCAGAGGTCTTATACCTCTTGACACGGGCATGAGTATGAAATACTAATTTCAACTCTTGGAACATCTTATATGCTCCATGGCGTTCAAAACGTTTTTGAAGTCCCGGTTCTAAGCCGTAAAGCATGGTGCACTTAAACTATCAAGTAGTCATCATATCGAGCTTTTGTCAAAACGTTCATAACGTCTACATCTGCTCCTGCAATAGGTCTATCACCTAGCGGTGCATCAAGGACATAATTCTTCTGTGCAGCAATGAGGATAATCCTCAGATCACGGAACAATTCCGCATCATTGCTACTAACATCTTTCAACTTGGTTTTCTCTAGGAACATATGAAAAATAAACGGGGAGCAACATCGCGAGCTATTGATCTACAACATAGATATGCTAATACTACCAGGACTAAGTTCATGATAAATTAAAGTTCAATTTAATCATATTACTTAAGAACTCCCACTTAGATAGACATCCCTCCGGTCATCTAAATGATCACGTGATCCAAATCAACTAAACCATGTCCGATCATCACGTGAGATGGAGTAGTTTCAATGGTGAACATCTTATGTTGATCATATCTACTATATGATTCACGCTCGACCTTTCGGTCTCCAGTGTTCCGAGGTCATATCTGTATATGCTAGGCTCGTCAAGTTTAACCCGAGTATTCTGCGTGTGCAAAACTGGCTTACACCCGTTGTATTTGAACGTAGAGCTTATCACACCCGATCATCACGTGGTGTCTCGGCACGACGAACTTTCGCAACGGTGCATACTCAGGGAGAACACTTATACCTTGAAATTTAGTAAGGGATCATCTTATAATGCTACCGTCGTTCTAAGCAAAATAAGAAGCATAATAAGATAAACATCACATGCAATCAAAATATGTGACATGATATGGCCATCATCATCTTGTTCTTTTGATCTCTGTCTCCAAAGCACCGTCATGATCACCTTCGTCACCGGCGCGACACCTTGATCTCCATCGTAGCATCATTGTCGTCTTGCCAACTATTGCTTCCTCAACTATCGCTACCGCTTAGTGATAAAGTAAAGCAATTACATGGCGATTGCATTTCATAGAATAAAGCGACAACCATATGGCTCCTGCCAGTTGCCGATAACTTTACAAAACATGATCATCTCATACAAGATCGTATAACTCATCATGTCTTGACCATATCACATCACAACATGCCCTGCAAAAACAAGTTAGACGTCCTCTACTTTGTTGTTGCAAGTTTTACGTGGCTGCTACGGGCTTTAGCAAGAACCGTTCTTACCTACGCATACAAAACCACAACGATGTTTCGTCAAGTATGTGCTGTTTTAACCTTCACAAGGACCGGGCGTAGCCACACTTGATTCAGCTAAAGTGAGAGAGACAGACACCCGCCAGTCACCTTTAAGCAACGAGTGATCGTAACGGTGAAACTAGTCTCGCGTAAGCGTACGCGTAATGTCGGTCCGGGCCGCTTCATCTCACAATACCGCCGAAGCAAAGTATGACATGCTGGTAAGCAGTATGACTAGTATCGTCCACAATCTCATTGTGTTCTACTCGTGCATATCATCTACGCATAGACCTGGCTCATGATGCCACTGTTGGGGAACGTAGTATTTTAAAATTTTCCTACGATCACGCAAGATCTATCTACCAGATGCATAGCAACGAGAGGGGAGAGTGTGTCTACGTACCCTCGTAGACCGGGAGCGGAAGCGTCAAGTGACGCGGTTGATGTTGTCGAACTTCTTCGCGATCCAACCGATCAAGCACCGAACGTACGACACCTCCGCGTTCAGCACACGTTCAGCTTGATGACGTCCCACGAGCTCTTGATCCAGTTGAGCTTCACGGGAGAGTTTCGTCAGCACGACGGCGTGGTGACGGATATGATGTGTTCACCGGCGCAGGGCTTCGCCTAAGCTCCGCGACGGTACGACCGAGGTGTGAGTCTGTAGAGGGGGGCACCGCACACGGCTAAAACAATTCAACTTGTGTGTCTTTGGGTGCCCCCCTGCCCCCGTATATAAAGGAGCAAGGGAGGGAGGCCGGCCGGCCCTTCCTGGTGCGGCTAGGGAAGGAGTCCTACTAGGAATAGGATTGCAATCCTATTCCTAGTAGGATTCACCCAAAGGAAGAAGGGGGAAAGGAATAGGAGAGGTGGCGCCCCCCCCCCAATCCTAGTCCAACTAGGAACCCTAGGTGGGGGCGCCGGCCAGCCCTATGGGCTGCCTCTCTCTTTCCCTTTAGGCCCACTATGGACCATCCCCTCTCGTAGGGGGTTCCGGTAACCCCCTCCGGCAATCCCGATAAATCCGAAACTTTTCCGGAACACTTCCGGTGTCCGAATATAGTCGTCCAATATATCAATCTTTATGTCTCGGACATTCCGAGACTCCTCGTCATGTCCGTGATCTCATCCGGGACTCCGAACTACCTTCGGTACATCAATACTCATAAACTCATAATACCGATCGTCATCAAACGTTAAGCGTGCGGACCCTACGGGTTCGAGAACTATGTAGACATGACCGAGACTCATCTCCGGTCAATAACCAATAGCGGAACCTGGATGTTCATATTGGCTCCTACATATTCTACGAAAATCTTTTATCGGCCAGAACCGCATAACAACATACGTTGTTCCTTTTGTCAAACGGTATGTTACTTGCCCGAGATTCGATCGTCGGTATCTCTATACCTAGTTCAATCTCGTTACCGGCAAGTCTCTTTACTCGTTCCGTAACACATCATCTCGTGACTAACTCATTTGTCTTTTGCTTGCAAGGCTTATTGTGATGTGTGTTACCGAGAGGGCCCAGAGATACCTCTCCGACACTCGGAGTGACAAATCCTAATCTTGATCTATGCCAACACCACGAATACTTTCGGAGACACCTATAGAGCATCTTTATGATCACCCAGTTACGTTGTGACGTTTGATAGCACACAAGGTGTTCCTACGGTATTCGGGAGTTGCATAATCTCATAGTCATAGGAACATGTATAAGTCATGAAGAAAGCAATAGCAGTTAAACTAAACGATCATAGTGCTATGCTAACGGATGGGTCTTGTCCATCACATCATTCTCCTAATGATGTGATCCCGTTGATCAATTGACAACTCATGTCTATGGCTAGGAAACATAACCATCTTTGATCAATGAGCTAGTCTAGTAGAGGCATACTAGGGACATACTGTTTTGTCTATGTATTCACACATGTACTAAGTTTCCGGTTAATACAATTCTAGCATGAATAAAAGACATTTATCATGATATAAGGAAATACAAATAACATCTTTATTATTGCCTCTAGGGCATATTTCCTTCAGAAAACAAGTGCTTGGCTGAAATCGGGGTTGTGCATGATATGAATATTTTGTGTGATGAAGAGGGAGAGTAGCCAGACTATATGATTTTGTAGGGATAACTTTCTTTAGCCATAGTATTTTGAGAAGACATGATTGCTTTGTTAGTATGCTTGAAGTATTATTATTTCTTATGTCAATATAGACTTTTATCTTGAATCTTTCAGATCTGAACATTCATACCACAATTAAGAGAATTACATTGAGAAACTATGTTGGTTAGCATTCCACATCAAAAATTCTTTCTTTATCATTTACCTACTCGAGGACGAGCAGGAATTAAGCTTGGGGATGCTTGATACGTCTCCAACGTATCTATAATTTTTTATTATTCCATGCTATTATATTATCCTTCTAGGATGTTTAATGGGCTTTGTCATACACTTTTATATTATTTTTGGGACTAACCTACTAACCCAAAGGCCCAGTCCAGATTGCTGTTTTTTGCCTGTTTCAGGGTTTTGCAGAAAAAGAATATCAAACGGAGTCCAAACGGAATGAAACCTTCGCGAGAGATACTTTTGGAGAAAATCACGCACGAAGAACTTGAGAACCACGTCAGGGGAGCCTCGAGGTGCCCACGAGGGTGGGGGCGCCCCCCTTCCCAGGGCGCGCCCCCTGCCTCGTGGGGCCCTCGAGCGTCCCCCGGTGTCCTCCTTCCTCCTATATAAGTCTACGTACCCCGAAACCATCAGCAACAGAGAGAAAACCCTAATTCCACCACCGTAACCTTTTGTTCCCGTGGGATCCCATCTTGGAGCCTGTTCCGGAGCTCCACCGAAGGGGGGATCCATCATGGAGTGCTTCTACATCATCATCATCATCGCCCTCACCATCAGTTGTGAGTAGTTTACCACAGACCTTCGGGTCCATAGCTAGTATCTAGATGGCTTCTTCTATATCTCTTTGGATCTCAATACAAAGTTCTCCTCGGTCTTTGAGGAGATCTATTTGATGTAATCTCTTTTTGTGGTGTGTTTGTCGAGATCCGATGAATTATGAGTTTATGATCAAGATTATCTACGAGAAATATTTGGTTCTTCTCTCAACACTTTATGTGTGCTCATAATATCCTTGAAAGTCTCTTCGAATTATTGGTTTGGTTTGGCCTACTAGATCTATAGTTCTTGCAATGGGAGAAGTGCTTGGCTTTGGGTTCAATCTTGCGGTGTCCTTTCCCGGTGACAGTAGGGGAAGCAAGGCACGTATTGTATTGTTGCCATCGAGGATAAAAAGATGGGGTTTATATCATATTGCTTGAGTTTATCCCTCTACATCATGTCATCTTGCTTAAGGCGTTACTCTGTTCTTATGAACTCAATACACTAGATGCATGCTGGATAGCGGTCGATGTGTGGAGTAATAGTAGTAGATGCAAGCAGGAGTCCGTCTACTTGTCTCGGACGTGATGCATATATACAATGATCATGCCTAGATAGTATCATAATTATTCGCTTTTCTATCAATTGCTCGACAGTAATTTGTTTACCCGCCGTAGAATATCGCTATCATGAGAGAAGCCACTAGGGAACACTATGGCCCCCGGGTCTATTCTCAACATATCATACTACATCTACTTTACTTTTTCCGCTTTTACTTTCTAATCTCATAAACAAAAATACCAAAAATATAAACTATCATCTCTATCAGATCTCACTTTCGTAAGTGATCGTAAAGGGATTGACAACCCTTTATTGCGTTGGCTGCGAAGTTCTTATTTTTTTTGTGCAGGTGCGAGGGACTCGCGCGTTGTCTCCTACTGGATTGATACCTTGGTTCTCAAAAACTGAGGGAAATACTTACGCTACTGTGCTGCATCTCCCTTTCCTCTTCGAGGGAATACAACGCAAGCTCGAGAAGTAGCAGCGCGCCCCCCACCCTCGTGGGCACCTCGTGGCTCCCCTGACGTGGTTCTCAAGTCCCTCGTGCGTGATTTTCTCCAAAAATATCTCTCGCAAAGGTTTCATTTCGTTTGGACTCCGTTTGATATTCCTTTTCTGCAAAACCCTGAAACAGGCAAAAAACAGCAATCTGGACTGGGCCTTTGGGTTAGTAGGTTAGTCCCAAAAATAATATAAAAGTGTATGATAAAGCCCATTAAACATCCAAGACATCATAAATAATAGCATGGAACAATAAAAAATTATAGATATGTTGGAGACGTATCATGCTGCGGCGCCTAACGGTAAGCAGAGCTTGCCGAGGGACGTGAGCAGAGGCCGGCACAGTGATATGTGGCAAATAAGACGAACTGTGCGAGCGATGTGCATTCGTATTTTATTAGTTAAATCCTACTTATAAACCAGGACGGGGGTATAGTAGGTAATCAAATCGCAAACGTTTTTTACGTATTAATAGTATGTGTACTTGTCCTTTCGTCCTTCTCTCGCACTTCTTGTTACCCCGCTGCCGCAGGTGGCTTACAACGCAAGCTTGCGCAGCGCGTGGGGTGTTCTTTTGGCCAAACGGTGGCACCAATGAATCGTCGGTGAGCCCGTTCCCGCGCAACCTCGCAGGTTCCCGCGCAAGCTTCCCACCCGACTCGGTGAAATCCCCCGAAATCCCCCAAAATCCCAATGCTTACCGGCCTGCTATATAAATCCTCACGGCCGGCGAGTCATGTGTCGCACTATCCTCTCCCTCCCTGTAGCTTTTCTTGTCTGCTTCTCCCACAATCGCCAATGGCACCGGTCCGTCATCATCGCTCAGCCACCCCGTCGTCATCAGAGGGCAACTCCAGCTGGGAGCCAATACCGCTGTAGCGGCGCAGTCCCCGGGGTAATGTAGTGCGCGTGGCATCCCTGTTGGGTGTGCGCGGAACACCCACCACATGCTCCACCGCCGCTGCCCATCGGGAGCTAATGCCGGCTGATGTCTACTACGCAACCTTCTTCTTGTAGACGTTGTTGGGCCTCCAAGTGCAGAGGTTTGTAGGACAGTAGCAAATTTCCCTCAAGTGGATGACCTAAGGTTTATCAATCCGTGGGAGGCGTAGGATGAAGATGGTCTCTCTCAAACAACCATGCAACCAAATAACAAAGAGTCTCTTGTGTCCCCAACACACCCAATACAATGGTAAATTGTATAGGTGCACTAGTTTGGCGAAGAGATTGTGATACAAGTGCAATATGGATGGTAGATATAGGTTTTTGTAATCTGAAAATATAAAGACAGCAAGGTAACAAATGATAAAAGTGAGCATAAACGGTGTTGCAATGCTAGGAAACAAGGCCTAGGGTTCACATTTTCGCTAGTGCAAGTTCTCTCAACAATAATAACATAACTGGATCATATAACTATCCCTCAACATGCAACAAAGAGTCACTCCAAAGTAACTAATAGCGGAGAACAAACGAAGAGACTATGGTAGGGTACGAAACCACCTCAAAGTTATTCTTTCTGATCGATCTATTCAAGAGTCTACAGTAAAATAACATGAAGCTATTCTTTCTGTTCGATCTATCATAGAGTTCGTACTAGAATAACACCTTAAGACACAAATCAACCAAAACCCTAATGTCACCTAGATACTCCATTATCACCTCAAGTATCCGTGGGCATGATTATACGATATGCATCACACAATCTCAGATTCATCTATTCAACCAACACAAAGAACTTCAAAGAGTGCTTCAAAGTTTCTACCGGAGAGTCAAGGCAAAAACGTGTGCCAACCCCTATGCATAGATTCCCAAGATCACGGAACCCGCAAGTTGATGACCAAAACATACATCAAGTAGATCACGTGATATCCCATTGTCACCACAGATAAGCACATGCAATACATACATAAAGTGTTCTCAAATCCTTAAAGACTCAATCCGATAAGATAACTTCAAAGGGAAAACTCAATTCATCACAAGAGAGTAGAGGGGGAGAAATATCATAAGATCCAACTATAGTAGCAAAGCTCGTGATACATCAAGATCATGCCATCTCAAGAACACGAGAGAGAGAGAGAGAGAGAGAGAGAGAGAGAGAGAGATCAAACACATAGCTACTGGTACATACCCTCAGCCCCGAGGGTGAACTACTCCCCCCTCGTCATGGAGAGCGCCGGGATGATGAAGATGGCCACCAGAGTGGGATTCCCCCCTCCGGCAAGGTGCCACAACGGGTCTAGATTGGTTTTAGGTGGATACAGAGGCTTTTGGCGGCGGAACTCCCGATCTAGGTTACTTTCCGGAGGTTTCAGTATATATAGGAGGTGTTGGAGTCGGGGGCAGGTAAAGGGGACCTCCAGGCTGTCCACGAGGCAGGGGGCGCGCCCAGGGGGGCGGGGGGCACGCCTCTACCCTCGTGGGCAGCCCGGGAACCTTTTGGTCCCCCTCTAGCACTTCCTGGGCTTCTTCTGGTAAAAAAATAACCTCCGTTGACTTTCAGGTCAATTGGGCTCCATTTGATATTACTTTTCTGCGATACTTCAAAACAAGAGAAAAACAAAAACTGGCACTGGGCTCTGGGTTAATATGTTAGTCCCAAAAATCATATAAAAGTGTATATAAAAGCCCATAAAACATCCTAGAAGGATAATATAATATCATGGAACAATTAAAAAATATAGATACGTTGGAGACGTATCAAGCATCCCCAAGCTTAATTCCTGCTCGTCCTCGAGTGGGTAAATGATAAAAATAGAATTTTTGATGTGGAATGCTAACCAATCTAATTCTTAATGTAATTTTATTTATTGTGGCATGAATGTTCAGATCAGAAAGATTCAAGACAAAAGTTTAATATTGACATAAGAATAATAATACTTCAAGCATACTAACAAAGCAATCATGTCTTCTCAAAATAACATGGCCAAAGAAAGTTATCCATACAAAATCATATAGTCTGGCTATGCTCTATCTTCATCACACAATATATTTAAATCATGCACAACCCCAGTTTCAGCAAAGCAATTGTTTTACACTTTAATTCTTTCAAACCATTCAACTTTCACGCAATACATGAGTGTGAGCCATGGATATAGCACTTTGTGGAATAGAGTGGTGGTTGTGGAGAAGACAAAAGAAGAAGATAGTCTCACATCAACTAGGCTTATCAATGGGCTATGGAGAGGCCCATCAATAGATATCAATATGGGTGAGTAGGTATTGCCATGCAACGGATGCACTAGAGCTATAAGTGTATGAAAGCTCAACAAAAGAAACTAAGTGGGTGTGCATCCAACTTGCTTGCTCATGAAGACCTAGGGCATTTTGAGGAAGCCAATCGTTGGATATGCAATCCAAGTTCTATAATGAAAATTCCCACTAGTATATGAAAGTGAAAAAACAAGAGACTCTCTATCATGAATATTATGGTGCTACTTTGAAGCACAAGTGTGGAAAAGGATAGTAGCATTGTCCCTTCTCTCTTTTCTCTCATTTTTTGGGGGCTTTTTTATTAGCCCCCTATCCTTTTTTTGGGCCATCTTTTTTTGGCCTTTCTTTTTTTCCTCACACGGGACAATGATCTAATAATGAAGATCATCACACTTTTTTTACTTACAACTCAAAGATTACAACTCGAAGCTAGAACAAACTATGACTCCTATGTGAATGCCTCCGGCGGTGTACCGGGATGTGCAATGAATCAAGAGTGACATTGTCGGGGAAACTGATTGCCCACGAACACCTATGGGACCGGAGCCCCTTTTCGGTACGGCAAGGGGGCAGAGCATGCACGAAGAGCAGATCGAGGCAAACACGCGAGCAGTTTACCCAGGTTCGAGCCGCACGGGGGCGTGAAACCCTACTCCTGCCTTGGTTTGTATTGCGTTCTTGGCTCGGGAGCGAGAAGAGCTACAGTGCTGATCGCTAGGACCGAGCGTGAGAGTGATCAATGATCGGAACCTCCTCTACGTTGCGCATGGGCCTCCTTTTATAGGTCAAAGGGGTCACCGACAGGTGGCAACGCAGTCGAGGGTAAAAATGTAAAATGGGTGGTAGTTGGAACAGTGTATGCATAGTGCTCTATACCTAACTCTGACGGTAGGGGACAAGGGCATTAAATGCACGTCGCCGTCGCTCCAAACAGTGTAAAAAGCGTCCGTCAGGGCGCCACTGTCCGCCACGACGGTGGCCTTGTCATCGCAGCTTGCCACCGTGTACCCCAGGCTGCGCAACCTTTCGCCACGTGTGCCTGGAAAGGTCCCAGGGCGACGCGTGGGCGGATGAGCTGGAGCGCGGGTACTTAGTGGAAGTTTGCCGCGGCAAGCGCCTTGCCGCGGCTGCTATCTTGTCGCGCCCGGAAGCTTGTCGCTCTCCAGGCCTTGCCGGGACGCGTGGCGCGTCGCGTCAAGTCTCTTGAAGTGCAATATTTGGGCCTTCCCGGCAAGCTCCTCTTGCCAGGCTCCTGTACCAAAGAAGTGGTCTTGAGCCTTGAGTGGCCTTCCCAGCAAGCTCCTCTTGCCGGGGCCTTGTCTCTTTAACTTGAATACTTTGTTCTTGAATGGCTCCAAAGGAACCATAGTGAGCCTTGGCGGTCGCGCAGCGAGCCCCGCCACTGGACGCTGCAACTGCCCGTGCACAAGTTCGGGATACTAAGGTACCCCTACTTTAGTACACCGACAGGAGCCCCCGGGCCTGGGCCACACACGGTGCCGAGCGTTGTTGGGCCAGGCCCAATACAGTGCACGGGCACGCGCGGCCCGCGACACGCCGTATCCCACTCCGTATCCACCGCGTCCCTCCCTAACGGCACGCGTCGATCACGGCGTCGTGGGAGAGATCGTGGCATGTTTCTTTAATGGGGAAATGCGGAACGTCCCCCCTCCCCCCTTAAAAGCAGGGGAAACAGGGGGAGTTCCTTACATTTTCCCGTTGCTTCTTCATCCTCCAGAAACCCCCGCCGCTCCCCTCCTCCCCGAAGGTCGAAAGAGAGCAGCGCTCCGCCCCTTCCTTTCCGCCGCCGCCAGCATCACCAGCGCCGTAGACTTCCCCCATCGTCCCCGCCATGGCCCCGAAGGGCGAGAAGGCGAAGGCCGCGAAGACTGCCAAGGCGCTGCGGCTAGCAGCAATGCGGAAGAAGATGGCGGTCTTCCCGCCACAGCTTAGTGCGGAGGAGCTGAAAGACGCCTTCTACCTCTTCTGGTCGAGGGAGACAAAGGCGCATCCGCGCACCAAGGTACTCCCCGCCGTGGCCTGCAAGATGTTTCCGGATGGCTATGCCTTTTTTGCTCTGTTCTTCTACTGCGGGCTCTGCCCGCCCTTTTCGGAGTTCTTCTGCGACGTCATGAATACCTACGGGTTTCATCTCCTTGACTTTACCCCAAACGCCGTCTTGACCATGGCCATTTTCGCACATCTGTGCGAAAATTTCGTCGGAGTTTACCCCAATGTAGCTCTCTTCCGCCATTACTTCATACCTCGAGTTGAGTCGGGATCACCTCTGTCTGGCGGGATCTCTTGGATCTTTAGGCTCCATAAGAAAGAGGCTTACTTGACGGGGGAGCTCCGCGGCAAGTGGGATGAGTGGAGGGCCAACTGGTGTTGGATTATAGAGGATGACCCGCAGCCGTTTACTTCCCGGCGTCAGGTAGCAGCAGTGCGCGGCAACGACTGGAGTGACCTGGCCCCTGAGGACGACAAGCTGAAGATAGCCACCACTCGGATCCTTCGCCTCCGGCAAGCCAGGCTCACTGTAGGTGCCGTCGGGGCAGACTTTCTCCATCGCCACATCGCTCCTTTGCAGGAGAGGAAGAGGGCTGCTTGGGAGTTCAAGAACGCGGCAAACAACATGAGACTGCGCCCGGGCCTCAATTACAACTTCACTGTCCTGGATCTCAACGCAACGCTCCAAGCTCCATTTAAGTACGACTCCGCCCATCCTGAGTGGTTTGCGTTGCCGCCGGGCGTAGTTCCATTGTGCAATAGCTCTGCGCTCAGTGCCATCCGCGCGGTGATGCCATTGTGTGATTCCCATGGGATCAACCCCACTTGGCGGGAACCTTCCGAAGAAACCGTGTAGACGTTCTTTTACAACCTGGTGGAGTCGCCAATCAACGCCGACGAGAAGAGGGGACTCACCCGCGACACCACCGACGAGGAGATGGCGTATATTGCCACCAGGTTGGAAGAGGCAGCTGCAGCCAGGGCCGCGGGTGAGTTTGGGTATACTGTGGAGGAAGCAGAGGCAGCGGAGGCGACAAGCCTCGCCGAGGAGGAAGAGCTTCACAAAGAAGGAAAACTTGCCGGGCGACTCGCCGAGACAAGCGAGCCCACCGAGCAAGGCGCCGAGTCCAGCGGGCCCGCCGAGCAGGGCGTCGGGTCAAGCGACCCTGCCGAGGACTCGGGCGGCTCGCTAGGCCTCGACTCCTCTTCTTCGTCCTCGGGTAGCTCACCGCCACCAGCAAGTCCTCCAGCTGCGCCGAAAAGGCGCCTCCGCAAGGCCGCAGACGTGACGGGGCGGCAGGCGACCCAGCAGCCGCAGCGCCGCCCGACACGCGCCACCGCGACGGGCAAGGCCGCCAAGGGAGCGCCCCGTGCCTCAGCGGCAACAGGAGGGGGATCTTCCCGGACTGGCGCCCCTGTGCCCGTCGCCCCTCGCGCTTCGGCGGCAATCGGAGCGGGGTCCTCTCAGACCACCGTCCCAGCCCCCGCCAAGCGGCCAAGGAAGCCCACTCCCCCAGCTCCTCGCGCCGGGACACGCGAGCCGGACTTTGACTTTTCGGCGCTCAGCTCCGACGACGAGGAGGAAGAAGAGTAAGTCTTCGTGATTCTTGTTTCTCTCTAGTTTTCTGTTGGTTCTTGCCTTGTATCTTTTTTTTGCCCGATTCTGATCCTGTCTCTCTTCCAGGACTCTGGCCCAGAGGGTGGCGAAGAGGGCCAAAGTCCCAGTAATCGTCATTGAGGACGAGCCCGCCGCCGCAGCAGGGGGTGCGCCTGCGACAAGCTTGCCGGACCCGGCAGCTATTCCTCGGAGCAGCCCCCAGCGCAGCCCCCAGCGTAAGTCTTCTGTCCACTCTTCGCTCGTCGGGTGCGCGTGGGCCTTCTATCCTTGTTGATGTTTTGTTTGTTTGTTGACTTGTGCAGAAGCAGAGCAGCAGCACCAGGAGCGCCAGGAGGCCGCCCCCGACGCGCCTCACGTCTCGACCGTACCGCCAAGGGGGAGCTCCCCAGCAAGGGAGGACACTCCGCCAAGGGCGAGTACTCCTCCAAGGGCGAGTACTCCGCCAAGGGCGAGCACGCCGCCAAGGGACGGCGCCAGCGGCCCTCCGCCGGCGGGAGCTACCTGTGACGCCCCCGATTTGTCCGTACACTAATCATGCACGCAAATGTGTATGGCCAAGATCAAGGACTCACTGGAAGATATCACAACACAACTCTAGACACAAATTAAAATAATACAAGCTTTATATTACAAGCCAAGGGCCTCGAGGGCTCGAATACAAAAGCTCGAAAACACAAGAGTCAGCGGAAGCAACAATATCTGAGTACAGACATAAGTTAAACAAGTTTGCCTTAAGAAGGCTAGCACAAAAGTAACAACGATCGAAGAGGCAAGGCCTCCTGCCTGGGACCTCATAACTACTCCTCGAAGCCGAACTCCATGTAGAAACATCCTCGGGATCTTCTGGCTCCTAGACTCCATCAATCTGGTTGCATCATCCGAGAAGAAGGAACAAGAGGGGAAAAGGGGGAGAAAAGCAACCGTGAGTACTCATCCAAAGTACTCGCAAGCAAGGATCTACACTACATATGCAATGATATCTGGGTAAGGGGGTAATATCTGTGGACTGAACTGCAGAATGCCAGAATAAGAGGGGGATAGCTAATCCAAACGAAGACTACGCTTCTCGTAACCTCCATCTTGCAGCAGAAGATGAGGGTAGCTCGAAAGTAACAAGTATCCTCGCTTCTCGCAGCCTTCGTCTTGCAGCAGTAGAAGGGAGTAGATGGTAAGTTCACCAAGTAACATCGTATAGCATAATCCTACTCGGCGATCCTCCCGCACATCACCCGGTGAGAGAGAAACCACCGAGTTATCTCTGGCACTTGTAAGGGTGTGTTTTATTAAGTATCCGGTTCTAGTTGTCATGAGGTCGGAGTACAACTCCGGGTCGTCCTTTTACCGAGGGACACGGCTATTCGAATAGATTAACTTCCCTGCAGGGGTGCACCACATATCCCAGCACGCTTGATCCCATTTGGCCGGACACACTTTCCAGGGTCATGCCCGGCCTCGGAAGATCAACACGTCGCAGCCCTACCTAAGCACAGCAGAGAGGTCAGCACGCCGGTCTAAGTCCTAGGCGCACAGGGGTCCGGGCCCATCGCCCAACGCACACCTGCACGTTGCGTACGCGGCCGGTGAGCAGACCTAGCAACCTCCATTACTAAGGAAGTTGCGTTACGCGGTCCAACCCGGCGCGCGCCGCTAAGTCGCTGACGTCAAGAAGGCTTCGGCTGATACCACGACGTCGAGTACCCATAACTATTCCCACGTAGCTGGTTAGTGCGTATAGACCAAATGGCCAGACTCAGATCAAATATCCAAACTCGTTAGGCGTGTTATTATGAAAATCACCGCGGACAACGACCAGGGCCAGGCCACCTCTCGACTGGGTGTCTCAACCTGCCCCTGTCGCTCCGCCACAAAGATCCACTCGGGGGCCGTCAGGAACTCAGGCCCACCACTACCTGGATGGAGCCACCTGTCCTTCAGCCCCCACAACGAATCACTTGCGGGTACTCAATGAGCCGACCCGACTTTAGTCACATCAAGTATCATGTAAAGTATGTATATAGTATATACCCGTGATCACCCCCAAGTGATCACGGCCCGATAGAATAGCAGGGCAGACGGACAAAGGTGTAGGGCCACTGATGGAATACTAGCATCCTATACTAAGCATTTAGGATTGCAGGTAAGGTATCAACAGTGATATCAACAATGACAGGCTATGCAGCAGAATAGGAGTATCGAAAGCAGTAACATGCTACACTACTCTAATGCAAGCAGTAGAGAGAAGAATAGGTGATATCTGGTGATCAAAGGGGGGGCTTGCCTGGAAGCCCTGTAGACGGAAGAAATCTTCGGAAGCGTAGCCGTAGTCGAACACCGAAGCATCAATGGTCTCGGGGTCTATCGCAGTATCGGAGTCTACCGAAAATAAGCAACGAAGGGGAAACAAATAAATAACAGAGCAAACAATAGCATCACAAAGCATAACATGGCAAAAGGCGATGCTACGTGTGACCTAACGCGGTAGGAGGTGATACTGGCAAGGATGAAAAACATCCGGGAAAGTATTCCCGGTGTTTCGCGTTTTCGGGCAGATGAAACGGAGGGGGAATGTTGCACGTTCGGTATGATAGAGAGGTGTAGTGGACGAACGGGTCGCGTAGTCGGATGCGTCTCGTCGTTCTGAGCAACTTTCATGTACAAAGTATTTTCATCCGAGTTACGGTTTAAAAGATATGATTTTCTAAAGTTTTTATTAATTTCTGGAATTTAATATTAATTAATTTAATTTTAAAAAGGATTTATGACATCAGCATGACATCATGCTGATGTCAGCATGGTTGACTGGTCAACCTGACCAGTGGGTCCCACTGGTCAGTGACACAGTATAATTAGTTCTATATTTAATTAACTAATCCATATTAGTTTAACTAATTAAAGTTAATTAGATTAATCGTAATTAATTAGTTTAATCTTAACATTATTCAATTTAGTTAATTGTCCATTAGGTTAATTAAAGACAAGATTAATTAGATTAATTATCTAGTTAACTAATTAATTAATTAATATTATTAATTATTTATATTTATTTATTTATTTTATTTTATTTTTTAGTTTTCGTTCTGGGGCTTGGGGCCCACTTGTCAATGGCACCAGAGGCCAAAACGGGCGATGGGCGAACGGGCGCACGCCCGAGGGGCGCTGGGCACGAGCGCCCGATGGGGGCGAGCCGGTGCTGGCCTCTGGCGAGACCAACGACGCGGCCGCCGGGGCGCGGCGGGGCCGGTCCGGCCGGTGGTGGCCAGGTGAGGCGGGGCGTGCGGCGGGAGCACAGTTACGGGGGCAAGGCCGCAACGGGGCGGCACTGGAGCGTGGAAGTGGCGGGGCTGCGGTGGCCTGGCTCGGCCCTGGCGAGGGCGGTCGCCGGCGAAGCAGCGGCGGCGGGAGGCCAGGCGCGGCGTGGCAACAAGGAGGCAGGCGCGCGTCCAGGGGGTCACCGGCGCAGCAACGGGCCGCGGTGCCGGACAGGGCGCCGTCGCGGAGCAAGACGAGGAGGGCGCGGCGCGGGGGTGGTCGTCAGACGCGGTGACCACGGGGGCAGAGAGGGAGCACGGGGTGACCACGAGGGCAGAGAGGGAGCGCGGGGCGGTGCTCACGTGCGTTGGAGGGGAGTGGGGGCGGCGAGGCGTGATGGCGGCCGTCGAGGACGAGTCGGAGGAGGTGGTGAAGGGTGGCGCCGGCGGGGAGGTCCGGCGACGGGCAGGCCTTCAGGCGGCGACGGGCGTCGGGAGGGGGGGATCGGGGGCGCCGCCCCGATCCGATCCAGCGGGGGCGAGTGGGGATCGGGGGAGGAGTGGAGGGGAACGTGCGGGTGGGACAAGGGTCCGGGGTGACCTAATAGGCGGGCGGGGTGGGCTGGCTGGGCCGGCCTGGTTGGCCCGATGGCCAGCTGGGCCACGGTCTAGCAGGGCGGGGGAGGTTTTCCCTCCCCCCATTTTTTTTTTCTTTTTTTTCTTTTCTCATTTCCTTTTTTTTTGTTTTATTTTAGTTACACATTATTTTTAGTTTAGGGAAATATGACAGTAGCTCCTAAATTAATGTTCCACGATAACCCACTGTCATAATAGTTTTACCCCCGAACTAAAACAATTTATTATTTTACAAAATACCAAAGGCATTAAATAATTGTTTTTGCTACTGTTTAAATCAGTATAGTGCCTTTAATTATTTTATTAAAATAAGGATTCTCCTCCATAATTCCTTGCGATTTATTTGATACATCCCGAACATTTTAGTTTTAATGTTTGAAAACTTTTGTGTTTTCTTTTAATTCAAATCTTAATTTGGATCGTTTTCGAACTAACACGAGATTATCAACAGTAAGTGTGGTGACGTGTCGTCATTAGTAGAGGGTTACTGTAGCTCAACTAACCGGGCGTCACAATTCTCCTCCACTACAAGAAATCTCGTCCCGAGATTTAAGCGGTGGAGTAAGGGGGATGTTCTGGTAGCGAAATCCCAACGGGTCTTCTTGGTCTTGGTTGCCCTTCTCGAAGAGGTTGACTCCTTGCGTTGATGTCTCCATTTCTCTGCTTCAAGTCATCGTGATCAAGTCGTTATCCTTTCTTCGGGATCTCCATCGTCCTACGCTCGCGACCAGGGGGGGGGGAAACTTTGGAGGAACGTATCTCCATGAAGTCTGTGCATACGACGGCGAATTCAGAAAGTGACACGCGAAGTACCCTACGAGTAGTATTTCGATGAATTCATTGAGTGCACTATACGATGGTACCAAAGTTTCAAATGGGTAGGCAACCATTCGATGCCTAGACAGAAGCTGGAATGGGGCTTGAACAACGTGAATAGCATGGTGTTTGATACCAGGATGAAACATAGTAGAATTTAGCTCGTGAATCATATACGAAGCCAGGTGCAAAGGATACCATAGAATTCAGGTTGTAAAGAAGAGTCAGGTTTCGATCCAGTGGACCTGTGGGTTATGGGCCCACCATGTGGGTTGAAAGTAGGAAGGGTGATGACATCTTGCACAGAAAGCAAGGCATGTCAGAGAATAGTCTGTCAGCTAAGTTGGCAACAATGTCGGCACCAAGGACGGGGAACAAGGAGAACCATTGTCTTGCTCGTTGAAACGAGGCGGACCGGTAGGCAAAGTTTTCGTCCACCGGCAGTACTGGAATGTTATTAACAATAGAATCAAGGTCGTACTGACAGAGTTGTACAACGCGGTGTTTACATAAGCAGAGAATTATTACTGCTTAGATTATATGTAGATCAAGGAAAGGTTAAACAAACAAATGGAAAGGAAAATTGTGATTACACACAATTATTAGGAGTATATCCATCCCATGGACAAGAAGAATCATGGCAGACAGGGTAGGAGGGCAAGTACCCAACCATTCAGATAACGGGGCAAGTATTAATCAAGATGTTACCCATACAACGGTGTTTGGATAACTGACCAAGAATCATTTAGCATCGTGCCTCCAATGTTCTTGTTGATGAGCGGGGTTATCATAGTCATGCTTCGAGGTAGCAATGATATGGTGTTTCAAGTAAGGGCCAGACCTTGAATACACAAATGATCCATCAGAAGCAACTTATAGAATAAGTCTTACAATTTCCTCTTGGAAGAATGGCTATCCTTACAAAAGAATTTATAATGATGGGTCCTCCTGCCAGGGGTGCTGGGCATGACATCATATTATCGGGTCATCAAAGGACCAATATTATAAATACTGGAAAGTTGTCCCAACCATCATATCTGACCGAGATTCAGATCCGATTGGTGTCGTTTTACCTCAGGCTCGGGATGTTCGAGAAGAAGAGGTGCATCACAAATCGACGAAATGGAATTGCAAGATTCTCGAGAAATGAACTATGGGAGCGGTTTCCCAAAACAATAGTTCATCATTTAACCAAGGAGAGGATGAGTAGGTGGCTGATGGGCTCAGCGTCAATTTATCGAGAATTCCAAACGGATGGATTTCCACAATAATGTGAACAAGAAGATGACACCTGTCATTTCAAATGGTATAATGTTGTATGCTCGAGGAAAACATACACCATTAATCAATAGTTGGAAGGTGTGCCCAAAATATGACCTTAAGCAGCAAGATCAATGTTAGAGGGACGATTCAATAACCAACAGTCTAAAAACAAACTGTCGGGCATTAACTTCATAGCAATAGGGTTGCTAGAAGTATAGAACTCAAGCAGCATCGTTAGCATATTGGTATCCCGGTTAAAAACAACACGGGGACCAAGGAAGGATGGGGATGGTGAGCAGTATCATCATACCGAGAATTTCTAAGAGGTGGAGCAATCCCCACAACATTCTCGACATAAAAGACATTAATACTTCAAGGCAGAACACAACACTACCTGGAGAGCAAGTTGCAATTGTAATGTGGACAAGTTCGCGATGTAAGGAAGTCAAGGGTGTTGTCGATGGTATAAAAAAATCATCGAGGGCAAGGAGGGTATTTCTCATCACGAACACAGTTGACATCTCATAAGTAGTCAAAGTGTTGAAGGTGATCCGACACATTTGTCGGGAGGGTTTCATGGGGATGCAATCAAACGACAACGGCAACAAGCAAGGGAATGACGAAGTGGCAAGTTATAGTATCAATATATAAGATGCAAGCTCGGAACCAAAGTTGCCTTTCAAGACAAGCAACATGATGTTGAAAGCTCAACGTAAGTCGTGCTCACACACTGAAGAATTTGTGCACCCGAGAGGGACAAGGTAGCACAGTCAAGATAGCTAGACAAGGGATGTACCCGATAGTCTAGGAATAAACCAGATTGAGTCTAAAAATTTCCCAGTAACATCTACTAGGGGTGTTGAATTTTTCGAGCGGAATTGATTTAGTAAACGGTATCCTCAGTTGACGGCAACCTAGAACCCGTAGAGTGATTACGACAAGCAAAGGTATTACTTCATCAAAAGTTCAAAAGGTGTAGTGCAAAGTCATGATATCCTCGAGATATAAGAGGGTAAAACTCGAAGGTAGAACACGATAGGAATTGAACTAGGTCATTGACCTATGACAGTAGATACTTCAACCTTGCCAAAATAGACGAGGAACTGGAATGAATTCCCATCAGATATATCAGATCAGGACAGCATGGTCAGAACCATAATTGTAAGGAATCAATTCAAGAGTACCGAAAGAATCATACAGCTGGATAATCATTTTGCAAGAAGCTTCCGAGACGGTCTACATCATTTTCATGGGCATGAACACAAAGTTCAAGGTCGACTCCCACTTCTTTAATGCATATAATTTCATTCACCTCTCGCTTTGATAAAACTATAGTGTTGGAATTTTATCTGGTAGAACACCAGAAGAGTATGACTTGTGAAAACTTTCGGGTTTTCACGGATTAGGGGAAAGCATAGGTTCCACCCATCGGGCATCTTAGTAACATATACCACTAGTTTCAAAAGTAAATATCACCAGCTCAAAAGGAGAGCATGGTTGTCAAAGAAGAGGATACAATTTACTGAAGGTACTATGCATCAGGGTAAGAACTCACAAGGGGATTGAATATGAAGGACAAAGTCGGATGACGATCCAACAATGGATCGGGCGATCCACAACGGAGCTGATGTGCGTATCGGTACTCACTCAGAGGAAGAAAGAATACAGATGCATCCGATTCAAGAATCACCTTATTAGTCTGATGCTTGAAATAGAAAGAAATTATGGTTTCCAAAGGAAGGATCAAAAGCAGACGCTCTGATCAAGATGGATAAGTCGAAAACACCTAGTTGGACAATCAATAAAGGTTTGATTTGCCGAGAACCAACTCATGTCCGGAATGACGTCTGAGCCGGAAAGATAATTTTATAAAGGATAACCTGATGACTGCGTGCATACGCACACATTGAATAGGCTCAAAGTGGCTAAGACAAGGGATATTAACGAAGGCTACTAGTCATATGGAACTAACCATAATGCAAGCAGGCAAGAACTTCAAGAGTAATAGGCTGCAGAGGATTTTCGAAAGATCGAAAAGTATTCCGAAGGATTATGTGAGACACATGATCAAATGAGAAGAACGGATCCTCGATAAATGTGAGGAAATAACCATAAGGGTTTTCATGTGAAGTAAAACTGCAAGACAGTAACTCAAAGGGTTCTCGGAACAATGGATAATATTTCGAGGCATCTTGTAACAACAAGAGCGACGAGGAATGATCATGAGAACGGCAAGTGCATGCAGATATCCATAGGGATATATCGGTGGCAGTGAATTGCAAAGGTGATGAGCACAAGTTCTCGGGTTAACAACGGAGAGTATCTTCAGGGTCTTCTGGTGCAGCAGACGATCATCGATAATAAGGTGCTCTCCGGGTGAAAGTGATAACGAGATCCTAATGTTAGGTTTAGCAAAATTCATTTATCCCGAATAGTAGAGAGATAAGAGTCCCAGAGTATAGACGAGGAGTAAAAGATCCTAATACCACCCAATGGTGATGTGGGCCCGTAAGCCACACAACAAGTTAGTAAATTTGTTTTTCAAAGACTAGACTCAACTTCGGCCAAGGAGTTGGAAAGGGGGATTCCTACAGGCAGTCGGCTCTGATACCAACTTGTGGCGCCCCCGATTTGTCCGTACACTAATCATGCACGCAAATGTGTATGGCCAAGATCAAGGAATCACTGGAAGATATCACAACACAACTCTAGACACAAATTAAAATAATACAAGCTTTATATTACAAGCCAGGGGCCTCGAGGGCTCAAATACAAAAGCTCGAAAACACAAGAGTCAGCGGAAGCAACAATATCTGAGTACAGACATAAGTTAAACAAGTTTGCCTTAAGAAGGCTAGCACAAAAGTAACAACGATCGAAGAGGCAAGGCCTCCTGCCTGGGACCTCATAACTACTCCTCGAAGCCGAACTCCATGTAGAAACATCCTCGGGATCTTCTGGCTCCTGGACTCCATCAATCTGGTTGCATCATCCGAGAAGAAGGAACAAGAGGGGAAAAGGGGGAGAAAAGCAACCGTGAGTACTCATCCAAAGTACTCGCAAGCAAGGATCTACACTACATATGCAATGATATCTGGGTAAGGGGGTAATATCTGTGGACTGAACTGCAGAATGCCAGAATAAGAGGGGGATAGCTAATCCAAACGAAGACTACGCTTCTCGTAACCTCCATCTTGCAGCAGAAGATGAGGGTAGCTGGAAAGTAACAAGTATCCTCGCTTCTCGCAGCCTTCGTCTTGCAGCAGTAGAAGGGAGTAGATGGTAAGTTCACCAAGTAACATCGTATAGCATAATCCTACTCGGCGATCCTCCCGCACATCACCCGGTGAGAGAGAAACCACCGAGTTATCTCTGGCACTTGTAAGGGTGTGTTTTATTAAGTATCCGGTTCTAGTTGTCATGAGGTCGGAGTACAACTCCGGGTCGTCCTTTTACCGAGGGACACGGCTATTCGAATAGATTAACTTCCCTGCAGGGGTGCACCACATATCCCAGCACGCTTGATCCCATTTGGCCGGACACACTTTCCAGGGTCATGCCCGGCCTCGGAAGATCAACACGTCGCAGCCCTACCTAAGCACAGCAGAGAGGTCAGCACGCCGGTCTAAGTCCTAGGCGCGCAGGGGTCCGGGCCCATCGCCCAACGCACACCTGCACTTTGCGTACGCGGCCGGTGAGCAGACCTAGCAACCTCCATTACTAAGGAAGTTGCGTTACGCGGTCCAACCCGGCGCGCGCCGCTAAGTCACTGACGTCAAGAAGGCTTCGGCTGATACCACAACGTCGAGTACCCATAACTATTCCCACGTAGCTGGTTAGTGCGTATAGACCAAATGGCCAGACTCAGATCAAATATCCAAACTCGTTAGGCGTGTTATTATGAAAATCACCGCGGACAACGACCAAGGCCAGGCCACCTCTCGACTGGGTGTCTCAACCTGCCCCTGTCGCTCCGCCACAAAGATCCACTCGGGGGCCGTCAGGAACTCAGGCCCACCACTACCTGGATGGAGCCACCTGTCCTTTCAGCCCCCACATCGAATCACTTGCGGGTACTCAATGAGCCGACCCGACTTTAGTCACATCAAGTATCATGTAAAGTATGTATATAGTATATACCCGTGATCACCCCCAAGTGATCACGGCCCGATAGAATAGCAGGGCAGACGGACAAAGGTGTAGGGCCACTGATGGAATACTAGCATCCTATACTAAGCATTTAGGATTGCAGGTAAGGTATCAACAGTGATATCAACAATGACAGGCTATGCAGCAGAATAGGAGTATCGAAAGCAGTAACATGCTACACTACTCTAATGCAAGTAGTAGAGAGAAGAATAGGTGATATCTGGTGATCAAAGGGGGGGCTTGCCTGGAAGCCCTGTAGACGGAAGAAATCTTCGGAAGCGTAGCCGTAGTCGAACACCGAAGCATCAATGGTCTCGGGGTCTATCGCAGTATCGGAGTCTACCGAAAATAAGCAACGAAGGGGAAACAAATAAATAACAGAGCAAACAATAGCATCACAAAGCATAACATGGCAAAAGGCGATGCTACGTGTGACCTAACGCGGTAGGAGGTGATACTGGCAAGGATGAAAAACATCCGGGAAAGTATTCCCGGTGTTTCGCGTTTTCGGGCAGATGAAACGGTGGGGGAATGTTGCACGTTCGGTATGATAGAGAGGTGTAGTGGACGAACGGGTCGCGTAGTCGGATGCGTCTCGTCGTTCTGAGCAACTTTCATGTACAAAGTATTTTCATCCGAGTTACGGTTTAAAAGATATGATTTTCTAAAGTTTTTATTAATTTCTAGAATTTAATATTAATTAATTTAATTTTAAAAAGGATTTATGACATCAGCATGACATCATGCTGATGTCAGCATGGTTGACTGGTCAACCTGACCAGTGGGTCCCACTGGTCAGTGACATAGTATAATTAGTTCTATATTTAATTAACTAATCCATATTAGTTTAACTAATTAAAGTTAATTAGATTAATCGTAATTAATTAGTTTAATCTTAACATTATTCAATTTAGTTAATTGTCCATTAGGTAATTAAAGACAAGATTAATTAGATTAATTATCTAGTTAACTAATTAATTAATTAATATTATTAATTATTTATATTTATTTATTTATTTTATTTTATTTTTTAGTTTTCGTTCTGGGCTTGGGGCCCACTTGTCAATGGCACCAGAGGCCAAAACGGGCGATGGGCGAACGGGCGCACGCCCGAGGGGCGCTGGGCACGAGCGCCCGATGGGGGCGAGCCGGTGCTGGCCTCTGGCGAGACCAACGACGCGGCCGCCGGGGCGCGGTGGGGCCGGTCCGGCTGGTGGTGGCCAGGTGAGGCGGGGCGTGCGGCGGGAGCACAGTTACGGGGGCAAGGCCGCAACGGGGCGGCGCTGGAGCGTGGAAGTGGCGGGGCTGCGGTGGCCTGGCTCGGCCCTGGCGAGGGCGGTCGCCGGCGAAGCAGCGGCGGCGGGAGGCCAGGCGCGGCGTGGCAACAAGGAGGCAGGCGCGCGTCCAGGGGGTCACGGGCGCAGCAACGGGCCGCGGTGCCGGACAGGGCGCCGTCGCGGAGCAAGGTGAGGAGGGCGCGGCGCGGGGGTGGTCGTCGGACGCGGTGACCACGGGAGCAGAGAGGGAGCACGGGGTGACCACGGGGGCAGAGAGGGAGCGCGGGGCGGTGCTCACGTGCGTTGGAGGGGAGTGGGGGCGGCGAGGCGTGATGGCGGCCGTCGAGGACGAGTCGGAGGAGGTGGTGAAGGGTGGCGCCGGCGGGGAGGTCCGGCGACGGGGAGGCCTTCAGGCGGCGGCGGGCGTCGGGAGGGGGGGATCGGGGGCGCCGCCCCGATCCGATCCAGCGGGGGCGAGTGTGGATCGAGGGAGGAGTGGAGGGGAACGTGCGGGTGGGACAAGGGTCCGGGGTGACCTAATAGGCGGGCGGGGTGGGCTGGCTGGGCCGGCCTGGTTGGCCCGATGGCCATCTGGGCCACGGTCCAGCAGGGCGGGGGAGGTTTTCCCTCCCCCCATTTTTTTTTCTTTTTTTTTTCTTTTCTCATTTCCTTTTTTTTGTTTTATTTTAGTTACACATTATTTTTAGTTTAGGGAAATATGACAGTAGCTCCTAAATTAATGTTCCACGATAACCCACTGTCATAATAGTTTTAGCCCCGAACTAAAACAATTTATTATTTTACAAAATACCAAAGGCATTAAATAATTGTTTTTGCTACTGTTTAAATCAGTATAGTGCCTTTAATTATTTTATTAAAATAAGGATTCTCCTCCATAATTCCTTGCGATTTATTTGATACATCCCGAACATTTTAGTTTTAATGTTTGAAAACTTTTGTGTTTTCTTTTAATTCAAATCTTAATTTGGATCGTTTTCGAACTAACACGAGATTATCAACAGTAAGTGTGGTGACGTGTCGTCATTAGTAGAGGGTTACTGTAGCTCAACTAACCGGGCGTCACACTACCTCCACGCCGCCGAGGGAGAACTCCCCGGCAAGGAACCCCACCGAAGAGGAGGCCCGCGCAGGTAACCCTTGGACATATCTCTCTTGAATTTTTCTTTTTGGATATTTGCTTGATAGTTCTTCTCTTCTTTTCTTCTGTCAGATCGTCCGCCGCAGAGCCAATGGAGACGGAGGCCGCCACCGAGGAGGACGCGCGCGACAACACTGGTGACGCCGCAGCTACTGAAGGGGCGGCTGGTGCTGACGAGCCCGCCATCGACGAGGCCGCCAAGGCTGCCGGCGCGGCGGCTGAGAAGGGATCCGGCAGTCGCACTGACGGCCCTGAGGCCGCAGGAGCGTCAGACGCTGCGCTGGCTGCCGATCCCCCTGCCGCCGCGGCCGAGCCAAGCGCCTATCTGGAGGCCGGCAACGGAGTCTTCATCCAGCTCCCGTGGGTGTCCACGTCGAGGGCGCCCGCGGAGGGAGAGGTCTTCGACGGGGAGGTTCTTGCCTCCGCCGGATTGAAGCTCGTCGATGCGCCAAGCAGCAGCAGCGAGCCCGAGGAGGAGCGGCTTCTGCGGAGGCTTCTATCTCTGTACCGCGCCAGGCAGGCCAAGCTGGAGTCCCGAGAGGCTCTGGCCGCCAAGGCGGGCGCTGACTTGGAGAAGCGCGTGGAAGAGCTCCGGGCCGCCAACCAGGCGGCTCTCCGATCCTTGGCGGAGGAGCGGGAGCTGCTCGCCAAGGCGCATCAGGCGTTTATCTTGGAGAAGTCCGAAGTGGAGGAGCAGCAACGGCTCGCTGCCGAGGAGTTGTCCCGGCGAGAAGGCGAACTGACGCAGCGGAAGATCGACCTCGATAGCCACGAGGACGAGCTTTCCGCGCGCGAACAGTCTCTTGGCGGAGCTCTGCAGGAAGCGAAGGATGCCGCTGCGGCTGCTGAGACCGCCAAGAGGAACTTGGAGGCGAGGGTGGCACAACTGGAGGCCAACTTGAAGACGAGCGACGAGAAGGTTGCCGCACTTGTGCTTGAGAGGGAGAAGGACGCCCATAGTCACTCCGAGCTGCAGGTCCGCCTCTCCGACAAGGGTAAAGAGCTCGCCGTCGCCAAGGACTC
The DNA here is from genome assembly GCA_902687465.1 of Secale cereale. Lineage (NCBI taxonomy): Eukaryota > Viridiplantae > Streptophyta > Magnoliopsida > Poales > Poaceae > Secale > Secale cereale. The sequence goes on along the minus strand of LR738715.1, from coordinate 174,314,797 downwards.
CATCGCCAATCTGGAGCTGAAGTTGTCCACCCTCACCACGAAGCTTGACGGCGCCAGAGAGCGGGAGACGGACCTGAAGGAGGAGCTCAGGGCTGAGAAGGCACTGTTGGGGAGCGCCGCCATCTCCCAAAACAACTTCAGGCTGACGGTGGAGCACTGGACAGAGGGTCTTGTTGCCACTGCTGCCGACGTCGACAAGGAGCTGGCGGAGCTGGGGGCGGAGCACCTTGGGTACTCCACCGACGAGAATCTCCCTCACAGCGACAAGCTGAGTTTGTTCTTCAGGGGGGTGGCGCCAGCCCTCCAGCAGCTCCGGGAAAGGATCCCAAAGCAGCTGGCGGACGAGTCGCGTAGGCTCTGCGCGGGGGTGATGTCTACACACGCTTCTACTCTTGTAGACTATGTTGGGCCTCCAAGCGCAGAGGTTTGTAGGACAGCAGCAATTTCCCTCAAGTGGATGACCTAAGGTTTATCGAACTCAGGGAAGTAGAGGTTGAAGATGGTCTCTCTCAAGCAACCCTGCAACTAAGATACAAGAAGTCTCTTGTGTCCCCAACACACCTAATACACTTGTTAGATGTATAGGTGCACTAGTTCGGCGAAGAGATGTTAAATGGCAAGTGATATGGATGGCAAAACAAAGTAATATAAATCTGTAATAAAAAGTGCAGCAAGCAAACAAGTGGTAAACATGAGCACAAATGGTATTGCAATGGTGGAAACAAGGCCTAGACTTCATACTTTCACTAGTGGCAACTCCCAACAACATTAACATAATCGAATCACATGATATTTCCCATAAAACATGCAAAGGGGACACACTCGGAGGTCATTCCTTCGTGGTCAAGAGAGGACGAGAATTATGTAGGGCTACAAAAGCACACCTCAAAGTTCGTAGTTCTCAATCTAAGGATTTCCCAATGTCACCGCGGCCATCCAAAGAGAGTCCCACAATCACCACAACATATCTAAAGGATAGTCAAAGACAAGCACCAAGAGACTCTCAATCTTCAATCAACAGACAAGAGAGGAAATCACTCATGAAAATATTGTTCTAATGCATGTCCAATAGACCGCTGTCACCTTGGTCTCCGGGGATTATACTAGATAAAGACAAGTGAGTACATCAATGCAATACATAGAGGAAGGGGAAATATCATGGGATCACTCTAGATTAACATAGCCTATGATCACAACTAAGATCACATCATGGGAGAGAGAATTGACCACATAGCTACTGGTAAGAACCTCAGCCTCGAGGAGGAACTACTCCCGCATCATGGAGGGAGGAAGCAACGTCGATGGAGATGAATCCGGGGGCACTTCCCCGTCCCGGCAGGGTGCCGGCGCAGGAATTCTGGTCCCCCGAAGCTTGATGGCGATGGCGGCGGAGATCGGAATCGCGTCTGGAGAAAAGGGGTCTGGAATCAGGGTTTCCGTGACACGGTGTGAATATATGCCAAAGGGGGGCATCAGAGGGGGTCAGGGGTGCCCAGGAGCCCCCCCCCCGGCGCGGCCAGGGGGGCCGCGTGGGCAGGCCGCCTAGAGCCCCTGTGGGTCCTCTCCGGCCCTACTTTGGCCGCATGGAAGCTTCCGGAACGCTGATTTTTTATATAATTTTTCTGGATTTTTTCTGGCAGTTCTCGTAATGTGAAAACCTGAAATACAAAAACAGCCGAAAACAGAAACTGGCACTGGGGTGCACTGAGTTAATAGGTTAGTCCAAATATGATCAAAAGTGTATGGAAGTGTATAAATAACATAGCAATATCACCCAAAAGAGGCATGGAGCAAGCTGAAATTATAGATACGTTTTGGACGTATCAACATCCCCAAGCTTAATTCCTGCTCGTCCTCGAGTAGGTAAATGATAACAAGAATAATTTCTGTGGTGACATGCTATTAACCATATAGGACTTTTTCATAGTCATATGACAAAAGCTTACTGAGACAATGAATCTATAGTAATTAAGTTGCCTCATGAGAAAATCACAAAGAACTGAAAGTTTTACAATATGATATTGAAACATCAAATAGATTTGTAATGAACATGATGTGCAAATATGATAAAGTGATATCTAGCTTGCCCCCTTTAGTGAAGCAAAACATAAATGCAGGGGCACCTCCAAGGTTTAAGTGATGACTAGATACAATGATTTCAAAATAAACGATATCACAATCATGCAAAAGACAATGCTACTTTGGGACAATGCATATTACACTCAGAATGACAATCATGCTCTCAGTAGTTGGTGCTTTTAAAAGAAGGTGGAGACTCTCGAACCGTGGATTTTGTTGGCAAGGTTGAAAACCCGTAGTCGGAAACAAAGACAAAACATGTACCAGAGCTCTTGGTTTTAAAACAGAGGTAATAATTTTTTTAGATCATGTATGTTTCGTCAACGAATGCTAGGAGATAACTCAATCACTTCTTGAGATGGACAAGTTTCGAGGAACGGCTCCCGAATGAGGACGATCACATCCTCTTAATCTCCTTTGTTTATCACTGCCAAAGTTTTCTTATTTCTCATGAACAAAGCGTGAAGGAGGGTTTGTTTGTTATATTATCTTTTTGAGCCGGGCGCACTCAATGCCAGTTCCTTCTCGTATTATGGGTTTGCACATTATACATGCAATCCCGGGGTGAAGCTTGTCCAACTTAAAAAGATCATGAATTAACTACTACTTCCTCATGAACTTAAAACAAAGGCACAAAATAGGAATGCTTTTTCTTTGAATAATTTCGAGATGGTACATGCAAGTCTCCGTTAGGAATGGCAGGTAAATACCATGTAGGAAGATATGGTGGACTCATATGGCATAACTGGATTAAAAGGATGTGGATGCACAAGCAGTCAGTCTGCTTAGTACAGGCGAAGGTTAGCAAAAGACGGGGTGCTACCAACTAAGAGAGCAATGACGGTCATAATCATGCAGAGAGACAAAGCAACATTGAATCAGGCATGGAAGTTATATCGCTACTCAGAAACAAAAGATCATCAAGGCTTGACAGACTTTCTTTACAGTCTTAAATATGCGTGAGCATATGCCAAGTCAATCAAAATAAATTCTTTGAAGGAAGATATTACTAAACCATACCACATCATAGGCAAACAAATCATGTTGGTACTCCAATAACACATTGGGAACCCCCCAGCTATTTGAGACTAACCATAAGAAAACATGAACTACTAAGCGCCATTATGCACGTAGCATCTTTATCATAGACATATCAACCAATGCAACGGAAGCAAATTCTCTTAATAAGATAAACATGATAACTAAAGAGAGTTCAAGCAACCAACTAAACAAAAGCTCTTTAAAAAGATAAGCATGAAAGTTAAGAGCTAAGCATGATAGTAGCTATTAAAAGACAAAGAACACACACAGCAAAGATAGACATGCAAATTCTATGTTATGTTCTAGGTAGAAGTGGAGCGTGTTTCTGTCCCACATAAAGAAAGCTGAGTTCCAACTCGTTATGAAAAGCTAAAGAAAACTAAAAGGAAAACTAAAACAAGACGCTCCAAGCATAGCACATAACACATGAAGTGATTAAAATATAGTGGAACGAAGGACGAACTGATAATGTTGATGGAGAAGGGGATGCACGGGGGCATCCCCAAGCTTAGATGCTTGAGTCTCCTTGAATATTTCTTGGGGGTGCATGGGGGCATCCCCAAGCTTGAGCGTTTGACACTCCTGAATCTTTTTATCATCTTCCCTCGCACACTTGAAAACTCCCTTCATACATAACTCATCATAATCTGATTAGCGAGGTTAGTACCCATAATAAAATAATTGTTCCTTGCTGGAAATAAAGATATTCTTGAAGTTCTACTGTTTCTCAAGATTGCCAAAAGGTTTTTGCAAAGAAAAAGCAAGCTCTAGGTTTGCAAAATGAAGGAAAGGCAAAACGGGACAGAATCTGTGAAAAACAGAACAGCAGGTAGTAAATGAATTTTTCGGGGCACTTCTGCAACTCTAATCAAAAAACTCAGAACAGACGCGCGAAAGACAATTATATAGAGCACGCTGTCGAAAAAATTCAGACCAAAAGGACGACCTGGTGATTTTATACGAATTTTTCTATCCAAGGACAAAATCTGTTTCCTGGACAGCACGTCACAACTTTTGAACTTTCTTGCAATCGGAGGCTAAACTTGGCACAAAGCTGAAAAATAAAGATACAATGATGTTGCTACAGTAGTAACAAACATCAAGACCACTAAAAACTGAAAGAACAAACTGAAAGCAAGGATAACAAGGGTTGTCTCCCTAGAGCTCTTTCTTTATAGCCATAAAGATAGGCTTAAGACTTTAATGGTGCTCTCGTAGGAATAAGAGTTGAAGAACAAAAGAGAGCACCAAGAAGCCAATACCAAATACATTTAAGCCTAACACGCTTCCTATGCATAGGAATATTGTAATATAATAATTCATTAAAGCACAAAGCAACTAGCATAGGAAGGCAAAACAAGAATAACTTCAAAATATTCACCATAGAGAGAGGAAACTTCTTATTATTAAGATATTTAGAAACAACTCTCCCTCTCTCATTATAAATTTCAGTGGCATCATGGATGAACTCAACAATATAAGCATCACATAAAGCATTGTTACCATGATCCACATGCAAAAAGGTACTCTTACTCTCCACATAAGCATAATCTTTCTCATTGGTAATAGTGGGAGTAGGACTATCATAAACCACTTGAACACTATAGATTAATTGTGTAGTAGGAGGGTGGTGTTCAACAAGGGAGTAATGACCTCCATGATTATGACAAGTTTCATAAGGATAATTTCTCCTTATGTCATAGGTACCTTTATAATCACTATAGGTTGGAGTTATAACATCATCATGGTAGAGAAGAGCATTATCATTGCTAGCAACTATATTTGTAAACATGTTGTCTTTATTCTTACTAGCAAAAGAATTATCAATTATCACATCACTAGTGGGTAAAGGATTTGCAATCCTATCATCCCCAAGCTTAGAGCTTCCCATATCATCACTTTCAGAGTTGGTACCAAAAAGATTTTCAAGATCATAAGTAGCATTATCATCATTTTCCCAATCACAATAAGTAACATGCATATCATAATCAAAATCATCTTCAATAATACCTATGGACGTATCATCAAGATGATAATTAAGGCAATAAACTTCACCTTCTTCTTTAAACTTACAACCGTTAGGATAAAAGTTGATGGGAGGAATATGCTCAGGCCAGGTTGATACCCATTCTTCTTCTTTCTTGCTCCTCTTCCTCCTCCTCTTCTTTTTCTTCTTGTTAACCTTAGGAGGGAGTGGTTGGAGATGAAGCTTCTCCACATATCCTGGTTTATCATTAGAAACAATAGGGGAAACTTGGGAGAAACTCTCCTTTTTATTAGCAGAAATATAAGAGACATTTTTATACTTTGGTAAAGTTCCCTCCTTTATAATCTTACCTATGTAATCATTTTCATGGCAATTAACAACACAATAGAGATGGCAATTTTGCAAAGTGTTTTTTATTCTTATGGCATTAACATCTAGCCATGAAGTCTTTTCTGATAACTCTTCACACATCAAAAATAACATAAGCTCATCATAAAGATCAGAGGTGATCATGTTATCACACAACCGGTTAACAGTTATGTTTTGAAAGTTCATGCATTGAAAATTAAAGTGACCCTCTATACGGTAAAGTTCACAAGTAAAAGGATAAAGGTCACACAATTCTCTAGCAATTTCATTTAAATCTCTGACCCAAGTGATTATTCTTTCATGCTTATGTTGCTTACAATACTTCTCTTCTTCAATCATAGGCCTTTCACAAGGTCTATCCACTCCACAAAAATTAACATGCTTATATAAAACTTCATTTTTAGGAATTGGATCATGCATGTTGCAATCATCATGAACAATTTCATTTTCTTTGCAAGTCTCTTTAAAAGGTTTATGATACTTGATCCAATCCTCCTTAGGCATATTAAGATGTGAAGCAAAAGATTTGAGGAAATTAACAAGGAGTTGAGAATCAAGCCCAAATTTAGGACTAAACTTATTAAAACTTGTAGTTTCAACAAAGGACTTAATGCAATCATACTCATAAATTATACCTGACTCTTTACCTTTGTCGATCTCCCAATCTTCAGTGTTGCGTTGAATTCTTTCAAGGAGTTCCCATTTAGCATCAATCTTTTTGTTTGTGAAAGAACCCATAGAGGAAGCGTCGAGCAAATCTTTATCCTGTCGAGAAAGCCTCGCATAGAAATTAGTAATAATCATATCTTTGGGGAGCCCATGGTTAGGACATTTTAGCATTAACGTTTTCAGTCTCCCCCAAGCTTGAGCTATGCTCTCTCCGTCATGAGGATAAAAATTATAAACATAATTCCTATTCTCATGGACTACATGAAGAGGATAAAACTTGGAGTAAAAGAGAGACTGGATCTCTTCCCACTCCAGCAGGTGAGAGTCATTTAGTAGCCTATACCATTCCAATGCTTTTCCTTTCAGTGACAAGGCAAATAATTTCCTCATGACAAACTCCCTTGATACACCTGCAAGCTTAAATAATGAACATAGTTGTGACAGATATAGCAAGTGTTCACCGGGATGTCTGTCTCCTGCATAACGATCGGCCAAAACATAATAGATAATACCAGCTGGTATTTTATAGGGCACAATTTCAGTAGGGGGAGGAGCAACCACCACAGGTGTGGGGCGTCTTCCCGCAAGCAACGATCCAATAGCAAGGTTGTTCATAAGCATAACTAGTGAAATAAAAACAAGAAACAAAAAGATTTAATTGCAAGATCTAAAGATATACCTTCAAGCGCTCACCTCCCCGGCAACGGCGCCAGAAATAGCTTGATGTCTACACACGCTTCTACTCTTGTAGACTATGTTGGGCCTCCAAGCGCAGAGGTTTGTAGGACAGCAGCAATTTCCCTCAAGTGGATGACCTAAGGTTTATCAAACTCAGGGAAGTAGAGGTTGAAGATGGTCTCTCTCAATTAACCCTGCAACTAAGATACAAGAAGTCTCTTGTGTCCCCAACACACCTAATACACTTGTTAGATGTATAGGTGCACTAGTTCGGCGAAGATATGTTAAATGGCAAGTGATATGGATGGCAAAACAAAGTAATATAAATCTGTAATTAAAAGTGCAGCAAGCAAACAAGTGGTAAACATGAGCACAAATGGTATTGCAATGGTGGAAACAAGGCCTAGGCTTCATACTTTCACTAGTGGCAACTCCCAACAACATTAACATAATCGAATCACATGATATTTCCCATAAAACATGCAAAGGGGACGCACTCGGAGGTCATTCCTTCGTGGTCAAGAGAGGACGAGAATTATGTAGGGCTACAAAAGCACACCTCAAAGTTCGTAGTTCTCAATCTAAGGATTTCCCAATGTCACCGCGACCATCCAAAGAGAGTCCCACAATCACCACAACATATCTAAAGGATAGTCAAAGACAAGCACCAAGAGACTCTCAATCTTCAATCAACACACAAGAGAGGAAATCACTCATGAAAATATTGTTCTAATCCATGTCCAATAGACCGCTGTCACCTTGGTCTCGGGGATTATACTAGATAAAGACAAGTGAGTACATCAATCCTATACATAGAGGAAGGGGAAATATCATAGGATCACCCTAGATTAACATAGCCTACGATCACAACGAAGATCACATCATGGGAGAGAGAGAATTGACCACATAGCTACTCGTAAGAACCTCAGTCCCGAGGAGGAACTACTCCCGCATCATGGAGGGAGGAAGCAACGTCGATGGAGATGAATCCGGGGGCACTTCCCCGTCCCGGCAGGGTGCCGGCGCAGGAATTCTGGTCCCCCGAAGCTTGATGGCGATGGCGGCGGAGATCGGAATCGCGTCTGGAGAAAAGGGGTCTGGAATCAGGGTTTCCGCCACACGGTGTAAATATATGCCAAAGGGGGGCATCAGAGGGGGTCAGGAGTGCCCAGGCGCCCCCCCGGCGCGGCCAGGGGGGGCCGTGTGGGCAGGCCACCTGGAGCCCCTGTGGGTCCCCTCCGTCCCTACTTTGGCCGCATGGAAGCTTCCGGAACGCTGATTTTTTATATAATTTTTCTGGATTTTTTCTGGCAGTTCTCGTAATGTGAAAACCTGAAATACAAAAACAGCCGAAAACAGAAACTGGCACTGGGGTGCACTGAGTTAATAGGTTAGTCCAAATATGATCAAAAGTGTATGGAAGTGTATAAATAACATAGCAATATCACCCAAAAGAGGCATGGAGCAAGCAGAAATTATAGATACGTTTTGGACGTATCAGGGGGCCCTCGAGAAGGTGTTGATGAAGGTAGTGCACCGCAACCCAGGCCTCAACCTCACCAACGTCCTCAGGACCTTGCCGCCGGACGTTGACCAGGAGGCGCTCAAGGCTCTTGCCGCGCCTATCGTGAACAAGGTGGGCGGCATCAAGAGGGTCGAGGGCGACCGCGCGGATTAGTCTTGTTTACTTTCTTCTTTCCTTGTCGCTGCCAACTATGTTATGAACAATAGTCTATTAGTACCGCGACAAGTTGCTTTGTAATATAACTTTATTTTGGGTAGTCAATGCAATGTTATTTCCTTTACTGGACTTCCTTGCTTTGTATGCTTTCACCCTACGCTTTTAGGGAACTTGCCGGCGTAGGGACCCTTGCCGCGAGCGCTGAGTGCGGAACTTCAGTAGCCTGCTGGCAATGCCGTTGCCGACAAGAAACCTTGTCGCAGCTAGTCGCAGCACACTTAAGCTGTTGAGCGAACTCGAAAACGAAGTAAGGGCGCGACACTTGTCGCAGCACACTTAAGCCGTTGAGCGTGCTCGAAACAAAGTAAGGGCGCGGCTAGCTATGAGTTGGTTCCTCCGCGCACAGGTTTTCCATACAAAGTGCGGTCGTTCAAGGAAGATAACTCAAAAAATTTAAAATTTTGATTGCTCAAACTTTGGCAACTTAGCTTTTGTGTCGTTTGCTTCCCGGTCAGGCAAGGCTCCCTTGAACGGCACTTGGTCCATACCACTATCTCCTCCTCCCCCCCGGCAAACTTGTGCGCGAGGAAACTTCTTCTGCTTGAGAGAAAAGAAAAGAGAGAAAACGGAGATATGGAGTCTTGTGGCTCGTTATTGCTTACCGGGAATAGGTGTTGCACAAAGTATCAGATGGTACATGCAAGAAAGTAAAAAAGGGCATGAATTGACAAGTTGTGCGATGCACATAAGCTTTACTGATGCACGGGGTCTGCGCCCGGCTTTGTACAAAGGATTACATGCAACAGCGGCAAGACTTGTACAAAAGGTGGTTGCCGGAGCGGATCACGGCAACCGCGCCTTATGGGTAAAACTTGCGAAGATGCTCAATGTTCCAGGAGTTGCTCACCGGTAAGCCTTCTTCGGTCTCAAGGCGGACAGCGCCGGGCCTTGTGACTTGTTTCACCCGATAAGGGCCTTCCCACTTCGGCGTCAACTTGTTGGAATTCTTGGCGGACTGAATGCGCCGAAGAACAAGGTCGCCTTCCTCGAGACTTCTGGCTTTAACCTTGCGGCTATGGTAGCGGCGCAAGGCTTGCTGGTATCGAGCAGCTCGTACAGCTGCCTGAAGACGGCCCTCCTCAAGGAGCAGTGTGTCATCTTGCCGCAGCTGCTCTTGCTCGAGCTCATCGTAAGAGAGCACTCGAGGCGACCCGTATACGAGTTCCGTGGGGAGAACTGCCTCTGCTCCATAGACAAGAGCAAAGGGTGTCTGTCCAGTGGCTCGATTTGGCGTCGTCCTGATCGACCAAAGAGCCGCTGGCAACTCCTCGATCCAGTTTCTTCCGCACTTGTGCAGCCTGTCGAAAGTTCTTGTCTTGAGTCCGCGCAACACTTCAGCATTTGCCCTCTCCGCTTGACCGTTGCTCCTCGGGTGAGCAATAGAAGCGAAGCAGACCTTGGCGCCAAGGCCTTGGACGTACTGCATGAAGGTGCGACTTGTGAATTGTGTGCCGTTGTTGGTGATGATCCTGTTATGGATTCCGAAACGGCAAACAATCGACCTGAAGAACTTGACTGCCGACTGCGCGGTCACCTTTCTCACTGGTTCCACTTCCGGCCACTTTGTGAACTTGTCGATGGCGATGTACAAGTACTCAAAGCCCCCGGCTGCGCGGGGAAAGGGGCCGAGGATGTTGAGCCCCCAGACCGAAAATGGCCAGGATAAAGGGATCGTCTGGAGAGCTTGAGCTGGTTGATGTATCTGCTTGGAATGGAACTGGCATGCTTCACACTTGGTTACTTGCGCAGCTGCATCCTGGAGGGCTTCTGGCCAAAAGAAACCTTGCCGGAACGCTTTGCCGGCAAGCACTCTGGCGCCAATGTGGTGGCCACATATGCCTCCATGTATCTCTGCCAACAGCTTTTGTCCATCTTCCCGGGGGATGCATTTCAATTTCACACCGTTCAGTCTTCTTCTGTATAGTTCGTTGCCGACAAACTGATACATACTTGACTGCCGGGTTATTCTTTCTGCTTCTTCTGGCTCTTCGAGAAGTTCTCATGTTTGAAGGAAACGGACAATCTGCTGTGCCCATGCCGGAGCATGCGGCTCGACAACAAGGACTAAAGGCATCTGTGCTGCTGCGGGAATGTCAGCTTCTACGGCAAGAACCTGCGGTTCAGCCGGAGCTTGGCGATCCCCGGCAAACTTGCCGGAGCAAAACTTGTCGGGAGCGTTTGCTTCAACTGTACAAACCCTAGGGCTTGCAGGAGCAGACTGCTCCTTAGCAATCTTGTCGTTGATCTTGGGGACTTTGTTGGCGGCGGCTTCGGGAAGTTCTGCCAGCAAGTAGTCACCAGAAACCAACTTTCTCTTCTTACTTTGTCCAGTCGATGGTGCTATGGATGGTTGAGTTAGCTTGAGCACAAAGATCCCCGGTTCCACAGGTAGCTTTAGTGCAACACACTTTGATAGGCCATCTGCGATGTCATTCTGAGCTCTTGGAACGTGCTCCATCTGTAAACCTTCAAAGTGCTCTTCAAGCTTTCTCACTTCGTCGACGTATGCTTCCATCAACGGACTCTGGTAGCTCTTGTTCACTTGGCGGACGACCAACTGCGAGTCACCCCGCACAATCAGCTTCTTGATCCCAAGCTCTGCTGCGATTCTGAGGCCGGCAAGCAAACCTTCATACTCTGCAGTATTGTTCGTTGCTTGCTCCTTGGGAAAGTGCATTTGGACGACGTACTTGAGGTGCTCCCCGGTGGGCGTGACAAGCAACACGCCGGCACCGGCGCCTTGCAACGAGAAGGCACCATCAAAGTACATGATCCATTCTTTGCTTGCTTCTTTGACGGGAATGCTCGTCTCCAGAATCTCTTCGTCTGGCATTGGCGTCCATTCTGCTATGAACTCTGCCAATGCTCTGCTCTGTATAGTTGAAGTGCTTTCAAACTTGAGGCCAAAGCTTGACAGCTCCAGTGCCCACTCGACAATCCTGCCTGTTGCTTCTGGATTTTGCAGTATCCTCTTCAGCGGAAAGCGAGTGACCACTGTTATCTCGTGTGCTTGGAAGTAGTGGCGCAGCTTTCTCGAGGCCATGAGAAGGCCGAAAAGCAGCTTCTGCACACTAGAGTACCTTGATCTAGCCCCCTGTAGAAGGGAGCTGACAAAGTAGACTGGGCGCTGCACCATCTTCTTCCGCACTTCCTCTTGCATCTGCGCAGTTCCATCCTTGTCGGGACCAGAGCTTGTCGGAGAAGCTCCCTGCTTGTCGCTGGATGTGCTTGCCGGGGCTGTTGGCTCATCATCTGCCTCCCTTTCCTCTACTAACGCAGCACTAACCACTTGATTGGTTGCTGCTAAGTATAGCAGCAACTTCTCTTGTGGCTTAGGTGCGACAAGTATTGGAGTGGAGGACAGGTACCTCTTCAAGTCTTGCAGCGCTGCCTCCGCTTCCGGAGTCCATTTCATTGGACCCGCCTTTTTCAAAATTTTGAAAAATGGCAGGGCGCGTTCCGCTGACTTAGAGATAAACCCGCTGAGAGAAGCCACGCAGCCGGCGAGTCTTCGTACATCCTCGACGCGCTTCGGAGCTTCGATATGCTCGATGGCTTTGATCTTGTCGGGATTGGCTTCAATCCCTCTCTAGGATACAAAGAACCCGAGAAGCTTGCCGGAGGGGACTCCAAACACGCACTTCTCGGGGTTGAGCTTGAGTTGGATCCTGCGCAGATTCGCAAAGGTTTCATCTAGGTCTTGTATCAGAGTAGCCCTGTCCTTGCTCTTGACCACTATGTCATCCATGTAAGCTTCTACATTTCTATGTATCTGTGGCTCAAAAGCTGTATGGACTACCCTTGCAAACGTTGAACCAGCATTCTTCAATCCAAAGGGCATGCGTATGAAGCAATAAGTGCCACATGGAGTAATGAATGCGGTTTTCTCCTCATCTTCTTCAGCCATGAAGATTTGGTGATATCCGGAATATGCATCAAGAAACGAAAGCAACTCACATCCAGCCGTGGAGTCAACGATCTGGTCAATGCATGGCAAGGGAAATGGATCTTTGGGACAAGCTTTATTCACATCGGTGAAGTCTATACAAAGCCTCCACTTCCCGTTCGCCTTGCGCACGACAACAGGGTTGGCCAACAAAGTGGGATGGAGTACACCTCTGACAAGGCCTGCCGCTTCCAGCTTCTTGATTTCTTCTGCGATAAACTCTTGACGTTCCATCGCTTGTTTTCTAACCTTCTGCTTGACGGGCCGCGCGTGAGGACAAACGGCAAGCTTGTGCTCAATTACTTTCTTGGGAACACCGGGGATGTCAGACGGTTGCCATGCAAACACGTCGACATTCGCCCGCAGGAAAGCAACGAGCGCGCTTTCCTATTTAGGATCAAGCGTGGCACTGATGGTGAAAGTACCACCAGTGCCATCCTCCTTGGCAGACACCTTCTTGGTTGCGTGCGGAGCCGCCATCGCCTTCTTGTACTTGCCGGTGGAGCTTGATGGTGCGTCCTCGACGGCAGCGCAGCACTCCGAAGAGGTGCGTTTGCCGGAGTGGGCCCCAGAGCTCTTGCTGGACTTGGTCTTGTTCCTTCCCCCGGGAGCTTCAGCGGCAAGTGTTTTGCTATCTGTTGCGGCTGCTGCATCCCGGTAAATCTTCTCGGCACAGATAAGGGCGTCCTTCTTGTCGCCGGGGACAGAGATGACGCTTATCGGGCCTGGCATCTTGAGCATGATGTAGGCATAGTGAGAGGCTGCCATGAACTTGGCGAGCGCTGGACGACCAAGTATCCCATTGTAAGGCAATGGGATATCGTCAACGTCAAAGGTGATCCTCTCGGTCCTAAAGTTCAGCTCTCCGCCAAATGTCACTGGCAGTGTGATCTTCCCATTCGGCTTGCTCCTTCCCAGGTTGATCCCTTGGAATGTGCCGGTTTCCTCGAGCTTGCTGTCGGGGATCTGGAGTTTCCGGACCACAGCAGAGGAGATCAGGTTCAGGCCGGCCCCTCCGTCAACTAACATCTTGGTGACCTTGAGGTTGCGGATGGTTGGTGAAACCAACATCGGCAAACACCCGACCGCAATGGTGCGATCAGGGTGGTCCTCAATGTCGAAGATGATAGGCGTGCTGGACCACCTCAGAAGCTTGCGCGACTCGATGGGTGGCTCAGCTGCATTAACTTCCTGCACCCATTGCTTGAGTTGGCGGTGGGAAGTATGCATGGAGGCACCTCCGTCAACGCACAAAACTTTTCTGGCCTTCTGGAACTCCTGCTCGCTGTTATCTCCGTCTTCGTCCTTGTCGCGGCCGCGGGGAGGTCTGTCTCCTTGCCGCTGCTTGGCCTTGCCGCGGCGCCCTCCCCGGCCGTTGAACGGTCGCTTCTTGCCGGACTCTCGACCACCTCCCTGGGCCTTCTCCTTGTTGCGTTGCTCGTACTCAGCTTTCTGCTGCTCGACGAGGTACTCGACCCTTTTGCAGTTCTGGAGGTCATGGCCTTTGGTGCGGTGGATCTTGCAGTACTGCTTGTCGGAGCCGTCTTGCTTGTCGGTGGCAGCCACAGTCTGACAGTTGGTGCACGCGGCAGTTTCCTTGCTGGAGCCACCGGCCGGGGCTTTCTTGGCGCCAGCTTCCTTGCTGGACTGCTCCACGACCAGCACTTCCTTGTTCTTCTTCTTTCTGTTGTTCCGCCGCCGGTTCTTCTTCGCCGGGGCGGCATCCTCGCTATCTGTTCCCCCTGCTCCAGTATCCTCTCCGGGGAGTTTCCCCCCCTCCTCAGCGCGTGCGCACTTGTCGGCCAGGGCATAAAGCTCACTGACGTCTCGGATCTTGCACATCGCCATCTCCTCCCTCATCCTGCGGTTACGCACGTTCTGGTGGAACGCGCTAATAACCGCGGCAGGGTGGACGTCTGGGATGTTGTGTTGGACGCGACTGAATCTTTGGATGTACTTTCGCAGGGACTCTCCTTCTTTCTGGGCAAGTATATGAAGGTCGCTCTCCTGGCCATGGGGCTTGTGGCCACCCGTGAAGGCGCCGACAAACTGATGGCACAGGTCGGCCCAAGAAGAGATGGAGTTCTCCGGCAAGTGCATGAGCCAAGATCTGACGTTTGGCTTGAGCACTAGCGGGAAGTAGTTCACGAGTATCTTGTCGTCTCGTCCCCCGGCAGCGTGCACCGCGATGGTGTAGATGCTGAGGAACTCCGACGGATGAGTCTTGCCGTCGTACTTCTCGGGTACGTCGGGCTTGAAGTTCTTCATGCTGGGCCACTGGACTTGCCGCAGCTCACGGGTGAACGCATGGCAACCTGCCGCGTACGGCAGGTCGCCTGGCCCCCCTAGCACTTGCATGTCAACAGCGCGCCGAGCGCGCTGGTCAGATTGACGCCACGCTTCTCTTCGACGCTCGATGCGGGTTCGAGCGTCCTCTTGCCGTCGGTCGTCAAGGACTTGGCGCTGATCGTGACGAGCTCGCGGATCTGATGACGCTGTGGAGTCATCGTCGAGGTTGATCCGACAAGTCAGCGATTTTGGCCTTCGGGGCGGGGAGTGCACGATGGTTGCACCCCGGGCAGTCTTGTCGCCATCAGCCCGCGCCTGGCTAACTTGCCGTGGCCGCGACGTCGTCGGCTGCTGCGGAGTGTCGTTATTGACGAAGGCGATGAGGCTCTGGATGGTGGCCCTCCAGTCGTCGGCCTTGTGTGCCGCTGGAGGGAAGTCGAGGAGCAGTTGAGCTCGAGCTAGAGCTTCTGCTGGGGTGGCGAGGAGCGGTGGCGAGCGGTGCGAGGAGCGAGATATGCTCGGACTTCTAACTGCGTTAGAAGGAGCAGCGTCTCGTCCCGGCGACCGCGCCTTGCTCGTGCCAGCATGTTGGCCTTGAGCGTCCCGCGAACCGCCAGCTTGATCTTGACCCAGCAGGTGTATGGTACCTTGTGTACCACGTCGCTGCCGGTCCCGCACCTCCTGAGAGGGGCGCGGTGCGTGCACGGACGCCGAGGTCTTGGAGTGCGCTCGGTCGTTCGTCTTGTCCTTGGACTTGGCGGCGCCGTGAGTTTCCTCGCCGACGTCCGTCCTCCCGCCGGCGTCTACCCCACCGGTCGTTGGCTCCGGTGGCGGTGGGATTGACGCGGACGGGCCTGCTACCTCCGGAGCTTTCTTCTTCGGCGGCATGTCGATGAAGCTGACGAAGCTGATGGAGATTTCGCGCGCGTGAACGCCGGATCAGGTTCACAAAACCTCGACGCGCCCCCTACCTGGCGTGCCAAAGATGTCGGGGAAACTGATCGCCCACGAACACCTATGGGACCGGAGCCCCTTTTCGGTACGGCAAGGGGGCGGAGGATGCACGAAGAGCAGATCGAGGCAAACACGCGAGCAGTTTACCCAGGTTCGGGCCACACGGGGGCGTAAAACCCTACTCCTGCCTTGGTTTGTATTGCGTTCTTGGCTCGGGAGCGAGAAGAGCTACAGTGTTGATCGCTAGGACCGAGCGTGAGAGTGATCAATGATCGGAACCTCCTCTACGTTGCGCATGGGCCTCCTTTTATAGGTCAAAGGGGTCACCGACAGGTGGCAACGCAGTCGAGGGAAAAAATGTAAAATGGGTGGTAGTTGGAACAGTGTATGCATAGTGCTCTATACCTAACTCTGACGGCAGGGGACAAGGGCATTAAATGCCCGTCGCCGTCGCTCCAAACAGTGCAAAAAGCGTCCGTTAGGGCGTCACCGTCCGCCACGATGGTGGCCTTGTCATCGCAGCTTGCCACCGTGTACCCCAGGCTGCACAGCCTTTCGCCACGTGTGCCTGGAAAGGTCCCAGGGCGACGTGTGGGCGGATGAGCTGGAGCGCGGGTACTTAGTGGAAGTTTGCCGCGGCAAGCGCCTTGCCGCGGCTGCTATATTGTCGCGCCCGGAAGCTTGTCGCTCTCCGGGCCTTGCCGGGACACGTGGCGCGTCGCGGTAAGTCTCTTGAAGTGCCATATTTGGGCCTTCCCGGCAAGCTCCTCTTGCCAGGGTCCTGTACCAAAGAAGTGGTCTTGAGCCTTGAGTGGCCTTCCCGGCAAGCTCCCCTTGCGGGGGCCTTGTCTCTTTAACTTGAATACTTTGTTCTTGAATGGCTCCAAAGGAACCACAGTGAGCCTTGGCGGTCGCGCGACGAGCCCCGCCACGGGACGCTGCAACTGCCCGTGCACAAGTTCGGGATACTAAGGTACCCCTACTTTAGTACACCGACAGACATGTATGAAAGAATTATGAATGGTGGCTTTGCCACTAATACGATGTCAACTACATGATAATGCAAGGCAATATGACAATGATGAAGCGTGTCATATGAACGGAACGGTGGAAAGTTGCATGGCAATATATCTCGGAATGGCTATGAAAATGCCATGATAGGTAGGTATGGTGGCTGTTTTTAGGAAGGTATATAGTAGGTGTATGGTACCGGCGAAAGTTGCATGGTAAAAGAGAGGCTAGCAATGGTGGAAGGGTGAGAGTGCGTATAATCCATGGACTCAACATTAGTCATAAAGAACTCATATACTTATTGCAAAAATCTACAAGTCATCAAAACAAAGTAACGCATGCTCCTAGGGAAAGGGTTGGTAGGAGTTAACCATCGCGCGATCCCGACCTCCACATAAAGGATGACATTCAATAAATAAATCATTCTCCAACTTCATCACACAACGGTTCACCATACGTGCATGCTACGGGAATCACAAACTTTAACACAAGTGTTTCTCAAATTCACAATTACTCCACTAGCATGACTCTAATATTACCATCCTCATATCTCAAAACAATCATCAAGTATCAAACTTCTCATAATATTCAATGCACTTGTATGAAAGTTTTTACAATACCCAACTTGGATGCCTATCATATTAGGACTAGTTTTATAACCAAAGCCAATTACCATGCTGTTCTAAAAGACTCTCAAGATAATATAAGTGAAGCATGACCGTTCATATATTTCTTCAAAATAAGACCACCGCCGTGCTCTAAAAAGATATAAGTGAAGCACTAGAGCAACCAACAAACTACTCCAAAAGATATCAGTGAAGATCAATGAGTAGTTGAATAATTATGTAACTATGTGAAGACTCTCTAACATTTGAGAATTTCAGATCTTGGGATATTATTCAAACAGCCAGAATAACAAAGCAAAATAAATTGACGCTCCAAGCAAAACACATATCATATGGTGAATAAAAATATGGCCTCAAGTAAAGTTACCGATGAACGAAGACGAAAGAGGGGATGCCTTCCCGGGGCATCCCCAAGCTTAGGCTTTTGGTTGTCCTTGAATTTTACCTTAGGGTTCCTTGGGAATCCCCAAGCTTAGGATCTTGCCACTCCTTATTCCATAGTCCATCGAATCTTTACCCAAAACTTGACAACTTCACAACACAAAACTTAACAGAAAACTCGTAAGCTCCGTTAGTATAAGAAAATAAAACCACCACTTCGGTAATATTGTGAACTCATTCTAAATTCATATTGGTGTAATATCTACTATATTCCAACTTATCCATGGTTCATACCTTCCGATACTACTCATAGATTCCTCAAAATAAGCAAACAACACACGAAAAACAGAATCTGTCAAAAACAGAACATTCTGTAGCAATATGTAACTTTCGAATACTTCTGTAACTCTAAAAATTATGAAATAAATTGGTAGACCTGAGGAATTTGTCTATTAATCATCTGCAAAAATAGTCAACTAAAAATCACTCTCCAGTAAAAATGGTAGCTAATCTCGTGAGCGTTAAAGTTTCTGTTTTTTACAGCATTATCGCATAAACTTCACACAAGTCTTCCCAAAGGTTCTACTTGGCACAAACACTAATTAAAGCACAAAAATACATCTAAAACGAAGCTAGATGCAATATTTATTCCTAAATAGAAGCAAAAACAAAGAACAAAATTAAAGTTGGGTTGCCTCCCAACAAGCGCTATCGTTTAACGCCCCTAGCTAGGCATGATGATTTCAATGATGCTCGCGTAAAAGATAAGAATTGAAACCTAAAGAGAGCATCATGAAGAATATAACTAGCACATTTAAGTCTAACCCACTTCCTATGCATAGGGATTTTGTGAGCAAACAACTTATGTGAGGAAGGATCAACTAGCATAGGAAAGCAAAACAAGCATAGCTTTAAGATTTTCAACACATATAGAGGAAACTCGATATTATTGCAATTCCTACAAGCATATATTCCTCCCTCATAATAATTTTCAGTAGCAACATGAATGAATTCAACAATATAACCAGCACATAAAGCATTCTTTTCATGATTTACTTGCATAGAAATTTTACTACTCTCCACATAAGCAAATTTATTCTCATCAATAGTAGTGGGAGCAAACTCAACAAAATAACTATCATGTGAAGCATAATCCAATTGAAAATTAAAATCATGACGACAAGTTTTTTGGTTATCTTTATTCTTTATGTCATACGTGTCATCACAATAATCATCATAAATAGGAGGCATGCTTTCATCATAATAAATTTGCTCATCAAAACTTGGGGGACTAAACATATCATCTTCATCAAACATAGCAACCCCAAGCTTGTGGCTTTGCAAATCATGAGCATCATGGGTATTCAAAGAATTCATACTAACAACATTGCAATCATGCTCATCATTCACATATTTTATGCCAAGCATTCTATGTAATTCTTCTTCTAGTACTTGAGCACAATTTTCCTTCCCATCATTTTCACGAAAGATAATAAAAAGATGAAGCATATGAGGCAACCTTAATTCCATTTTTTGTAGTTTTCTTTTATAAACTAAACTAGTGACAAAACAAGAAACTAAAAGATTCGATTGCAAGATCTAAAGATATACCTTCAAGCACTCACCTCCCCGGCAACGGCGCCAGAAAAGAGCTTGATGTCTACTATGCAACCTTCTTCTTGTAGACGTTGTTGGGCCTCCAAGTGCATAGGTTTGTAGGACAGTAGCAAATATCCCTCAAGTGAATGACCTAAGGTTTATCAATCCGTGGGAGGCGTAGTATGAAGATGGTCTCTCTCAAACAACCCTACAACTAAATAACAAAGAGTCTCTTGTGTCCCCAACACACCCAATACAATGGTAAATTGTATAGGTGCACTAGCTCGGCGAAGAGATGGTGATACAAGTGAAATGTGGATGGTAGATATAGGTTTTTGTAATCTGAGAATATAAAAACAGCAAAGTAAATAATGATAAAAGTGAGCATAAACAGTGTTGCAATGCTAGGAAACAAGGCCTAGGGTTCATACTTTCATTAGTGCAAGTTCTCTCTACAATAATAACATAACTGGATCATATAACTATCCCTCAACATGCAACAAAGAGTCACTCCAAAGTAACTAATAGCGGAGAACAAACGAAGAGATTATGGCAGGGTACGAAACCACCTCAAAGTTATTCTTTCTGATCGGTCTATTCAAGAGTCCGTAGTAAAATAACATGAATCTATTCTTTTTATTCTCAAATCCTTAAAGACTCAATCCGATAAGATAACTTAAAATGGAAAACTCAATTCATCACAAGAGAGTAGAGGGGGAGAAACATCATAAGATCCAACTATAGTAGCAAAGCTCGCGATACATCAAGATCGTGCAATCTCAAGAACACGAAAGAGAGAGAGAGATCAAACACATAGCTACTGGTACATACCCTCAGCCCCGAGGGTGAACTACTCACCCTCGTCATGGAGAGCGCTGGGGTGATGAAGATGGCCACCGGAGAGGGATTCCCCCCTCCGGCAGGGTGCCAGAACGGGTCTAGATTGGTTTTCGGTGGCAACAGAGGCTTTCGGCGGCGGAACTCCCGATCTAGGTTACTTTTCGGAGGTTTCAGTATATATAGGAGGTGTTGGAGTCAGGGGCAAGTAAAGTGGACCTCCGGGCTGTCCACGAGGCAGGGGGCACGCCCAGGGGGCGCCCCCTACCCTCGTGGGCAGCCCGGGAACCTTCTGGCCCCCCTCCAGCACTTCATGGGCTTCTTCTAGTCCAAAAATAACCTCCGTTGAGTTTCAGGTCAATTGGGCTCCGTTTGATATTCCTTTTCTGCGATACTCTAAAACAAGAGAAAAACAGAAACTGGCACTCGCACTGGGCTTTGGGTTAATAGGTTAGTCCCAAAAATCATATAAAAGTGTATATAAAAGCCCATAAAACATCCTAGAAGGAAAATATAATAGCATGGAACAATCAAAAATTATAGATACGTTGGAGACGCATCACCGGCCGCCGTTGTAGCCACTTCACCTTCGAAAGCCAGGGCCATCGCCCGCTCCACCGCCGCGGCCCGAAGGCAGGAGGTGGCCGTCGTGTCCACCACCCCATCGTCTGCCGCCATGGCTGCCAGCCCATTGTCGACCGCCGGGATCATCACCCGCTCCGCCACCGCTGCCCGAAGGAGGGAGGCAGAGGTGGAGGCCCGCACATGCGTTAGTGACCTTGGGCGCTACATCGAGTTCCTGCAGGAGGAGGAGGAGCGCCTCGTCGAGCACACAAAGAGCCTTACCGCAGTCGTGGTCACAGCACATGCCGATGCAGTGGCGAGGAATCAGGAGATCTACGAGCAGCCAGGCCACTTCGAGAGGGGTCGTCTGGAGCGGTAGTGGGCGTTCGTGCTGGCGAGCATCGCTGAACGTGCAGCAGCGGTAGGCACCGTATTGTAGTTGTCCAGCTCATCGGTAGGCTCCTCCTTCTCCTCCACCTCTTACTAAGCGCGCTCGGTAGAGGAGATCGGCTGTCGGAAGTAGCACAAAGCCCCTCCGTAGTAGTAGTATTTAGGGGCAATTTTGTTTAGTTCATCTGATTATAAATGTGGTGGAACTGTACAACATACTTAAAATTAGCTAGTATATATAATTGAACTAGCTATTTCAGTACGTGGTTGGTAACAATTGGGTAAAAGTTTGGTCGGTTCAGCTGTCGACTTGAACTGTTTGTATAAATTAAGAATGACTGCTTAATTTATGAATGAAATATATGCTTAATTACTGAATTTTAGTTGCAAAAATTAGATAGTGCTTGTGATTTTTAGCTGCATATTTTGACAAATCGCAGTGTTACAAGGATTGACAAATTGTTTGTACGTGGTTGCACACGGCTCATCCAAAACAACCGTTTGCGTTGAAGGGATGCACAAATCCTGCGCTGCGAATATTCCCTCCACTTAAGGGGGAAGACCTTAGCTCTCTCTTTGCATACGGGTGTTCTACCTAAAACGTTTGCAATCAAGAGCTGCACAAATCCTGATCGGCACATTTTCTCTTGGCTTCCTGGGGAAGCTCTCGGTTTGCATACGGGTGTTCTAAATAGAACATTTGCGATCAAGAGCTGCACAAATCCTGCATTGGAGACGAGTTTTGGATTTACTAGAATTTAAAAACAAAGTATCTCAAAGTTTGTCGGTGTACTAGAGTAGGGTTACCCTAGTATCCCGAACTTGTGCATGGGCAGTCGCAGCACCCCACGGCAAGGCTTGCCGGGTGGCCGCCAAGGTCCTCCGCGGTTCCTTTGGAGCCATTCAAGAACAAAGTATTCAAGCCAAGGAGACAAGGCCCCAGCAAGAGGAGCTTGCTGGGAAGGCCACTCAAGGCACAAGACCCCGGCGAGAGGAGCTTGCCGGGAAGGCCAACCAAGGCATCTCGAGGAACTTGCCGCGACGTGCCACGTGTCCCGGCAAGGCCCGGTGAGCGGCAAGCTCCCGGACGCGACAAGACAACGACCGCGGCAAGGCGCTTGCCGCGGCAAGCTACCACTCTGTACCCGCGCTCCAGCGCATCCACCAACGTGTCGCTCTGGGACCCTTCCAGGCGTACGTGGCGGGAGGCTGTGCAGCCAGCGGTACGCGGTGGCAAGCGGCGCTGACAAGGTTGCCATCGTGGCGAATGGTGGCGTCCCTGACGGTCCCTTTTTGCACTGTTTGGGCGACGCTGATGGGCATTTAATGCTCTTGTCCCCTGCCGTCAGGGTTAGGTATGATGCAATGTACAGGTAGTTGTAACGACTAGAACACCTTTCCATTTTTACCCTTGTCTACGTTGCCACCTGTCGGTGACCCCTTGAGCATATAAAAGGAGGCCCATGCGCAACGTAGAGGGGGGTTCGAAGCAGAAGAACACTCATGCTCGGTCTCACTAGCTGCTGGTGTATACTGTAGCACTCAGCGCTCCCGAGCAAGAACTCAATACAAACCCAAAGCAGGAGTAGGGTTTTACGCATCCGTGCGGCCCGAACCTGGGTAAACTGCTCGTGTGCTTCGCCTCAATCTGCTCTTCGTGCGATCTCCGCCCCCGCCGTACCGAAAGGGATTCGGTCCGCCGGTCCCATAGGTGTTCGTGGATCAATTTCCCCGACATCTTTGGCGCGCCAGGTATGTCGGGGAAACTGATCCACGAACACCTATGTGACCGGCGGACCGAGTCCCTTTCGTTACGGCGGGGGCGGACATCGCACGAAGAGCAGATTGAGGCGAAGCACACGAGCAGTTTACCCAGGTTCGGGCCGCACGGATGCGTAAAGCCCTACTCCTGCTTTGTGGTTTGTATTGAGTTCTTGCTCGGGAGCGCTGGGTGCTATAGTACACACCAGCAGCTAACGAGACCGAGCGTGAGTGTTCTTCTGCTTCGAACCCCCCTCTATGTTGCGCATGGGCCTCCTTTTATATGCTCAAGGGGTCACCGACAGGTGGCAACGTAGACAAGGGTAAAAATGGAAAGGTGTTGTAGTTGGTACAACTACCTGTACAGTGCATCATACCTAACCCTGACGGCAGGGGACAAGAGCATTAAATGCCCATCGGCGTCGCCCAAACAGTGCAAAAAGGGACCGTCAGGGACGCCACCGTTCGCCACGATGGCAACCTTGTCAGTGCCGCTTGCCACCGCGTACCGCTGGCTGCACAGCCTCCCGCCACGTACGCCTGGAAGGGTCCCAGAGCGACACATTGGTGGATGCGCAGGAGCGCGGGTACAGAGTGGTAGCTTGCCGCGGTCGTTGTCTTGTCGCGTCCGGGAGCTTGCCGCTCACCGGGCCTTGCCGGGACGCGTGGCGCGTCGCGGCAAGTTCATCGAGATGCCTTGGTTGGCCTTCCCAGCAAGCTCCTCTCGCCTGGGTCTTGTGCCTTGAGTGGCCTTCCCGGCAAGCTCCTCTTGCCGGGGCCTTGTCTCCTTGGCTTGATTACTTTGTTCTTGAATGGCTCCAAAGGAACCGCGGAGGACCTTGGCGGCCACCCGGCAAGCCTTGCCGCGGGGTGCTGCGACTGCCCGTGCACAAGTTCGGGATACTAGGGTACCCCTACTCTAGTACACCGACAAAGTTTTGCCGGCAATCAACAGTGCCCTGGTGTTTGAAATTCATTCCCATTTCTTGCATGGGACCTAAGCATGCACCGAAAGACACATATTTGATTTTTTTTAAACCCTGTTATATGCACTGGAGCAAGTGCATGTAGTTCAAATTTGAATTATGCGCATAAAATGCCTAGAAAACCCAATTAATGTATAAAAATGTCCAAACGAACCCCGAAAAATTCCAAAATTAGACACAGCATTCATGTTGTTCTATGTCCACACTAGAAAATTTTTGAAAGCAATAAGAGGCAACAGATATCGTTTCATCCCCAAAGGTGGCACGTTCCCTACGGAAACCATCACGCTTGTTGTGAGAAGCTCTAGTTTGTGAGAAACTTATATATACCCAAACCTGCCCCAGATGGGACAAGAATTTTACCACGGCATGTTGATGCCGCTCCATGATAGCACGCCAAGTTCCATGAATTTCAGACGAGTTTTGGATTTACTAGAATTCAAAAACCAGGTATCTCAATGTTTTCGGCCGAGTGACGGTGGCAGGGTGTTTGAAATTCATTCCCATTTTTTTACATGGGACCTAAGCATGCACCGAAGGACACATATTTGATTTTTCAACCCGTTTATATGCACCGGAGAAAGTACATGTAGTTCAAATTTGAACTATGCGCATAACATGCCTAGAAAACCCTGTTAATGTATAAAAATGTCCAAACGAACCCCGAAAATTTCCAAAATTAGACACAACACTCATGTTGTTCTATGTTGACACTAGAATTTTTTTGAAAGCAATAAGAGGCAAAGGATATCGTTTCGTCCCGAAAGGTGGCACGTTCCCTACCGAAACCATCACGCTTGTTGTGAGAAGATCTGGTTTGTGAGAAGCTTATATATACCCAAACCTGCCCCGGATAGGACAGGAATTTTACCACGGCATGTTGATGCCGCTCCATGATAGCATGCCAAGTTCCATGAATTTCAGACGAGTTTTGGATTTACTAGAATTTAAAAACCAGGTATCTAAATGTTTCCGGCCAAGTGACGGTGGCAGGGTGTTTGAAATTCATTCCCATTTCTTGCATGGGACCTAAGCATGCAACCAAGGACACATCTTTGATTTTTAAACCCGTTTATATGCACTGGAGCATGTGCACGTAGTTCAAATTTGAATTATGCACCTGAAATGCCTAAAAAACCAAGTTAATATATAAAATCGTCCAAACAAACCCTGAATAATTTTAATTTTTTTGACGACGCACCTATTGTTGCATGTTCACTGCAGATAAAAGTTCTAGCAATCCAAACACCATCCTTTGCAGTTGTGGCCTCATTATATAACTCAAATCAAGAAGAAAAATCAAGTAGATCGCACATAGTATATTATCACCAACCGTGTGAGATGCAACACAAAATATCTTAGAGCACCGTCGGATTGTCAAGCACACTATCCCGCTCCTCAAATATCATTTCACTGTTCAATCGCCGCCGGTGAAAGATGAGGACGTGGACCAAAAATTTTGACGTTCAAACTCATCACACACAAGTTAAGCTATCTAAATCGTTTGTGATGTTCACATATCGTACACAGTTCGGAATAAGGGACCGTGTCTGATGACACTTTGCGCACCAGTTTTTTCGCTGAAGCGGTTCCAAATTTTTGGCTTCCGCGGAAATATCTACCTCCCCGCCCCCTCCCCGTTACCAAAAGCCACATTTCCCCTATTTCTGCCCTACTTTCCAAGTTGAAACCTTCACTCCTTGCTTGCAGCACCGCCTCCTCGCCGGCCACCCTCTCCTTCACGCTGCTCGGCCACGTCTATCCAGGCAGGTAATCCACACCCGACCCCCATCCTCCTCCTCCTTCCACATCCCACATGCCCCGACCACCGGTGTGAGTGCGACACCTTCCACCCAAATCACCGACTCCTCCACCAAATAAGCGCCGCGATCAGCCATGGTGCATGCAGTATAGCCAAGATGTCAAGGAGCATTTGGCAGTGGAGAAGCAAATCGTGGTCGCACGCACGGATGAGGTCATGATGGCTGCCATTCGTGCCGACCCTCAGATCTTGGAGGAGCACCTTGCCATTTGCTAGCTACATCGGTTAAGCATGCTCGGTTTACCCGTTGCATGTGCTGCTCCTGCCTTTCCTTAACAAATTCTAGTGAATTGTGCTATCTAATTTTATCGTGCAATCTGTTGCTCTAGTGTATATGTTCTGTATGCCGTGCAGTGTGGTGCTCACTTAGTAATTGTTTGGTTAATTAGTTGTTGTCTTCAGTTAACTATTTGGTTCGATTTTGCAAATGTGATGTTCAATTCTTCAGGCTGCAATTTTGTATTGTCTTCCATGTGAGAAATAAATCGAATTTATCTTTACAAAATACACGAGACACGAATACAATTGCTATATTTCCAAGTTGTCAAGCATGCTTGGTTTGGTTATACATTGTTCAATGTGGTGCTCAGTTAACGTTTGGTTCATTTGTGTTGTGGTGTTTAGTTAACTGTTTGGTTCAATTCTGCAATGCGTTGTTCAATAGTTGTGGGTGCATTCTGTTATTGTATACCATGTGAGTAGTAAATCGAATTTGGCTGTACTAAATGCATGACAAACAAATACAATTGCTATATTTCCAAGTTGTTAAGCATGCTTGGTTTGGTTAACTGTCTGATCTTCTATTAGGAGTATTTTATATTGTGCAATGTGGTGCTCAGTTAACGTTTTGTTCATTTGTTGTGGTGTTTAGTTAACAGTTTGGTTCAATTCTGCAATGCGATGTTCAATAGTTGTGGGTGCATTCTGTTATTGTATACCATGTGAGGAATAAATTGAATTTGGCTGTAATAAATACATGAGAAACTAATACAATTGCTATATTTCCAAGTTGTTAAGCATGCTTGGTTTGCTTAACTGTTTGATCTTCTATTATTAGTATGTTATATTGTGCAATGTGGTGCTCAGTTAATGTCTGGTTCATTTGTTGTGGTGTTTAGTGAATTGCTTGGTTCAATTATGCAATGCGATTTCTAATTGTCGTGGGTAGAATTTTGTATTGTTGTGCATGTGAGGAATAAATGTATTTCCTAGTTCTTAATCATTCTTGGTTTGGATAAATAGGTTTTCCATGTGGCTTGAATTAAGCTGATGAATCTGCAATGTGTTTATTTTTCATCAACATACTGTATTGATAGCATGTGAACCCTTACTTAACCAGATGACTCACTACCTTATATGTGTTGCAGGGAAACAATGGGAAGCACTGAGGTTTACAATCGAGGTTAGCACGTGCATGTTCCTTTGTCTAATAGCACATTATTGTGCAATTGCAGGAACCATTATAATATTTAGGTTTTTAACAATTTGGTCTTGCACATGTAGGTCACGTTGTCAGAGGTTTGGACCCACTGTTCGACCCTTTTTGCATATGGGGAAATGAGTTGTCCATGAATATCAGTCAAGTCAAGAAACTCAAAAAGATTGTTAGGATAAAGAAATTAGCGACAGAAAACAACAAGATCTTTATCTGCACACTGAAGAAGACATCAATTGACTACATGATGGAACTAACTATTATACCTTGCCTTTTTTATTCCTTTGCCCCATTTCCAATATAGAGAAGATAGTTATGCACATCGTTGTTTTCATGCCTTTGCAAAGCAGTTCACTAATGATTACCTCTCAAACCACCTATATGGTCAGGAGGCGAGGAAGGTATTCATACAACACCCACGGTTCAACATTGAAGTGTTCTTGAAGAGGACGAAGGATGGACGGTCAATCATCCACATACATTGGCATAAAGTTGCAAAGACCTTCAACATCAATGAATGCTCAATATTCGCCTTCTACTTCAGTAGTTTTCCAGATGAGATACATATGTCTATGTACCGTCTATGTTGCTAATTTCGAAAGGCTATAGATGTTGCATGTGAAACTTGGTGCGGGTGCAGTTGTGTAATGGGGTAGCTGAGTGCTGAAGCTATATGATGTTGTACTCTGATGTATTTCAATTATGAAAATGAAATATATTGTGTGCTTAATATGAAATGTCAATTAGATTAATAAATTGATTATTAATAATAGGATAATTAGCCTGCTACTTGGGTTTTTCTATTGCAAGCGGTTATAGAGAAAAAACAGTGTGTGATGCATTCAATAACGCACACAGTTTATAGGAATAAACCGTTTGCGTTAGGCCACCTGGCGCAAACGTTTAGCACATAAAAACTATGTGTGATGGATCAATAACGCAAACGATAAAATTGTTAATACTGTATGCAATGGAAACACTATCACAAACGATTTAACGGGGAAAATTGTGTGTGATGTACCTATGAATAGAAATGTTTTCCTTGGAGCGACTGTGTGGGATCTATATACGGACGATAATGTTTACCGGGAACTGACTGTGCGGGATGTACTGATGACCGGAAATGTTTTCGCATGTATAATTATATTTTTTAGCACTGTTGTACATATAACCGTATTTGGTCGTTCGCCGGTCGCACACGACCTCATTTTGCCGAGCGGGTGTGCCAGGAGGGCATATCCCCGATGGTGTATGGGTCGTGTGGGAAGGACCCCCCCTATCGCCCACACTCACTAGGTGACGGTTCCAATTGCCGTCGTGGAAAGGGGTTAAAAATCGTTTGTATAGCACCTCGCTGTACTAGTGAGGGACTAGAGCCCTCACTCAGTTCTGCCTGCTCCACTGACCTGTTCTGACTGTCACTTCCCTCAAACATATCTGAAACTGCAACCTGACCATGTGAATAGATATAGCAGAGGTAGAGTGGATGAACATCACAAAGTGCAGAGATTTTGCAAAACCATTGAGTCAAAAACTTAGTTTTAGGTTTCTACAGAAAGCATTTCGGAGCTACCGATTTGTTAAACTCGGTGACACCAAAGAAACTTTGAGAGCCTAAATTGGTGAAATCGGTCAGACCGAGACACAGTTCGGTGACCTCGAGATTGCTAGGGTTTCACTCAGAGTTGAACTCGGTCGCACCGATTTGTAAGTTTCGGTCAGACCAAATGTTACAAGTGCAATGGCCTAAGCCAAATCGGTGAGACCGATTTCTACAACTCGGTCTGTCCAAGTGAAAAATAAACACATTGCAGATTCATCAGCTTAATTCAAGCCACATGGAAAACCTATTTATCAAATCTAATCTGAAGGGAGTTTTCACTGGACAAGATGATCTCAAACGTGGCAAGAAACATGGCACTGACTTTGTGCTAAGAATCAGATTGAGAAAACACAAAGTGTCGAACTCATACCCTAACTCGGCGATGAGTTCACTACGGTGACAACGGCGGCGGAGACCAGTGGCAGGGGGTCGCTGGCGACGAGAGGATGATCCGGAGACCTCGAGTTGGCAGAGCTTGATAGGCGCGGGCGAAAAGATTCGGAAAACTTTCCAAGGTTCAGCCTGTGGGTATATATATCCATACCATATCGGTGTGACCGAGGGAAACGACTCGGTGGCACCGAGATGCAAAACTGCTAGCAGTTACTGCAACTCGGTGTGACCGAATTGTTCTAATCGGTTGCACCGAGATTGAAAACCAAGATCAACTTAATGGACTCGGTATGACCGAAAGGAAAGAATCGGTCAGACCGAAATGCACTAAGAGGTTTTGGAAGTTTAAGTGTATGACTAATCGGTGACTCCGAGTGCTCCTCACTCAGAGGGTTGGAATCTGACTTGGTCAAACATTGTGATGTAGCATGAATACAGTTTGAGACAAGAAAAGCATAGATAGCTAGAGGGGGTACTTAGGCATTTTTGTCCATCCATTTGGTAAAAGAATAAAGCCAAACAATCAAAGCAACAAATGGATGTCCTCGAATGAGAAAAATATGCACTCAACATGCTCACACAATAAGATAGCAAATAAAATATGTGGCAAAGCATACACAAACATTCTAGCATTTAACAAGCAATTGGCGATGACTAGGTCATCTATATATGAGTATATTGACTTAGGAGTCAAATGAAAACATTTGATCATAGGTCATACTCATCGTTTAAGCACAAGTGGGGTTCCCACTTTTACATAAAGCATTGTTGTGTTCACATCATTAGAGTTGCTTTAGCTCAATTCTTAGAGTAAAGCTCCCCCTAGATGTGATATTCCCCCTAAGAGGGATGAACTAACCTTGGGTTTTGTCGACGATGACTTCATGTAGGTGTTGAATATGTAGATGCTCAATTTTGATGTAGATCATTTGGAGCAATCCATTGGAGTGAGTTGCACTTTCAATGCCTACATGGGCTAGTCTTACAAGGAACATACAAGGATATCCATGGACATAGATTGAAGCACATATAAGATGATGTCCATGAGAACATTAGGTTACCTTGTCCCTTGTCTTACCAACAAGAGAGTTTGTGACTCCTTGAACTAGTGCAAGATGTGGAAGTTGATTGCACTTGTCCTTGCCAATATGAATATGAGTGAAGTATGTTGGAGGAGTCACCCTCAAGAACTCTGTAGTTCTTCTTCTTTGGGATCCACATCATCTTGATGGGAATCCTTGGAGTTGTAGATGTACTTGATGAAGTAGAACTTGACGTAGTCTTGGGAACCCACTTGACGAAGGCTTTAGGAGCTTCTTTTAATGCATCAATATCTTCTTGAAGCTTGTGGTCTTGTGGTGGAAGATCATCTTGGGCTTGTGTCCCCTTGAAGCAAGTAGGGTCATACTTCTCTTGCTGAGGAACAAACTTTGCCTTGGGATATTGATCTTATCCCCACTCAACTCCATTGGCATTGAATTTTCGTTCAAAACTAGCACCTTGATTCTTTCGGTGCCTTCCTTGCTTGCGCACAATTTCCTCAAATTGCTTACTCCTGGCAAGGCTCTTATAAACACCTTTCTCTATAATTCCCTTCAATAAGCTATTTTCTTGCTCAAGTGTAACTTGGCTAAGAGGGTCATTAGTGGAATCAAGAGAACTACTAGAAGCAACAACATTGGGTTTATCATGATTATTGTTACTACTAGAGGAATAATCTTTCTTGTTCTTATTGCTAGATTTTACTGGTGGCATGTAGGTAGACAAAACTAAATGCTTGGCAATGTAAGAAGAAATTTTCTTACGAAGATCATCATTGATTGCTTTTAAGAACTCATGCTCTTGCTCTATATTTAGCTTTTCAAAGCGTAGCTTCTCATGAGTCCTCAAAAGCTCTCGGTGATCCTCTAAGGTAGTTTCATGAGCTAACTTAAGAGTGTTTAATTCTTCAGTTAGACACTCAATCTTCTCCTTATCATTGTCATTCATTTTATCTTGATTAGCATGATTAATAACAACTTCATCATAGTTTTCATCACTATTGCTACCAACAAGTAAATCCTCATCTCCTAGCAAATCATCTCCATCACTATTGAAATCAAGATATTTGGGGTGTGATACTTTAGGGCCTTTAGCCATGAAGCATTTTCCAGTTCCTTCATTTGGTGAGTCAAATATGTCGTAGGAGTTGGATGACACAAGGGCAATTCCGGCAACACCTTCATCTTGAGTATCTTCGGAGTCGGAGTAATAGCTTCTCTCAGAGTGGTCATCGGAGTCGGAATCGGATACCCATTCACCAACATGAGCTTGATGTCTTCGTCTTGTATAGCTCCTTGATGATTTGTCCTTCCTTTCTGAATCCTTGCTTCTACGAGAGGGTCTTCGTTCATAACGAGCATCTCTACTCCTTCTCTCTCTTGGTGGTGATTCATCTCTTTTACTTCTCCTTTTGGGTGAGTCTTCTCTTCTCTTGTGTGGAGCCGTACACTCATTTGAGTAGTGCCTGGGTCTCCCACAATTGTAGCAATTCTGATCACGACTAGACGATCTTTTCTCATTGTAGGACCTTGACTTGGATTTTCTTTCTTTTCTTCTATTCTTGTAATACTTGTTGAAGTTCTTCACCATTAAGCTCAATTCTTCATTGAAGACTTGTTTCTCACTTGATGATGTAGGAGCATCACATGAAGCTTTGTAAGCGCCACTAGACTTGTTGTGAAGCTCTTCTTTATCCTTAAGTGACATCTCATGAGCAACAATTCTACCAATGACTTCCGTTGGCTTGAGATCTTTGTAATTGGGCATCATTTGGATCAATGTGCACACGGTGTCATATTTTCCATCCAAGGCTCTTAGGATTTTCTTGGTGATGAATCTATCGGTCATTTCTTCGCTTCCTAAGCCGGCAATCTCATTTGTGATGAGAGCAAGCCTAGAGTACATTTCAGAGACACCTTCACCATCCTTCATTTTGAACTTGTCAAGTTGACTTTGAAGCACACCCAACTTGGATTCCTTGACGGAGTTGGTAACTTCGTGCATATCAATCAAAGTATCCCAAATTTCCTCTGCATTCTCAAGACGGTTGATTTTGGTGAATTCTTCGGGACACAATCCATGGAAGAGGATATCGCAAGCTTGAGCATTGCATTGCAACATCTTCAATTCTTCAGCGGTAGCTTCACGATTTGGTTCCTTCCCATCAAAAGTTCACCTTGCAAACCAATACACATAATAGCCCAAACGGCGGGGTTATGTCCAAGAATATGCATTTTCATCTTATGCTTCCAACTAGCAAAATTAGTACCATCAAAGTAAGGACCTATACAGTGGTAACTTCCCTCGCTAGACGCCATACTCTCCTAGGTTGTGAAACAA
Organism: Secale cereale; assembly: GCA_902687465.1. Classification (NCBI taxonomy): domain Eukaryota; kingdom Viridiplantae; phylum Streptophyta; class Magnoliopsida; order Poales; family Poaceae; genus Secale; species Secale cereale. Next base: position 174,282,255 of record LR738715.1, on the reverse strand, counting down.
AGGCTATGATCACCAAAGCTATGGAAATCAAGGCAAATGGAGACCAAAGCTCTGATACCACTTGTAGGATCGAAAGTATGTCTAGAGGGGGTTTGATTAGACAACTTGACCAACTATAAACTTAGCCTTTTCCCAATTTTAATTTTTGATAGTTTCTGGCAATTTAGCACAACTCAAGAAATCTTCCTACACATGCAATTATAGAGTTGTGGCAGCGGAAAGTAAAGCATTGCATACGAAGGTAAAGGGAGGGGTTGGAGAGTGCAAACGCAATTGGAGACATGGATGTTTTTGGCGTGGTTCTGATAGGTGGTGCTATCGTACATCCACGTTGATGGAGACTTCAACCCACGAAGGGTAATGGCTGCGCGAGTCCACGGAGGGCTCCACCCACGAAGGGTCCATGAAGAAGCAACCTTGTCTATCCCACCATGGCCGTTGCCCACGAAGGACTTGCCTCACTAGGGTAGATCTTCGTGAAGTAGGCGATCTCCTTGCCCTTACAAACTCCTTGGTTCAACTCCATAATCTTGTCGGAGGCTCCCAAGTGACACCTAACCAATCTAGGAGACACCACTCTCCAAAAGGTAATAAATGGTGTGTTGATGATGAACTCCTTGCTCCTGTGCTTCAAGTGATAGTCTCCCAAACACTCAACTCTCTCTCACAGATTTGAATATATGGTGGAAAGAATATTTGAGTGGAAAGCAACTTGGGGAAGGCTAGAGATCAAGATTATTGTGGTTGGATTGGAATATCTTGGTCTCAACACATGAGAAGGTGGTTCTCTCTCAGAAAATGAATAGTGGAAGTGTAGGCACGTTCTGATGGCTCTCTCACTGATGGAGAAGGGGTGGAGGGGTATATATAGCCTCCACACAAAATCTAGAGGTTACACACATTTGACCCAACTCGATCAGACCGAATAAACAAACTCGGTCAGACCAAATAAACGAACTCAGTCAGACCGAAGCACTTCAAAATGTGAATGTTAGACATTTCGGTGGGACCGACAATATCAACTCGGTGAGACCGATGCATTAGGTTTAGGGCAAAACCTCAACTCAATTAGACCGATTACGCAAACTCAGTGAGACCAATTCTGGTAATAGGCTAACAGAGTGTTGGTCAGGCAAACTCGGTTGGGCCGATTCATTCATCTCGTTTAAACCGAAACGTTATGAAGAGTAAACAGAGAGTTTGCAATGCCAACTCGGTGGGATCGATTCGCTCATCTCGGTTAGACCGAAACATTATGAAGGGAAAATAGAGAGTTTGCATACCCATCTCGGTGAGACCGAGATCCCTATCGGTGAGACCGGACTGATTAGGGTTTGTGGCAGTGGCTATGTCAAGTGAACTAGGTGGAGACGGATAGATCAAATCAGTGGGGCCGAGTTTGACTTTTAGGTTTGGGACATATGTGGAAATGAGAAAGTGGTTGAGGGATTTGGAGCATATTACTAAGCACTTGAGCAAGTATACCATTAAGCAACACCTCATCCCCTTTAAATACTATTGGCTTTTCCTATGGACTCAATGTGATCTTGGATCACTAAAATGAAAATGTAGAGTCTTGAGCTTTTGCCAATCTTTGTCCTTAGCATTTTGAGGGGTCCACATTTCTAATCCATGCCATGCCAACCATTGAACTTCCTAAAAAATATCTTGAAAGGATATTTGTTCAATAAGCTATATGTTGTTATCAATTACCAAAACCACCTGGGGATTAGTTGCACTTTCAGGAAGTCAGCCCCCTACGATAAGGGGAGGAGCATCAGCTCCGACGGCGTCCTCCACTAATTCGGAGGCGCCGAACACGCTGGAGGAAGCACTGCAAGGTGCTTCCATCATGGCGGAACACTGTACCCTGATGTGTGCGGTGATGGGAAAGATTCAGTCCGCCAAGAATGGACTAAATGATGCCTTCAACATCCTACTGAAAGGCTTCAAGGTATGCTATGTAATATTCTTAAAAGAACTTCATGTATTATTTGTATAAGGAAACAAACTTGTATACGGACAGTAGCCCCTGATACTTTGTTTGATTTGGAAAAGAATTGGACATAGGATCCATATAGTGTCAGCTAATACTATGTTATTTTTCACATGCTTCCCTCGTGGCGGAATCCGCCCAGGCTGCAGAGGTTTCCGAGCTCAGTCGGAAGCTTCAATTAACTAATGAGGAGCTCGACCGCGTCAACAAGCGGTTTGATGAAATGCAAGGTATGTAGACTTTCAAATAATTATTATGTTAAAAGATAATATGCTTTAATTTTAAGAGTATGAACTCAATATGATATGCGATTATATCACAGTTGGCGCTGCCAAGGTCGAGACCCTCAAGGGCGCACTTGCAGAGGCCAAGAAGGAGGCCGAGATAAACTAGGCAACCGCTGACAAAGCACCTGCCGATCTGGAGGCCGAATAGGCCTCCTGCCGGCGACATGAGTCTCGGGTGGCCAAACTTGAACATGAACTGCGAGATACTATTCGCAAGTGCGAGGAGCTGGAGCAAAAGACTTCGGACCAGGCATCCGAACTCAACAAGGATGACAATGCTGCCAAGGAGGTGCGGATTGAATCGCTCAGTGCGCGCAAGGAGATCAAACAGGCGCGGCAGATAGCGGCTAGTAAGGCCTTTCTTCTGCAGAGTATCTTTGCGGGTTAGAGGTATCTTGTGCTGACGCGATTGTGGAGTTCTCTAGGAGAGTTTGTGGATCTCCCAAAGAGCATCACCGCAGCCGCCCAATTCTTCAAAGCCCAGGATGGGAATAGCACAGAGAAGCTGTTCTGGTCGCAATTCCTTACGCCAGAACATCCGGCACCTCTGAACAACCAGTTGAAGCAGCTGGTTGAGCTGCACAACATGGCGGGTGCAGCCATGAAGGACTTGATAGTCCGACTTTGGCCCGCTAAGCCAATCCCAAGTAGCTACTTTGGATTGGTGAAGTGGCTCATCGATGCGAGGCCACGGGTCGATGCTGTGAAGCATTCGGCCTGTATAGACGGTGCATGGATGGCCTTTGCCCGCGTCAAGATGCACTAGACGAAGATGAAGGCCGCCGAAGTGGCAACTGCTGGCTCGTCGGAGGGCAAGGATCATCAGAGGTCGGAAAGGTACTTCGATGATGTCCTAGAAGGAGCCCACATTGTAGAGGGCTAGTGCTCAAAGGACGTGGTGTTTGAGTAATTGTATTCGGATAGTAAAGACTAAGCTTATGAACCGATGTCTATATAATTTTGCGCTTTATATTTCAAGCGACTTTTCCTGCTGTGCGGCTGTTTTATTATGTCTAAAAGTTTCCAGTCGTCGGCTTCAGCCCCCATGTAGATACTACAAGGGTGTTCGGTATTGCGTGTGATCACTCTTTATCCAACGTCTTGGTCCATAAAGGAGGTGTCCGCGGAGCGAGCCAGGCAATCAGACTATGCGGCTTTATTGCTTTCACTTAGCCATAGGAGCTTGACTTGTGGGGCTAAGTACTAGCCCCTAGTGCGTATGAGGCTATGAAAATTATGGTGCCCACTTTACGCGGTAGGGCAAAGACCAGCCCCTCGTATAGCACGGAGTAGATCACTAACGATCGTAGTATAACACTAAGTCTCCGAATCGCCGACCAGCTCTCGCTTATCATGACAGACAGTTTTCGGCTTTCTCTATTGAGGTACTTGACCGTATGAACCAGAAATACAATCACATTAGTTCTGAGCCAAATAATGCGGAACGTAAGGTGGCAAGCATAGGAGCTGGGCAACCCAACTATAGACCCAAGGGATGATTCAGCGCCGATGCATATAATGCAATATCCAGGACTCCGAACAGTTCCCTATAGGTGTTCGGACTTTGAAGTGTGCCAGGCCGAATATAACCCCTGGTATTGAATCCAGATTTGAAGCACATGTGGCAATCTGAGGTAGGGAGAAAATGCAGGTGGTAATAAGATAAACTCCAAACAAATTGGAACCAAACTGCTTATTTTATATCCCGTTTTATATGGTGAACCGCGTGGTTACAGATAATGCCAATAACGTCTTGGGCAGTTTACATGCCAGAAAAAGGAAAGAAACGACAAAGGGAAAGGGTTTGCACAGAGCCTAAATCTAACGAAAAAGAAATTTCGATGGGGGCCCTGCTGCACGTCTGCGCTGTTTCTCCTTTGTAACACGTCCTTGAAGGGGGGATTTATGATGGCCGCCTGAGAAAAAAAGGAGGGGGAACTCTGAAAATAATGCTCTGCACAGCCGTAGATAAGGTGGGTTCTTCTAATGAACTTTTTAAAGAAATTACAATTTAGAGTCCGAATAGGGTCAAGCCGAACTATGATTGTTTTTATGGAGTGTGCCCCCGGCGCCGCCCAAGGTATTTAAAGGGCATAATTGTAAGCGAGGTACGTATGCTGCCACCTTGTAAGGCAGTCGGCGGGGGCGTGACTGCTAATCGAGCTCAATTTCTTGTGAGATGTCGCATTGTAGTGCAAGCCAGACACGTTTAGCAGTGTCTTTGGTGTTGACGACCGATAAACTGTTCGGCTTGAATAAGCCGCTTTGAACTTTGGCTGCTAGGGCCGTAGTGTCCTCCTTTGTACGGAGGGAGCGCTCCATGTTTCCATTGACCGTGATGACGCCGCATGGTCTAAGCATTTTGAGCTTCAAGTAAGCATAGTGCGGGACTGCGTTAAAGTGGGCGAATCCCATTCTTCCGTGTAGTGCATGATAGCCAACTCGGAAAGGAGCGTTGTCCAAGATTAACTCCTCGCTTCGAAATTGTTTGGAGAGCTGAATACTACTTTGAGTGTTAATGAGCCCGTGTAGCGGGCCTCGGCGCCGGGTATCACACCTTTAATATAGTTCTGCTAGGCTTAATTCTTGACGGGTTTATCCCCATCTTGCGGACAGTGTCTTGATATATCAGGTTGAGACAGCTGCTGCCATCCATAAGGACTCGAGTAAGATGATATCCATCGATTATAGGATCGAGTACTAGGGCCGTCGAACCTCCACGACGGATGCTAGTTGGGTGATCCCTGCGATCAAAGGTGATCGAGCAAGCCAACCATGGGTTGAACTTGGGGGCGACGGGCTCTACAGCATAAACATCCCTGAGTGCGTGCTTGCGTTCCCTCTTGGGGATATGGGTAGCATTGATAATATTCACCATTTTCACCTCAGGGGAAAATTTCTTCTGCCCCCAGTGTTCGGTTGGCGAGCCTCGTCTTCATCCTCGCATTGAGTTCCTTTCCCCTTGTGTTCGTCATTTAACTTGCCGGCCTACTTGAAGACCCAACCATTTCTGTTGGTGTGGTTTGAAGGTTTGTCGGGGGTGCCATGAATCTGGCAAGGTCTCTCTAATATCTTGTCCAAGCTGGATGGACTGTCTCTTTGCCTTTGAATGACTTCTTCTGTTGACCGAGCCAGGAGCCGTTGAATCCGGCGTTTACTGTTGTGTCATTTGTTTCTCCAGCATTGTTCCGATGCTTGTTCTTATTGCATCGTGGCTTGCCATTGCCGTCCCTAACTTCAGAAGTGCCCGAGTCGCTGGTACTGTTGCTTCTACGAGCTAGCCAGTTATCTTCGCCTATGCAAAAGCGGGTCATAAGTGTAGTAAGAGCTGCCATTGTCTTTAGCTTCTCCTGGTCGACGTGCCTTGCAAGCCATTCATCTCGGATGCTGTGTTTGAATGCCTCTAAGGCTTCGGTGTTTGGACAGTCGACAATTTTGTTGTTTTTAGTTAAGAACCTATTCCAAAGCTTGCGGGCTGACTCCCCGGGTTGCTGGATTATGTGACTTAAATCATCAGCATCCGGTGGTCGGACATAAGTCCCCTGAAAGTTAGCCCGAAAAGCATCCTCTAAATCTTCCCAGCTTCCAATGGAGTTCACTAGGAGGCTATTCAACCAGTGTCGAGCTGGCCCTTTCAGCTTTAGAGGTAAGTATTTGATGGTGTGGAGGTCATCTCCACGAGCCATGTGGATGTGAAGAATAAAGTCTTCGATCCATACAGCGAGATCCATTGTTCCATAATATGCCTCGATGTTTATGGGTTTAAATCCTTCCAAAAATTGGTGATCCATCACCTCATCGGTAAAGCACAGGGGGTGCGCAGCGCAGCTATATCATGCAACATCGTGACGTAGTTTGGACGACATCTGTGTTCGGTGTTGACCCCGAACTTGATTGTATCCGGCGAGCTTGGCTTGATAGCCATCTTCCTGCGTGGGAGCACGTTCTCTTGATCCGTGGATTGATTTGGCCTGACCAGATTTTTATTCATGTCCTGACGTAAATCGTACTTATGGCCTTGAGCCGCTGTATCATTTCCTTTATGGTGGGGAGGTGCGGGCTGGTGTACGGCATTGCTAGCCGCTTTGTCCAAGGGGTGGTCGATACGGTTGATCGGCCTGATCGTGCCTCGACCGAATTGGCGCAAGAGCCTCGCCATCAAATTGGGGCATCAACTTGCATTTGGGATATCTCTTTGTTTGGCGCTCACGGTCGTATCTCTCTTTAGCGTCTAGCACTTCATTCCATCTATCATTGAGCGTATCCTGCTCGACTTTAAGTCGCTGCTGCTATTTTTTCAAGCTCCTTGTTGTGGCAATAAGTTGTTGCTAAAAGAGTTTTTGTTCAAGGGGTTCCTCTGGGACTATGAATTCCTCGTCTCCCAGGCTGACATCCTCTTCGGAGATAGGTAGATAATTACTATCTTCGGAATCATTGTGATCGGTGAGTTGTTCGGGATTGTAATGTCCATCCTCCCGCTCGTCCTGCTCTACAGCTGGCTCTACGGGGTCTTCGGCTTCCTCCGGATCTTCATTGTCTCGAGTGCTGGTGTTACTTTCCTTTCCTTGACGCGATCGTGAGCGGCGCTTATGGCGTCGATGTTTAGGAGGTTCATCGACGGGCTTATCCTGCTTTGGATCTTTATCATCGTCGTCTTCTTTCTCATTGGTGTCTCCACCATGTACACATCATAGGTAGAAGTCGTCGTCCATCGCCCGTTCATAGGCGGGTTTTGACCTAGATCGGCTTCGACATCGAGGTCCATCCCATCGAAGTCTTCGGAATCATAGTCTAGTATGTCGGTTAAGTCTTCGACCGTGGCTACGAAGTGGGTGGTGGGTGGGGAGCAAAATTCCCTGACCTCACCCCCCAGTTTTGACTGGGCATAGTTCGGCTGAGAATCTTCCGCTATGGTGAGAGATTACAGCAAGTCCAGCGCCTCGTTTAAGAGTGAGAGATGGACAGGAGTTTGGGGGTCTGCGGGACCAGGCTCGGCGATGACCGTTTGATTGAGCCCAGAGAGTGCGGATCCCATAAGTCTAGAGCTCGTAATATGAGACAAGTCCAACTTTCCAGTGGCGGGGAGGATCCTGCTCAATTCTGGGTCTGTGAGCAGCTCAACCGCCGCTAAGTCTGTGGTTAGACATTCCATGGCGGGGTTTACTGATACGTCTCCATCGTATCTATAATTTTTTATTGTTCCATGCCAATATTCTACAAGTTTCATATACTTTTGGCAAATTTTTATACTATTTTTGGGACTAACATATTGATCCAGTGCCCAGTGCCAGTTCATGTTTGTCGCATGTTTTTTGTTTCGCAGAATATCCATATCAAATGGAGTCCAAACGGGATAAAAACAGACGGAGATTTTTGTTGGAATATATGTGAATTTTGGGAAGTGGAACCAACATGAGACGATGCCCGAGTTGCCCACGAGGGTGAGGGGGCGCCCAGGGGAGCAGGCGCCCTGGGTCCTCGTGGCCACTCCTAAGGCGGTTGATGCCTTCTTTCGCAACAAGAAAGCTAATATCTGGATATAAATTGTGTCCAAAATTCAGCCTAATCGGAGTTATGGATCTCCGGGAATTTAAGAAACGGTGGAAGGCCAGAATCTAGGAACACGGAAACAGAAAGAGACAAAGAGACAGATCCAATCTCGAAGGGGCTCTCGCCCCTCCCACGCCATGGAAACCATGGACCAGAGGGGAAACCCTTCTCCCATCTAGGGAGAAGCTCAAGGAAGAAGAAGAAGGAGGGGGGCTCTCCCCCTCGCTTTCGATGGCACCGGAGTGTCGCCGGGGCCATCATCATCACCGCAATCTACACCAACAACTTCACCGCCATCATCACCAACCCTTCCCCCCTTTATGCAGCGGTGTAACCCCTCTTCTACCCGCTGTAATCTCTACTTAAACATGGTGCTCAACGCTATATATTATTTCCCAATGATGTATGGCTATCCTATGATGTTTGAGTAGATCCGTTTTGTCCTATGGGTTAATTGATGATCGTGATTGGTTTGAGTTGCATTTTTTATTATTGGTGTTGTCCTATGCTGCTCTTCGTGTCGTGTAAGCATGAGGGATCCCCGCTGTAGGGTTTGCAATATGTTCATGATTTTCTTATGGTGGGTGGCGTGAGTGACAGAAGCACAGACCCGAGTAAGTAGGTTGTTTGCGTATGGGAATAAGAGGACTTGATACTTTAATGCTATGGTTGGGTTTTACCTTAATGATCTTTAGTAGTTGCGGATGCTTTCTAGAGTTCCAATCATAAGTGCATATGATCCAAGAAGAGAAAGTATGTTAGATTATGCATAAAATCCTACATAAACTTTTAGATCACTGAATATGATATTTTTGATTCCTCGCAATAGTTTTGCGATATAGAGATGCTAATATGTGGGAGGTACTAATGAATGATTGTGGTTTAGTAATAATATTGGTGTTAAGGTTTGTGATTCCCGAAGCATGCACGTATGGTCTCCTAACTATGTAACCAAATTGGCGCGCATTGTATTTTAATTGTTTATCTTTGCGTGAAGGTCGGGCGCGCGCGATGGTTAACTCCTACCAACCACCCCCCTAGGAGCATGCATCGTAGTATTTTGCTTCAAGGGCTAATAGATTTTTCGCAATAAGTATGTGAGTTCTTTATGACTAATGTTGAGTCCATGGATTATACGCACTCTCACCCTTCCACCTTGCTAGCCACTCTAGTACCGCGCAACTTTTGTCGGTGCATCGAACCACCTTATATCCTTCCTCAAAAGAGCCACCATACCTACCTATTATGGCACTTCCATAGCCATTCTGAGATATATTGCCATGTAACTCCACCGTTCTGTTTATTATGACACGCACCATCATTGTCATATTGCCTTGCATGATCGTAAGATAGCTAGCATGATGTTTCCATGGCTTGTCCGTTTTTTGATGTCATTGCTACGCTAGATCATTGCACATCCCGGTACACAGCCGGAGGCATTCATATAGAGACATATTTTTGTTCTAGTATCGAGTTGTAATATTGAGTTGTAAGTAAATAGAAGTGTGATGATCATCATTATTAGAGCATTGTCCCTTGGAAAAAAAGGCCAAAAGAAAAAAAAGAAAGGCCAAATAAAAAAACAGAAAGGCCAAATAAAAAAAGGAAGGCCCAAAAAAGGAAAAAGTAAAAAAAAAGAAAAAAAAGGAAAAGAAAAAGGGGACAATGTTACTATCTTTTTTTCCACACTTGTGCTTCAAAGTAGCACCATGATCTTCATGATAGAGAGTCTCCTATGTTGTCACTTCCAAATACTAGTGGGAATTTTTCGTTATAGAACTTGGCTTGTATATTCCAATGATGGGCTTCCTCAAATACCCTAGGTCTTCGTGAGCAAGCAAGTTGATGCACACCCATTAGTTTTCTTTTGATCTTTCATACACTTATAGCTCTAGTGCATCCGTTACATGGCAATCCCTACTCACTCACATTGATATCGATTGATGGACAGCTCCATAGTCCATTGATTTGCCTAGTTAATGTGAGACTTTCTCCCTACTTTTGTCTACTACCACCTTCTATTCCACCCGTAGTGCTATGTCCATGGCTCACGCTCATCTATTGCGAGAAGAGTTGAAAAAGTTTGAAAAAGTAAAGTATGAAAACAATTGCTCGGCTAACACCGGGATGGGCATGAGGGGTACCTTGTGTTAAGAAAAGGGAGCATAAAAGACTATATGATTTTGTAGGGATAACGTTCTTTAGCATTGATATTTTGAAAGACTTGATTGTTTGTTGGGATGCCCGAGTATTAAATTCTTTTATGTCAAATGATAGACTATTGCTTTGAATCACTTGTGTCTTAATATTCATGCCATGATTAGATTACATGATCAAGATTATGCTAGGTAGCATTCCACATCAAAAATTATCTTCTTTATCATTTACCTCCTCAAGGACGAGCAGGAATTAAGCTTGGGGATTCTGATACGTCTCCGTCGTATCTATAATTTTTTATTGTTCCATGCCAATATTCTACAACTTTCATATACTTTTGGCAACTTTTTATACTATTTTTGGGACTAACATATTGATCCGGTGCCTAGTGCCAGTTCCTGTTTGTTGCATGTTTTTTGTTTCGCAGAATATCCATATCAAACGGAGTCCAAACGGGATAAAAACGGATGGAGATTTTTTTTGGAATATATGTGAATTTTGGGAAGCGGAACCAACATGAGACAAATGCCCGAGTGGCCCACGAGGGTGAGGGGTGCGCCCTTGGCCCTCGTGGCCACTCCATAAGGCGGTCGATGCCTTCTTTCGCAGCAAGAAATCTAATATCCGGATAAAAAGTGTGTCCAAAATTCAGCCCAATCGGATTTACGGATCTCCGGGAATTTAAGAAACGGTGGAAGGACAGAATCTGGGAACACAGAAACAGAGAGAGACAGAGAGACAGATCCAATCTCGGAGGGGCTCTCGCCCCTCTCGCACCATGGAGACCATGGACCAGAGGGGAAACCCTTCTCCCATCTAGGGAGAAAGTCAAGGAAGAAGAAGAACGAGGGGGGGTCTCTCCCCCTCGCTTCCGATGGCACCGGAGTGCCGCCGGGGCCATCATCGTCACCACAATCTACACCAACAACTTCACCGCCGTCATCACCAACTCTTCCCCCCTTTATGAAGCGGTGTAACCCCTCTTCTACCCGCTGTAATCTCTACTTAAACATGGTGCTCAACGCTATATATTATTTCCCAATGATGTATGGCTATCCTATGATGTTTGAGTAGATCCGTTTTGTCCTATGGGTTAATTGATGATCGTGATTGGTTTTAGTTGCATGTTTTATTATTGGTGTTGTCCTATGCTGCTCTTCGTGTCGTCTAAGCGTGAGGGATCCCCACTGTAGGGTTTGCAATATGTTCATGATTTGCTTATGGTGGGTGGCGTGAGTGACAGAACCACAGACCCGAGTAAGTAGGTTGTTTGCGTTTGGGAATAAGAGGACTTGATACTTTAATGATATAGCTGGGTTTTACCTTAATGATCTTTAGTAGTTGTGGATTCTTGCTAGAGTTCCAATCATAAGTGCATATGATCCAAGAAGAGGAAGTATGTTAGCTTATGCCTCTCGCTCAAATAAGATGATTACCGGTCTAGTTATCGATTGCCTAGGGACAAATAACTTTCTCGTGACAAAAAGCTCTCTACTAAAACTATTTTAGTTGTGTATTTATCTTAACAGCCCCTACGTTTTAGTTACGAGCTCTTTTTATTCTTGCAAACCTATCCCACAAAAACCATAAAGTACTTCTAGTTTCATACTTGTTCTAGGTAAAGTAAACGTCAGGCATGCGTAGAGTTGTATCGATGGTCGATAGAACTTGAGGGAATATTTGTTTTGCCTATAGCTCCTCATTGGGTTCGACACTCTTACTTATTGGAAGAGGCTACAACTGATCCCCTACACTTGTGGGTTATCATTTACCCTCCCATCTTTGGACAAAGCGGTCTACTTTGGATCTAGGGCCAGAGCCGCCGTGAGTGTTCACCCCTAGATGGGATCAGATGATAGATCTAAGACGTCTTCATCGTGTAGGCGGGCAGCAATAGCCGTGGGTGTGAATCCATCAAAGATCAAGTCTCCTCGGATATCAGCAACATAATTCAAGCTTCCAAACCTGATCTGATGACCAGGGGCATAGCTATCAACCTGCTCGAGGTGTCCATCCGAGTTGGCGCGTAGCACGAAGCCGTCGAACACGAAAAGCTACCCGGGGAGGAAAATCTCCCCAGTGGTGGCATCGTTGCTGGTGACAAAGCAAGCCATCAATCCTTCTATCGACGACACATTGGAACACTCAATGAAAGCACCAATGTCGGTGTCAAAACCGGCGGATCTCGGGTAGGGTGTCCCGAACTGTGTGTCTGAGAATCGATGGTAACACGGGATTGGGGACACGATGTTTTACCCAGGTTCAGGCCCTCTCTATCGAGGTAATACCCTACTTCCTGCTTGATGATCTTGATGAATATGGGGTTACAAGACTTGATCTACCTCCGTATCGTAATGGTTAAACCCTACAAGTCTAGCCAATGACGTTGTGATTCTGTCCCTACAGACCTAACCCTCCGGTTTATATATGTACCGAAGGGACCAAGGATTGTACATGACCATCTTGTAGGGGAAGGAAACATTACACCCAAACTTTAAACTTGCCAATCTACACATATAGGAGTCTTATCCGGATACGGGGGATAATTTTCAGTGATGATCTTCACGGCTCACTAGTCCGGCCCATAACGAGTAATCCAGCCACCCAAGGACCCCTTAATCCAGGACTCCCTCAGGCCCCCTGTGACTCCACCGACCTATTTCTTCTGCCTATATATTCACATATATTCTAGAAACCCTAAAGGAGGCATCGAAACCACATTTCCACCGCCGTAACTTTTTGTATTCGCGAGATCCCATCTGGAGGCCTTTTTCGGTACTCTGTCGGATGGGGACTCGACCATGGAGGGTATCTACATCGACCCTATTGCCCTTCCGATAAAGTGTGAGTAGTTTATCACAGACCTACGGGTGCATAGCTAGTAGCTAGATGCCTTCTTCTCTCGCTTTGATTCTCAATACCATGTTCTCCTCGATGTTCTTGGAGATCTATCGGATGTAATCTTCTTTTGCAGTGTGTTTGCAAATTTTCGATGGATTATGGATTTATGATCAGCTTATCTATGAATATTATTTGAATCTTCTCCGAATTCTTATATGCATGATTTGATATCTTAGTGATTCTCTTTGAACTTTTGGTTTGGTTTGGCCAACTAGATTGATTTTTCTTGTAATGGGAGAAGTGCTTTGCTTTGAGTTCAATCTTGTGGTGCTTTCACCCAGTGACAGAAGGGGACGAGACACGTATTGTATTGTTGCCATCGAGGATAACAAGATGGGGTTTTCATCATATTGCTTGAGTTAATTCCGCTACATCATGTCATCTTACTTAATGCGTTACTCTGTTCTTTGTGAACTTAATACTCTAGTTGCAGAATCATTTCGGTCCATATGTGGAGTAATAGTAGTAGATGCAGGCAGGAGTCGGTCTAGTTATCACGGGTGTGATGCCTATATTCATGATCATTGCCTTAGATATCGTCATAATTATGCACTCTTCTATCTATTGCTTGGCAGTAATTTGTTCACCCACCGTAATATTTGCTATCTTGAGAGAAGCCTCTAGTGAAACCTATGGCCCCCGAGTCTATTTTCCATCATAATTTTCCGATCTACTATTTCACAATCTTTTACTTTCCAATCTATAAACCAAAAATACCAAAAATATTTACTTTATTGTTTATCTATCTCTATCTGATCTCACTTTTGCAAGTAAGCGTGAAGGGATTGACAACCCCTTTACCGCGTTGGGTGCAAGTTGTTTATTGTTTGTGCAGGTATTTGGCGACTTTCTCGTTGTCTCCTACTGGATTGATACCTTGGTTCTCAAACTAAGGGAAATACTTACTCCACTTTGTTGCATCACCCTTTTCTCTTCAAGGGAAAAACCAACTGTTGACACCAGATTTTGGCACGGTCAATAACTTAATTAATATGACCTCAAATGGAGAAGTGATCTACATAAAAGAGTTTCGTATGGTCCATATGAACATCTTTGAAGTTTGGGCCATCACCATCCAATCTCATCTCGAAGGCCAAAGTTGTGGTCGAAATACTGAGATTTTGTATTCAGAACACTAATCGGCTGATTAGGCTCCCGAGACTGCCTCACATGGAAAAACGTTTTACATGAATTGTCTTCGTCTCGTCGAAATGGTTGATATTGATATAAAAGTCATCCCAGTCCGAGTTCGTATGCAAAAGTTAGAGCCATCCGAATGCAGCCCTGTCACGAGACAGAAGTGGCGCGCCCCATCAGCCACATGTCTGGTGGGTAGCGCGAATAACAACCTGTTTTGTGCAAGCGATTTGACCCTAAAGACGACCTCTGATCAGAAAACGTTCAACATGAAAGTTGTTCATCTCGTTGATACAGCTAGATTGCTTTTGGGCTCGTTTCCATCCGAGGTCGTTTACCACCTCAAAAATTACCCGCAAGGTGCAGCCAGTTTAAACCGAACTGTTTTGGAAAGTTCGGACAAAACCAATCCGAATTTGACTAGGGTTTTGGATGTGAATCCAAGCCTTTTCCTTGCACGGGAAGTCCAGCCGCCTCTTATATACCTAAGGGGTGATGGCCGATTGAACAAGACACAATCGATCAAATCATGTACCACTTTTTATCTTTTATCTTTTCTCCTTAACCCTAGTTCTTCTTCTTCCTCGTTCTTCGTCTGTTCTTCTTGTTGTAGGGCGGCGAACCTCGAGGCCCTAGGGGCGGTCAGGCCAACCTAGGGCAGCCCATAGCCGCCGTGCGTCCAGACGGGGTCCCTCCCGGCCTGTGGGGTTTCGTGTCTACAAAAGTACCCGCCGGATTGCTTTCGTACCGCGCTTCCAGATGGGTCTCCTTCGACGTGAGCTGTGGTGCATCACCCTCGGCGTTGGAGTTACACGGTGATGTGTTCGTGTGCGAACACACTTTGGGGAAGAAGCTTTGAACAGTCTCCAGCCCGTTCTTGCTACGAAGAGGTCATCATCAAGTTGCTGCAATCTACAAAGTTAATATGAATAACCAATTCCCCTTTGTAGATGCAAATAATCCATATGTTGTTGCTAGATCACTAATGAGCATAATGTATCGTCTAGCCCTAGTTTTATCAATCATGCATCTAATTATGTGCAAGGGTCGATGCAAAACAATCTTCATGCTTCAATTTCTTATGATTTTAGCAATGTACAACATATGTATCCAAACTCACATGCATCGGCAACCCCACAAATCCATATGCCAATGAACAACATGATGGGTTTGGTTAATCAATTTGAAACACGTCATGTAAAAATTTCCAATAGCATAAAAGAAAGTGTTTCACTCTTTTATTCATTGTCAACTAATTTGCAATATGTGAATCCAACCTTGTCGGTGGATGGGAGAATTGGCCATGCTACTACTAGCTATTCGGCCAGTTACTCTCAACTATCATATGCTACACCTCATGTTAGTAAATTTTTAGCACCGTCTGCAACTGTAGATGTTCATAATTCGGACCTGCACCTTCATGGCCGAATAAGTGAAAATTTGGTAGGAACACACATGTCATCATCTAATAATGTAGCATATAATGCATGCTCTATGCAATAAAAGAATTTTGGCAACACTCACGAATCATTGCCGAAAGAATCTCAAAGTATTCCGGAGCAATCTCTTCCAGAAACGGTTGTGTCTGCGTTAAAAAGAGCTTGACACAAAACAAGAGGATTAGTGCTATTTGCTGTCGGTGTATTTGGATCGACACCTATGGGATCACAAGAATCCCTACTACGGTTGCGGGGCGCGGGGTTGAGAGAAGAGCGGATCTAATGGTCAGGACACAGTTCCTTTACCCAGGTTCGGGCCGCAAAGATGCGTAAGACCCTACTCCTGCTTTGGTGGATTGTATGTTGGTGTTCTTCAGCTAGTGAGGAGCTCCAAGAGAGTCGTGAGGAGTTCTAAAAAGCCGAATCCTCCTCCTGGTCGCCTCGGGCCTCCTTTTATAGGAAAAAGGGGCTGCCACAGTGGCACACACGAGGTGGAAAGGGTACAGTGATGCGAGGTTATCCCTCGCATTACAGGACAAGGTGCATTTAATGCGCCCAGCTTAGGTGTCCTTGCTTTATCGGGGACGGGGGGAGACGTCCGTCTTGTCCGTTGCCGCTCCTCCTCGTGTTGACACACGCCCTGGCCAGCGGCGCCTGAGGTGCCATGTAGGCAGACAGGCAGCTGAGGTGGTGCAATGGCGGGTCTCCACGAGGATCTGCGGGCTGCCACGCAGGAGCCTGTCCAGCTGGTTGGGTCGGCGGTTGCGTGGGTCGGTGGAGACCCAGTTGATGCGGGCCTGATGGTGGCCCCGTGGGTGTCCTCGGCAAGGGCCTTGCCGGGGCCCCGGCAAGGGTCTTGCCGCGGCGCCTGCTGTCATCCCCGACAAGGTGCTTGCTGGGGGCCTTCTAGTCCTCCTTGGCTGGGATCCCGCCAAGGGTCGTCGTCTTCTTAACTTGCATCTGATCTTGAATGTCTTCACAGAGATCTTCATGTCACCAAGGGAATATCTCCCGAATCCTGGCCCCATGGAGGCAGTGGACTCAAGGGTGATTCGCTCCGTAGGCGCGGGGCGAGCTGTCGTGGCAAGGGCCTTGCCGGGGCTGCCAGAGCCGGCCCCGGCGAGGATCTTGCCAGGGGAAGCTGCTTCGTCCCTTTGCTCTTTGTGGTCTTGTTCTTGGCATCACTCCAGTCTCCATCGAGCTTCAGTCTTGCCCCGGCTCGCCTCCCTCGCCATGCTTGGTGAGGGGGCGCCGTGGCTCAGACTACCTGTGCACAGTCATAGGGGTACAAAAAGTGTACCCCTCTTTTTGTACACCGACAGGAGCCCCCGGGCCTGGGCCACACATAAGCGCAACACGTTGTTGGGCCAGGCCCAGAACGGTGCGCAGGCAGGCAGGGTGGTTTTCACCGTGGTAAAATTTCCATGCACTGTGCTTCCCATGACCCGCGCGTGCGACGCGGGGTGGAGGGGCGTGCGTGACGTGGGCGACATGCGTGGGGCGGTTTCCGCAGGCATGCGTCACGTCGCAGCAAATGTGAAAGGAGGCGGCCCGCGCCTTCCCCATAAAGAGGAATAACCGCGAGCGCGCTGCTCACTTCCTCCACTTTCCTCGCGTCTCTTCCAATCTCAGAGCCGCTGTTCCCTTGCTTGCTTCCTTCCGAAGCCTTCGCCGTCGCCTGCCGCCGTTGCTTCGCCATCCCCTTTCCTCAGCCTCCCCATTCAGCCGTCATGGCGTCCAAACCCGCCAAGGGCAAAGGGGCGGCCAAGGGTGCCGGGCATGCGGCGCCGCCGGAGGGCATGTTCACGGGGGATCGGACGAAGGCCGCTATATTCATCCCGTCGTCGGTCGATGTCTTCGAGCTCCGGGCCGCCTTTAGACCCCTTTGGGGGACGGAGACGGGGGATCGGGCGAAGGGCTTGGGCCATCCGGCGACGTGCGTCGTTCCGGCCGCTTGCGCCCAGCCCAACTCAAATCGGTACCCCTTCTTCGTTGATTATTTCTCTTGCGGGTTGTGTCCTTCCTTCTCCGATTTCTTCTGCGACATCATGCACACTTTTGGCTTCCGTCTTTTGGATTTTACCCCAAATGCGGTGGCGTGCATGGCCTTCTTCGCGCACCTCTGCGAGGGCTTTGTCGGAGTGCAGCCCAACACGGCGCTCTTCCGCCACTACTTCATCCCTCGGATCCAGCCGGGAGGCTCGGTCTCCGGAGGCATCGCCTGGATTCCGAGACTCAAGGTGGTGTACCCAGAGGGCGCCGTGAAGGAGAGGTGGTATGAATGGCACGGCCGGTGGTGCTGGATCGAGGAGGACGAGCCGCCAACATTCTGCAAGGTCCGCCAGGTGCCGCCGGTCCACGGCAGCGACTAGAGCAACGTAGACGCCGCGGACGGAAACCTCGCTGTCGCTGTCACTAGGATCACCCGGCTTGTCCAAGCCGGACTCACCCTCGAGATGATCGGGGCGGATTTCATCCGCCGTCGGATCGCTCCGCTGCACCAAAAGGGGAGGCCAGCTTGGCTCTTTAGGAACCCGGCCGACGTCATGCGGCTCCGCACTAGCCTCAAGCACAACTTCACAGTGATGGGGCATGCCCATTTCTGTCAGCGGCTCTTCCAGCTGGATGTGGGTCATGGCGGCGAGGTCGAGCGGACCGGCAATGCTGCGAAGGCTGCCGCCAAGGCCGGCAAGGCCATCAAGGGGCAGTTCTTCAAGCTGCCAGCGGGAGTGGTCCCGTTGTGCAACAATTCGCGCCAGTCTGAAATCGTCGCCATGATGCCGGAATGTAGCGCGCACGGTCCCTTCTCGAGCTGGCAGGAGCCGAAGGACGAGGTCGCGCAACAGTTCTTCGATTCTTTGGTCGAGGTGTGGGTCAATCCTAACGCCGAGTGGTGGCTCGTCAGGGACACCACCCCGGAGGAACTGGACTACATCGCCGCCAGGGCGAGGGAGGCACATCTCATCATGGAGGCCGGCAGCGCCGGAGGTATGGAGGACCAGGACGCCGCGGCTGCGGAGGAGGAGTTCGCCCAATGGGTGGCGGCCGCCGGAGAGGCTAGCAGCGCTAGCACCGGCGCTCCGCTGGTTGAGGATGCGGCCGACGAGTCGTCGTCGTCGGAGGATGTGGCGGCTGGCCTGGTGCCAGCCAGGGGAAGAGGGCGAGTCTTGCGGCGGGCCTGCTACGGCGAGCCGGTCCGGCCCGGCATGACTGCGCAGCCTCAATTGGCCCTGGAGGAGTCCGGGCGCCTCACGAGGGCCACGGCGGCGAAGAGGTCGACAAAGGTCGCCGAGAAGAAGAAAGCGGCACCTCCCTCTCCGTCGAGGCACGCACGAACTCCGCTCCCTCCTTCGCCTCCCCCGGAAGACGTCGATTCGGAGGGTGACGCAGAGCTCCCCTTCGACCTCGGGCCCCTCAGCCCGAAGAGGAAGAGGAAGACGGCAGAGGAGGAGGACATGGACGACGAGTAAGTATTCTATTCTTTATCGTCATCCCCATCTCTCTTGATCATGCCACTCATCTTGACTTGTTCTTGCTTCTTCAGGGACGCAGAGACGTTGGCCCAGAGGGTGAAGAGGGCCAAGGCTTCAGCGAGCGGCCAGCCCCTGGCCGGGGCTACAGAGACACCACTGGTGGTGTTGAGCAGCTCCGACGGCAGCCCCCGGCACAACCCCCAGCGTAAGTCCTCCAACCTTTACTTGCTCGACATGCAGTTGGCGTTGGATGCTAAAGGTGCTGACCTTGCCGGTTCTGTAGGACGGGAGGAGCAGCAGGAGGAGCCGCAAGGGGATACTCCCAACTCACCACCTGTCGTGGAAATAACACGGCAGATGTCCGGATCAACGGACTTAGTGTTGAGGCGCGCATCTATGTGGTAGCTCGAAGGGGTTGAGCGGAATCGAGAGATGCGATGCAAGACACGGATTTAGACAGCTTCGGGCCCCGGGAAACATCATCCGGTAATAACCCTACGTGCTGTTTGAGGCTAGGTCTCATTATGATCCTCGTGGTGTCGCCGGTAGGCCGGCTCTTTGTGTCTAGCCCTAGAGATTGTTTCTTCTCACCTGCCCCTCTTTGGGGAGCCCTGCCCCTCCTTATATATGTTGAAGGGGCGGGTTTACATGACTAGTCCTAGTAGGACTAGGATTGATCTATTACAAGGAGTCCTAGTCTTATTCCCTTTATGGAGAATATTCCTTGCGCTTTATTATTAAACCGGCCCACAATTAATATGAACCGGCCTTCTGGGCCTTGGGCCTTGTCATCCATGATCCACCTGCCGGGTCACCAGTAACTTGCCAAATATAAACCGTCTTAAATAAACTACCAAGTCCGGCCGGGTTATAATTCCGGCCGGTTCATACCGCGGGGTAATATCCCCGGCATTAGCCCCCAAGTTTAGCTTGGATGTGTCCATGGTAAACTTATGCTCCAAAATATCACAAGAACAAATTTGATAGGTTGTGCTCCGGGTTATGAATTCTTGTAAACCGGCACCTGATCATCTTTAAGTCCTTGTCCTTCCTTCTTCTAGAAAATCCGGGTCAACAGATCAACTTCATATTCAACTTGCTTGCATAAGAAATATTGTAAATAAAGAATCCATTTGAATCAGCCTTTAATGCTCTGACTTGACAAAAATATTGGTCTTTGAAATATTCAACTGATATCCAGCCGGCTTGAATATGTAGAACTTGCCGGTTTATGATTGCCAAAATTGCCGGGTCACACAATTAATCTGATTTGCCAGAACTGAAAATTTGAAGATGTTCCTCCTTTATATGCATATTACCTATAGCCCCCAAGTGTCGGGTCATTATGTAATAATGAGCAGGGACTTTGTATATACTCCATTGAAAATAGCCTTGTATAATCTTGAAGAAATCCGGATTGTTCATCCCAATCACTATGAAACTGAATATTCCATATTATGTAGCCCCCAAGTGCCGGGTCATTATGCAATAATGAGCAGGGACTTTTGAAAATATGATCATGTAAACTTGAATAGCAACATGTAGCCCCCAAGTGCCGGGTCATTATGTAATAATGAGCAGGGACTTTGTAGATATAATTATTGAAATGAACATTATATAACGTAACTTCCATCGTGGGGTTTGAATCCACGTCTACAAGGTTAAGAGCCTTGTGCTTTACCAGCTGAGCAGTGGATCTTTCAATATAATGGATTATTACTTGTGTACCTTGAATTGTTGACAGGAGCGATTGGTAGCCCCCAAGTTCCGGTTTAACTACATTTAGAAGGTGAACCGGTACTTCCAGATGAAGCAAATGATCTTTCCATTAGCCCCCAAGTGTCAAGTAGACAACTTGTTTGTGTGCTTGAGACTTGTGTATTTGATGTAATCTCAATTTGAATAATGTAACCCCCAAGTGTCGGGTTGTAAGCCTGCAGCAACTCGGGACTATTCCTTTGTAGAATAAATCACTTCCATCGTTGAAACAATATCCATTGCGCTTTAAAGCGATTTTGAAAACCTCAATCATAATATTTATAAGCATAATAAGAATCCAGCCATGTTGGCTATTGAATAATTCAATCCGGTTTGAAGACCGGTTCCAATGATGTTTGATCACAATCGGGCCGGGTTTAATAAACACCGGTCATTATTTTGTCTCATACTAGCGACTTATAGTCAAAACCAGGCCGGTTTAAGGAATACCGGTCATCATAACTGATCATATATTACCAAAATATATATTTGAAAATAAAATACTTCATACCTGCGATCAAAATATGCTTGATATTCTTAATCCGGCGAAACTTGCTATTTTCTGAGGGAGTCTTTGATAGATCCAATAATAATTCCGGGCTTGATAACAGACACCGGTTCACTTTGTTCAGAAATTTGTGACTTTTGCCTGATATGCGATCCGGGTTTTAATGAACGCCGGTTTACTCATACTGGTATTTCATGATCCAGGCTTTCAATTTGATAGATATGTGGTCAACTTGAGTAGCTGTTCCACTCCGGTTTAAAAGGTTATAGAACACAAAAAACACCAAAAAACATGCAATTTTCGCAAATCAGACCATGTAGTCGAGGCTTTTTCAAAGAGCTGCCAGGCTCAAAAACTGTTCCGAGAGCCGGGTCATCATTTGAACGTGGATTGATACCAACTTGTTCAGGGAACCCAAAATTTCAAAACATAGCCATTCAAGAGGTGTGTGGGCGATACCACTGTCCTCAGGGGCCGGGCCATCATTTGAACGCGGATTGATACCGACTTGTTCAGGGAACCCAAAATTTCTAAACATAGCCATTCAAGAGGTGTGTGGGCGATACCACTGTCCTCAGGGGCCGGGCCATCATTTGAACGCGGATTGATACCGACTTGTTCAGGGAACCCAAAATTTCTAAACATAGCCATTCAAGAGGTGTGTGGGCGATACCACTGTCCTCAGGGGCCTCTGACATTCCTCCTAACCCGGCCGGGGTTTTTCCTTTTTATGAGGTTTTTCTCTTTTTGAACCGGATATGATCTCTTGTTCTTGAGAGTTTCATTGCTCCTTTGTGCATATGCCCTGCACAACCATATAGACTGATCAAAGCATCTTGTTTTCTTTAAAAAGTAATATATAGTAAGAGAAATAATATTGTAGATGGATATCACCTGATTGTATTTGAACCGGTATGTTGAATAGGCCGGACCACAGGGTGGACGGTAAATGACCGCAGTATCAGAGGCAGCGCAGACATATGAATCGGCCGCGATATTGTAAGCCGGCGGAGATGAACGAGTTATCCTGCTTTGTTTGAAGAACGGACGGGCCGGCTGGCGCGGTCGCGAGAGACGGCCGCGTCGTTGTAAATCGGTGCTGTCGCGCGAGACGGCCACGGCGTTGTAAACCGGTGCGGTCGCGAGAGATGGCCACGGCGTTATGAACCGGCGCTTGAATCCGTGGAATGACGACGATCACTTGTGTCGAACAATGTTTGGCGTGCCTCCACCTCCGTGGTATAGTATCATTTTACAATAAATAATTTTCCTGCGTAAAAAATATAGCAGAGCGGTGTATTCTTGCTTGAATGAATTAACAAGTCTTAAAAATAAATAGGATAGATATCACCTGATTCGCCTGGAGGACAGATGAGCCGGCAGTGGCGTCGCAAGCCGGCACTTGTGGGTGAGTTAATCACATGCGCAGACTTCTGTGTGTTTGATGTAGACTGGATCGTAAAAACGGCGGCGTTCGCTTATCCATTGGCGAGGGAGTTGGTCGTGGTGTTGAAGGTGAGCGCGCGTGGGTGCGGATAGACAGGCTAGCTGGTGTGTTGATGTAAACCGGATCGCGATATGTATGTTTGTAGAGCACCACAACACAACTGAGCGTGCACTCGTGTCATTACACCATCCTTTTTCTTCTAATAGTCGCCCTGCGAAAAATATCATATGCGAGAATAATCGTTGTTGGATAAATTAACATGTGCTGATAAAATACATAGGAAAAACAACACCTGGTATTTTTCATCGGGTCCGAAGTTAGACGCGGTGACGGCAGTGGTCAATTTGGTCTGCGACTGCGGGGTGCCAGCAACCGCGACTCAACGCGTAAACATCGGTTGTTCCACGTCTGTGCATATGCCTGCTCCTTTTTCTAAGTCGTGGTCGGTTTGGCCCACCTTTCCCTTTTTAATTCCTACTTGATCTCACGTGTAAGGGAGGTATTTCCCATGCTTTAGCAAAGTAGTACTAGTAACAGTTTTGTCTTTTCCTAATAGTACTTTTCCCCACTTCAATAGTTTGATTCAGACACTGAGTCTGCAGTGCATCACGGGATTTTTCCTTCCATATTCATTGAATCCCCTCGGCCGGATTAAATATCATCTCCAGCTTTTGTCTGTATTAGTGCAAGTGGCCCTTAATCTTTTTGGATCTAATTAGTCTCCACTACGATGCTATCTTTAGCCTTTCACAGATCAAACTTTTGCTCGGTTGATGGTACGAGCCTGCTATACTCTCCTGAACAAAAAAGCAACAACAGCGCTGACTCCCTCGAAACTTGAAGCTGTCGGTCTTCAGCTAAAAAAAAGGCTGCAGCATGGACGACTGTGTGGGTAAACATATCAGATTAATTCCTACTTGATCATGGGTTGCCGTCCCTCTACCGGATTGATCATGGGTTGCGGCGGAGGTGGATTCCGCTCGGAAACGTGAGGAGGTCGCGACGGCTTTTGAGGACAAGGCCGACTCGGAGGTTACGGCGGCTTTGGAGGACGAGGCCGACTCGGAGGCCACGGCGGTTCAATCCAGAAGTGACTGTGATTCCTTGAACCAGTGAGGACGAGGCCGATTCGTAAGATAGACCGGCGTCAGTGAGACGGACCAGCAAAACGAGGCTACAGCAGCTAACCGGGCGGAAAAAAGACACCTGGAGTCGGCGGCTTCTTGGCCGTGCAGAGCTGGCGACGCAACGAGTCCCGACGAAGTGGCGAGCCCTGGCGGCGGCTCAGCTACGGTATCTCAGGAGCGAACCCATTGCAAGTTGAGGCAGCTGTAGATATAATATGCTGGCGATGATTGTTTGCAGTACTGTCTCCTCATGCTGATGGACTGATGGATGTATTGTTTGTCTTCACATCCAGAAGCAGCAGTACTTGATCACTTCAGCGATTTGACGTTTCACGTGGGTATGGATGCCATCTCTTTTATACGCGCTGCCTCCCCTGTATGACATGGCAAGCAAACAATAAAATACTTCGAGTGAATCTCACTTTTGCCGGATCGTACGGTCGCTCTGGCCGAAAACAACTTCCGTCGACCCGGCGGATTAAATCACTTTCGGCGGTACGCACGGAACGCCAGTTTCTTCCGATCTTAAACCTCATACTGCCTGCTCCAAAACCAATAGTTTTATCGGCTCTTTCTTCATCTGATGAATTCGCAAGCTCTCTCCATCCCTGAAGAGATCCCTCCAAGAACTCAACACCACCATGCGCAGGCCCCACGGTGGGCGCCAACTGTCGTGGAAATAACATGGCAGATGTCCGGATCAACGGACTTAGTGTTGAGGCGCGCATCTATGTGGTAGCTCGAAGGGGTTGAGTGGAATCGAGAGATGCGATGCAAGACACGGATTTAGACAGCTTCGGGCCCCGGGAAACATCATCCGGTAATAACCCTACGTGCTGTTTGAGGCTAGGTCTCATTATGATCCTCGTGGTGTCGCCGGTAGGCCGGCTCTTTGTGTCTAGCCCTAGAGATTGTTTCTTCTCACCTGTCCCTCTTTGGGGAGCCCTGCCCCTCCTTATATATGTTGGAGGGGCGGGTTTACATGACTAGTCCTAGTAGGACTAGGATTGATCTATTACAAGGAGTCCTAGTCTTATTCCCTTTATGGAGAATATTCCTTGCGCTTTATTATTAAACCGGCCCACAATTAATATGAACCGGCCTTCTGGGCCTTGGGCCTTGTCATCCATGATCCACCTGCCGGGTCACCAGTAACTTGCCAAATATAAACCGTCTTAAATAAACTACCAAGTCCGGCCGGGTTATAATTCCGGCCGGTTCATACCGCGGGGTAATATCCCCGACACCACCCCCCATCGACTATGCCGCCACGAGGGGCGTCCCCTGCAAGGGCACCAAGCATGGAGCCCGCACGCATGGAGGAGGAGGGGAACTTAGGCGCTGGCGATCCGGCCCCGGCGTCCGACGCCGGCGGGGAGGGAACTTCCGCCTCATAGCCCGACACTGGTGAGCTGCTTGCATTTTGTCTTTGCTTTTCCATTGCACTTTTTCTTGACTTCATTTCCCCCGCCACGGCCCAGGCCCTCCTCCAACGGATGCGGAGGACGTGGACGCCGTCATCAAGGAGGTCGCTGAGGAGGCTGCGGCGGAGGCCGACAAGATCGCCGCCGAGGAGGCCGCCAAGGACGCCGCCGGGGCCGCTGCAGACAAGGCTGCTTAGGATGCCGCCAAGGGTGCCGCCAAGGGCGCCGACGGTGGGCCTGCCCGGGAGGCCGGCAAGGCCACAGCCGAGGAAAAGGCGATCAATGATCAGCCTTCTTCCTGCGCGGCCTCGGGCCCCGGCAGGTATCTGAAGGTGGGCGATAACCTTTTTGTCCATCTCGCCGGGGCGTCAAGCTCCCGGGCTCCCGCCGGAGAGGAAGTCTTCGACGGCGAGGTGTTCGCCGCCTCCGGGCCCGAGGTTGTTGATGAACCGAGCGCCGGCGGCGATGGCTCCCCAGAGGAGCAGCTCTTCCGGGCCATGGGGGCCAACTTCCGGAAGCTCCAGGCGCTCTACCGTGCCCGTTTGGACAAGGTTAAGTCCAGAACGGCGGCGGTGGACGACGTGGAGGCGGACTTCCAGGCGTGCGTCGCTGAGGCGCAAACCTGGTTCCACCAGTCCCGCGAGGAGCAGAGGGCCTCTCAGGAAGATCTGGCCCAGCATAACGTGGAGCTCATCATGAAGATGGCCGCCATCGAGAAGGCCCAGGAAGAGGCGGCGAACTCGGCTGCCGCAGCGGAGGCCGCCCGGAACTAGCACCAAGCCGCCCTCGATTCCCACGAAGAAGACCTCTCCGCGCGTGAGGCGAAGCTTGCCGCAACACTCCGCGGCAAGGATGAGGAGCTTGAGGCTCTTGTCGAGCGGCGGACTCACGAGCTGGGGCACAGGCACAGGGAGGCGCTCGATGCCCAGGCTCTGACCCATGCCGGCAAGATACAAGAGCTGGAGGTGGAACGGGACGGGCTGAAGGAGCAGGCCCTCAGGCTGTCTGACAAGAAGACCAGACTCAACTGCGCCTTGACAGAGGCGCAGGGAGTGGTCATCAGCAAGACTGGGGAGCTCTCTGAGGTGCAAAGCTCCATCAGAGATCTCAAGCTGAGGCTGGAGAGTCTCGAGAAGACGTTGGCGGAGAGCTCTGCTCGGGAGGGGGCCTTGGCCAAGAGCCTGGAGGAGGAGAAGCAGCTGCGGGCAGACGAGGGCGCCTCCCACCAAGAATACGTGGCGGAGGAGAACAGGTGGATCAGCCGGCTGGAGGACATCGCCGGCAGGGTTACCTCACAGTTGGCCCTCATGGGGATGCCGAACGTGGGGTATGCTCCTGAATGGAGCGGGTCCGTCAACGCCAAGCAGACCCTGTTCTTTGAGGGCGTCCTCAGCGCCTTGACTGATCTTCACTCCAACAGAATGGCCACGCTCGCCGGGGAGGCCCGGCGGCTCTGCCGGGGAGTCATGACCAAGGTCGTCACCAAGGTGGCGTTCTGGAACCCCGCCCTCGACTTCGAAGCCGCGATGGATAGCTTGCCGGAGGATGCCAACCTCATGGCGCTCAAGGAGCGCATCAAGCCTGTCATCTGCCGCATCGACGAAATCAAGAGGGTAGAGGGCCAGCGCCGGGATTAAGCATCCCGTTCTTCCTTGCCGCTGCGGGTTCATGCCCAAGACAAATTTTATCTATAGTTAGAACCGCAGCGATGGGATGATGTAATATAACTTTGAAATATCTTCAAATTCATGCATGTTATTTTCCTGTTGGCTACCTCTTTGTGTTTCCACCCTACGTTAACTGGGTGGCTTGCCGGCGCGAAATACCCGAGGCGGCGTCTTGGGGATGGGTCCCTGATGGGCCTCGAACCCCTCGTTGGTTACCCCAAGTGGAAGGTGTAAGATGCAGTAAGTAGAAGTGTTTTCCCCTAGAAAAGATGCCAAGGATCGATTCCCCAGAGACTCCTAGGTTCAACAAGTAGGTGTCAATTGCTATGGCGCCAGATTAGTAGCAACCAACATGGACCTGCACACAGATACAAATAACTTTGCTCCCAACGAGTACAAAGAGGTTGTCAATCCCTCCGGCCTTGTAGTTCACAAAGGATTAAAAGCAATGATAGTAGTGATAGATAGTTTTTTTTTGCAATAGTAGGTAAATAACGAAAAGTAAATAGTGGATGTGATCAATGATGGTAATATGGACCGGAGTCTCATGACGTTCACTAATGATGTCTCTCTCCCAAAAGACGATAAAACAGCTATGTGAGGTAAACAAATTACAGCTGGGCAATTGACAGGACCACGAACGCAAACCAATGCTGACTACATTGCAAGAAAGGTTGAGGTTCAAAGCATGGGCGGTACGCCGAAGTAAGTAGACCGAAATCCATCAATATCTACTACTAATCATCCACCTTGAGATATCTATCCAGAACATCTCGCTGGTATTAAGTTGCGAGTCCCACCCATAGTGTAAACTCAATGCAACAGACAACTGCATTAAAATAACTTTGCGTAAAGTAAACAATCCTTGCACCCGCGGGCACAAGCACCGTTGTTTTCCCCCTTGTGGCAACAGCACATCCCCTAGACTCATGTTTCTGTCACTCAAGCTAGTCATCGAGGGGCATGAACCCACAATCGAGCATAACGTTCCCTCTTGGAGTCACTACCTACTACTCGGCCAAAGCAATAAGTAACAACGGAGAACATGAAAGAATTACTTATGAACTAAAATATAAAAGAGGTGAATCAAATATATTACTCAATATCAATCTGAACATAATCTCATAATCCATCATTTCCCAGCAAACTCAACATAGCAACAGCATAAGGATTACATAGGTGCCTCGATCATGTAGGGCAGCTCACGAGGACTAATTAGTGAAGCACAAGAACGGGAGGAGAACATCACATAGCTACTAGTCATGGACTCATGGTCCAAGGGAGACTACTCACGAGTCATCTGGGAGGCGTCCATGGTGGTGGAGAAGCTCCCGGTGGTGATCCTCCACTCCGGCAGGGTGCCGAGAAGAGTTCTCCTGGTGCTCCCGATCTTGGAAGCGGCGGCGGCGGCGGCGGAACAGAGATGGGATCGCGAAAAGAGTTCCTGTTCTGAGGGTTTCAGAGGTCCCTCTAAATATATGCCAAAGGGGGGCACCGGACGGGCTTCGGGGGGGCCAGGCGCCCCCCCGGCGCGGCCCAGGGGGGGCGCGCCCATAGGGCGCCTGGAGCCCCTGTGCCCCCCCAGGCTGCCCTTCGGACGCATTGTTGTTTCCGGATCGCTGATTTTTTATATAATTTTTCTGGATTTTTCTGGGCAGTTCTCGAAACGTGAAAACCTGAAATACAAAAACAGCCGAAAACAGAAACTGGCACTGGGGTGCACTGGATTAGTAAGTTAGTCCAAATATGATCAAAAGTGTATGGAAGTGTATGAATATCATAGCAATATCACCCAAAAGTGGCATGGAGCAAGCAGAAATTATAGATACGTTTTGGACATATCAGTCCCCATTGGCCTGCCGGGTGAGCGTGCTGCCGGGTCTGCCACCTTGTCGCTCTCAACGCAGTCGCTCGAACTGTCGAGTTTGACTCGAGTCAGAGTCGAGAGCTTTGTCAATTGCGGAAGGGTCTGCCACCTTGTCGCTCTCAACGCAGCCGCTCGAACTGTCGAGTTTGACTCGAGTCAGAGTCGAGAGCTTTGTCAATTGTGGAAGGCTACCCTACCGTTTCAAACGCACCCGTCTGAACTGTTGAGCTGACTCGAAACAGAACAAAGGCATTGCCGATCGGGAAGGGCCCCATCCGCGTGCAGGTTTCTTTTTGCACAAAGAACAACAGCTCTGAGGATAGTAACTTTAAATAATAGGGTAGGAATATACAAAGTTCGATGTAACTTAGCTTTTATTTGCAGCTGCTCGAGCGCAGGTCTTCTGGCCTCCTCAAAGGGCCACGGAGACGAGAGAGCGTCGGGCCGACCACTAGAGCCGATTCTCACACCTGCGCCCCCTACCTGGCGCGCCAAAGATGTCGGTGTATTTGGATCGACACCTATGGGATCACAAGAATCCCTACTACAGTTGCGGGGCGAGGGGTTGAGAGAAGAGCGGATCTAACGGTCAGGACACAGTTCCTTTACCCAGGTTCAGGCCGCAAAGATGCGTAAAACCCTACTCCTACTTTGGTGGATAATATGTTGGTGTTCTTCAGCTAGTGAGGACCTCTAAGAGAGTCGTGATGAGTTCTAAAAAGCCGAATCCTCCTCCTGGTCGTCTCGGGCCTCCTTTTATAGGAAAAAGGGGCTGCCACAGTGGCACACAGGAGGTGGAAAGGGTACAGTGATGCGAGGTTATCCCTCGCATTACAGGACAAGGTGCATTTAATGTGCCCAGCTTAGGTGTCCTTGCTTTATCGGGGACGGGGGGAGACGCCCGTCTTGTCCGTTGCCGCTCCTCCTCGTGTTGACACGCGCCCTGGCCAGCGGCGCTTGAGGTGCCATGTAGGCAGACAGGCAGCTGAGGTGGCGCAACGGAGGGTCTCCACGAGGATCTGCGGGCTGCCACACAGGAGCCTGTCCAGCTGGTTGGGTCGGCGGTTGCGTGGGTCGGTGGAGACCCAGTTGATGCGGGCCTGATGGTGGCCCTGTGGGTGTCCTCGGTAAGGGCCTTGCCGGGGCCCCAGCAAGGGTCTTGCCGCGGCGCCTGCTGTCATCCCCGGCAAGGTGCTTGCCGGTGGCCTTCTAGTCCTCCTTGGCTGGGATCCCGCCAAGGGTCGTCGTCTTCTTAACTTGCATCTGATCTTGAATGTCTTCACAAAGATCTGCATGCCACCACGGGAATATCTCCCAAATCCTCGCCCCATGGGGGCGGTGGACTCAAGGGTGATTCGCTCCGTAGGCGCGGGGCGAGCTGCCTCGGCAAGGGCCTTACCGGGGCTGCCAGAGCCGGCCCCGGCAAGGATCTTGCCGGGGGAAGCTGCTTCGTCCCTTTGCTCTTTGTGGTCTTGTTCTTGGCGTTGCTCCAGTCTCCATCGAGCTTCAGTCTTGCCCCGGCTCGCCTCCGTCGCCATGCTTGGTGTGGGGTGATACGTCTCAAACGTATCTACTTTTCCAAACACTTTTGATATTGTTTTGACCTCATTCTTGCATGATTTGGACTAAACTAACCCGGACTGACGCTGTTTTCAGCGGAGCTGCCTGTATGGTTTATTTGTGTGCAGGAAAACGGATTTTTAAGCATCTCAGAAAAAACCACGAAAAATCACGAAAAATCCACGCACCCGAAGAAACAAAATGCCAGAAGTGGGGCCAGAGGGGGGCCAGGGGGTGCCCAGGCGCCCTGTGGGCGCCCCCCCTGGGCCGCGCCGGGGGGGCGCCTGGGTGGGCCCCACATCCCCTGGTGCCCTACTTTAGCCCGTATTTTTCCTCCCGACGGAGAAATCCCAGATCAGAAGTCCTTTCGCTGTTTTTCGTCGCGGAGCCGCCGCCACCCTCTGTTCTTCTTCGGGAGGGCTAATCTGGAGGCTGATTTGGCCTCCGGATAGGGGAGATCGTCGCCATCGTCATCATCATCACCACTCCATCATCCCTCCATGACTTCCCCCTTCATGTGTGAGTAATTCCCTTGCTGTAGGCGAAGGGGATGGTAGGGATTGGATGAGTTAGATCATGTAATAGTTCGTCAGATTGTTGGGGGCATGTTGCCTATCATCTAGTATGGTGTTTATCATCTTTGCTACAACTTGTTATTCTTAATGCTTGACACTTAGGGCCCGAGTGCCATGATTTCAGATCTGAACCATATGTGTTTGCATGAATATATTTGTGTTCTTGATCCTATCCATGAGTTGTATGCACCTGTTACGGTTCGGAACCGGCGATCCCAAAAGTGACAGCTTGGGACACCAAAGGGGATGGTCTGTAGTTTGATGATTACATGTATCCATTGAGTTCATTGCTTTGTTCTGGTGCTCTTTGACAGGAGCACCTTAATATCCATTAGTTCCTTTTGGCCCCGTTCGTAGCGGGATGGTAGGACAAAAGATGTTGTACAAGTTCTTATTGCAAGCACGTACAACTACATACGGGATACATGCCTAATGTTTGATATTTGCCTAGATGATCATTACTTTTCCGTGTGCCGTGCCCCAAGTTAGAATCTATCTCATCCATGCAGCACCCAACCATCCATCTCCCTAGCCTACAGTATTTTAAACCTTGCTTGTCACTAGTTGCTACTTTTGCCATTTACTACTGCTATTTACTTTTGCTGTTTACTTTTACTATTACTATCATCACTATCATATCACTATTACCACTTATCTTTTGTTGCAAGTTAGTATATTTCAGGTGCGGTTGAATTGACAACTCAACTGTTAAAGCTTATAAATACTCTTTGGCTCCCCGCGTGTCGAATCAATAAATTGGGTTATTCTTACCCGCGAAGACTATCTCGATCCCTTACGGTTGAGTGTTATCAAGTACCATTTTCTGGCGCTGTCGCCAGGGAGCATAGCAATATTTACAAGTCTACTTGAGGTATCCTACCTGCTGCACTTTATTCACCATGGGTAAGAAAGGAGACCCCAAGGTTCCGATCTTACGATCCACTACAAGAAGAGGTACTGCTCTGAGCACTAGTGCTACGCTTGATTCACCTTCTGTTATGAGTAAGTTTGCCTCACCACCACCACATGATGCTCCTACTGAATCTGTTACTATGTCTGATACTCTTGATGATGCTTCTACTACTTTTGACGATGATATTAGTTCGCTTGGTTATGCTCTTGAGAAACAAATTACTGCTGCTGCTGAAAAATATGGAATTGAACTTCCTGTTACTCGCTACCCTATTGGAGAAACTTATGATTATCCCGAATTGAGTAAACTCCAGGAGAGACTCCTTGATGATGATTACTATATACTTGATGAAGATTTATGCATGGAACTGACAGAGTTTGCCAGCTCTGACCCTGAAACTATTAAGAAAATATTTGAAAAACACTCTTTGGAAAACAAAACCGTACCTAATCCTGAGTTTGCTACATCTCCTATATGCATTGATGATCCTGATTTTGATTTCTCTGTTGATCTTTCACTTATACCTATGGTTGAAGCTGACCCCTTTTATGGCAGAGAAAATGATGATGCTATTGCACACCTAACTAAACTTGGTGAACTAGGTAGCCTGTTTACCACAGATGAGAAGATACGCTACTTTTATGTGACCAAGCTTCTTCCTTTCTCCTTGAAGGAAGGTGCTAAAGCATGGTATGATTCACTCCCATGCGGTTCTATTAAGAGTCCTCAGGACTTAGCTCACTCTTTTGTTGATAAGTACTTTCCTGCTCATATGCAACATGCTGCTTTACAAAGAATTTACAACTTTAAACAGTTGCAGGATGAGTCCCTCCCTAAAGCTTGGGGGAGGTACTGCGGTTTGATTCAGGCTAGACCAGGACATGGAGTTCCTAAGAATGAATTAATTGATATATTCTATGATGGTCTAACTGATGAATCTAGGTCCTATCTGGACAGTTGTGCTGGTTGTGTTTTCAGGAAAAGAACACCGGACGACGCGGAAGATTTAATGGGAAGGATTGCCAAAAACCATGAAGATTGGTCCGTCCCTGAACCACCTCCACCAACAAAGAAGAGGGGCATGTTTGTTCTAAGCCCCGAGGATATGTGAGAAGCAAAGAAGTCTATTAAAGAGAAAGGTATTAAAGCTGAAGACGTGAAGAATCTACCCCCTATTGAGAAGTTGTGTGAGCCTACCACTCACCCTCCTATGGTAGAGGTACACTCTCTTTTAGATTTCAACGTAAGTGACATCCCTTATGGTAAGCCTCCTGATCAATGTTTAGATGAGTTTGATAATTTTATTATGAAACAGAATCATTTTAATGAGAGGATAGAAAGTCAGTTGCATGATAATTCCCTTGCTATCAAAAAGTTGCTTGGTGTTTTAGATAGAACAGTTAATGATGTCCAATGTCTTGTGAAGCATTTTCATATGGTTCAAACTCAGCTTGATCAAATTTCTAATGTGCAAAGAGATTTGCTTGCTAACAATGCCAAACAAGATAAACTGCAGGCTTTTGGGATTAAGACCCGAGGAGGAACTAGTACTCAAGATCCTCTTTATCCAGAGGGACATCCGAAGAGAATCGAGCAAGATTCTCAAATGCAGGAAGAAGAAATTGTTGTCTCTCCAAATAAGAAGAAGAAACATAAAGAGACTGACAATTCTAATGATCCTATTGCAGATGAAGAGCCAGCTATTGATCCCAACAGTGTATCTAT